>JAYKKT010000079.1:19690000-20015000 GCA_036023115.1 Brasenia schreberi | reverse complement strand
GTTCCAAAAAGAGTGGTGAGAAATAACTGCATTAGACATTGTGAAGTACTATGCCCAACCTGCATTTGGGGCCACACCATGTTTATATAGAGGCTTGGGGCTTCCATACTCACTTGAGACTTCTACTGAAATTAGCAATTACTTATAATTTGTTAAGAATGTACCATAACTATGATTTCGTATGCTATCAGTTAATATTCATGAATTTCTGTTTTCCTGCACAGGTAGGTCTTTTGGAAGCCCTCATCTTACATAGAACTCTCACTAGTTCCGGAATTACTTATCATCTTCAATATTTTTTTACAACTATCAACTATGCTTCTATTACATGTCATTAATTGCTTATGAATTGTGTAGTTTCTGTTTCTCTCTCCTTTGGTGCGCTGTTGTGAAGTCTTTTACTGGTGTGGTTTTCCAGCATCAACTTGAGAAAATTCTCACGTTAAAAAAAAGGCATGCTAAAATCACGTTGGATACTGTTAGCACATTATTGATGTGCATGGTGTTGATATTCTTGTCTGATGAGTGCTATTGCCCATAGAGTATCAATCTAAGATGATTTTGACAAAAGTTTGAAAACTTAACATCCACTGGAAACAGCATTAAGTCAATCTAATATATTTCATACAACATTTCAGGCTACGGTAATTCACATGCTAAAGCTGGTTTATGGTGCTCCAAAGCTCCTCATCTTGTCCAGTTTTTCTCAGATATACATAGAAGCTTATTCTTTTTTCCCTCTACAAACAGACGGGCCTAACTGACAAGAAAACGGGGTTTTGGCAGTTTCTTGTTTCCTGCATCAAGGATGCTTCCAGTCCTAGATTCCGCTTCGACCTGGATACTTGAATTGTTTTGCCAACTGTTATTCACATTAGATGGAAGCAAAAATAATCGTTGATGTAATTGCAGAGATTACACCAACAAATCAAAAATTGAAGATTAATTCTATTTGATGGTTCTTGTTGTGTTTATGTAGCCAAAGTAACTATTTAGTATCCTACCAGATTTACTTTAAGAAAGAAATTGATAGTTGTCTGATTTGTTTCAAGATTCTCTGGGCTGAACTCTTGGATACTGATGTCTATCTTTTGGAGATCCTTCTTTTAAGTTTTTATTTAGTTAATGCATACTTAGTCGTTCCCATATGAGTTATCATCTGTATGTTTTCATGATTTTATTTTAGTTTGTGCTATCGTAGACCTTATTATGACTTGTCCTAAATTTGCAGGAGTTCCACGAATTTTTACTGATCAAGAAAATGCAGACATTTCAGCTCTTGCTCTTCAGTTTTCCAGCCCAGATGAGCTCTCTTTCAAAGATTACATCCAGACATCAAGGATCAATATCAACATCAGACAAGTTTACTAATTATATAAAAAATACAAGATTTTGTACCTTTAAATTGGTCTTCTCTGAGGCATTCGATTTTTTCACTCAGCCATCAAAGGTGTTGTT
Source organism: Brasenia schreberi (assembly GCA_036023115.1). Taxonomy (NCBI): domain Eukaryota; kingdom Viridiplantae; phylum Streptophyta; class Magnoliopsida; order Nymphaeales; family Cabombaceae; genus Brasenia; species Brasenia schreberi. Next base: position 20,013,542 of record JAYKKT010000079.1, on the reverse strand, counting down.
TCATCTTTGATCCTCTTCAGAAAAGCTGGAACACTTTCTTCAGATCACGATGCTTTATACTCTGTACTTTTAATGATGCCATTGAGGCAAGAGGTGCTTGAAAAATAAGGAAAAGAATTCGCATCTCCTGCGTTCAGAATCCCCTTTTGTCCAGTTCAGGATGTAAGCTTATGCATGTAATATTACGGAACACTTTTGAGGAACATCTAGTTTAAGAAGTAACTATGAACTTTGAAATTTACGAAGAAGAGCATTTCAAAAATGGTACCTGAAAGAGTAGCTCAAAAAGTTGTTGAGCCTGGAGATTGATCTCTAGTTCCTTGATAATTGTTTAATGCACGCATGAGAATAACATGAACTTTTGATTATGCTGTTTCTGCTGCTTCCTCTACTATTGTAAGATCTCATTACTACATCCAGATTCTATTTGTGAAACCGTTGCTGACATGCATGGCAAGTAATCTCCATGCAGGTGGAATCAATATGCCGAGTTGCCTTGTCCTTCATCCTTTTTGCCCTCTCCATCTCCTCGGCTGCCTTCTCCCATATGTGCCTTGCACAAGCAAACTCAGACTCAGCCAACTCCATCTCTCTCTTAGTCAATTCTCTCACTTTCTCGGCATAGGCCTTCTCTACAGTGGCAAGCCGCAGCTGTTCCTCTGCTTGCCACTTCATTGCTTCAGCACAACTTATGTCAGTCTTCGCTTCCTGATATCCTTTCATGACACTCTCAAATGTGCGGTCACCATTGCACCGGAGAAAAGCATGTTGTCGATTGGATCTAGCTGGATAACTGTACCCCTTTGCAGGTTGCTGATTGATTGAGAGTTGAAGATCAGTCGACGGAGGCCCTGTATACTCTGAGCTGCTGCTGGCGAAAGAAACGCAAGATAACATTGGCGATGCAAATTCAGGTTTCTTACTGGTTGAGTATTTGCCTGGTAAGAGTTGTAGTTCTGTATGCTCCATTGTGGAATGTTAGAGCAAAGCTATAGGGATGGTCTGTGTTTGCATGGCAGATGGTGTGAGGGTCTATTTGTATTGAGAATTCCATGAGTAGTGAGGTGGGAAGAAAGGGAGTAATCACGTTGTTTGTTCTCTCTTTTCTAGGCTAGATGGGTTGTCTTGATTGCTGCTTGTGTTGGGAGGAAGCATGGATGTGTAATCATGATCCTTGAACCGGTGAGGTGGTTTGCTCCTTTCTCTTTTGCCTTTAAGATGCTTTTTGGGTAGGCCTTGAGTTGTCAGTCTTGGTCTAAAGCTACACCCTTTTGCAGCCAGGCTCAGGCAGATGGGTCTGGACACTATTTGCATTTGGGACATTACAAGGATTTTGCCGGCATCGTATCTCTAAAGCTCTTAATGCAGGCTTAGTTTTACCATGGGAAATGCTTCCCTTTTAGTAGAGATATGAGACATGGAGTTCAATTTGATGAGAAGTTAAGCAAAGATTGGTGGTAAGTTTGCAGATTCAAGGATCTCTGACATATCGTTGTTTGATCCTTATTGATACAACCTTGTTGATAAAGTGATGGAATCCTGCAAAATATAATTATGGTTTGGAACATCAGGCATCCAGCTTGCTCGTTTTTGCTTTATGGGCTTGGGTTGAGAATTTCAGGAGTCCTAATACCTTAGCCGAGCCGCTTCCCCGCACTGTGGGGTTGGATAGAAGGTGAAAAAGAATTTATGTTGCTTGTCTGCTTCCCAATGCAACCTATGTGAGGACAAACCCTCATCCTATGCAGAGTTTCAGCAGTCTTATAAATCCGTGAAAGAGCATCTCATTGATGAACAATGGGCCCAATTGATTGAACGAATTGGTCATTGGGGCATTGGAATTAGATCATGGCCTAAAAACGAGGATTGGTGATTGAAACAAACAGCGAGATCTAATTCTTCCTTATTGGATATCGATATACAATGTTTTAGATCAAAAGTTGCCGAGTTTTTGTAGAACAATAAAATTGGAGAACATTTATTTCTTCTCAAAGATGTGATACCTATCATGTGAGTCCATGCTCATGCTTGCCTACACATAGCTATCTGTTATAGGCTTGGATTTTGCATAAAATGCATTCTTTTTAACAAGCTTAAAGTTGGTAAAGGCAAATGTAAATCTGTGTGTGCACCATGTTATTAACATTGCCAAAATGGAGGAGATGCCAGTGAGCTAACAGTATGTTTTCTCCGCATCAATCCTTCAGATTTGGGTTGCTAGTTGCAGTCCAGTGAGTGCATCATGGGACCATGAGGATGGTGGATCCTAGCAACAAAAATCAAAGTCGTACTTGACTTTAATTCATGTGTTTTTGCCAGTTACACACACACACAAAGAGAGAGAGAGTAAGCCGCTGCCACATGCCAAAGCTTGCAAGTGGACTTGTTTGCTTGTGGTGGGGTGGTGGGAGGTTTTATGGTTCTACACAGTCTGGACCCATGAATCATTTTCCACAAAGAAAGAGGCCCACATTAGCAATTCAGAGATTTCATGAACTGCTTTTTTGAGGTTAAAGTTGGCGAGCTCCGAGTGGACATGTCCCTGGCTTGCTTCCCATCTCTCTCTCTCTCTCTCTCTCTCTCTCTCTCTCTCTCTCTCTCTCTCTCTCACACACACACACACACACACATACACACACAGAAAGTAAGTCACAATCATCTGTGTATCATGGTCTTCCATTAACATAGACACTGTACACTCGACAGCAAGCTTAGACAATGAGATCCAGCATCTCTTCCTTTTCCAAAGTGTGCATCTAGAACTTTCAAATCAGTCACTGGTTTCTTTGACACCGGGATCGGTGTAGATGATGCATCCTGCTGCCAGAAACAAAATCCAACTCATAAAGCTGTTCCTGTTCCATAGCTGGTCGGTCGTGTATGCTTTCTATGACAGTTCATCTTATCTTTCAAAATACTATCAACCATCAGCCATATCAAGATATAGCAGCTACTGCTTTAACTCAACATAAGCTACATCATTTTTTATTGTTTCCATCATTTTCCTCCTACCTTCTTGCCAGTGCGTCTTTTAATCGTCTTTCTACATATTCAAACCATCTTAAACTATTCATGAAAAATATTTGAATAGCAACAACTACTAATTAAGCCTTTTCTTCATACTAGATAGAGTTGATTATATGAACTCTTTGTTTTCATACAGCTCAGATCTTTTGCCATACTAACAGTAATTCAATAAAAGCTATATCTTTTTTTATAATACTTATGCATTAATAAAAAGTATTTGAACAGGCCAAGCTTAAATTTGCTGGCTCATCTAGGCTGATGCACTTTCTTAATAGGCAATTGGGTGTTTGGTGATCCTGCCACATGGATACCAATAGTCATCGCCTCTTTCTGATATGGTACTTTTACATATGTAGTTGAGGAGATATTAGTAGTGCCACACACACATTATATACGTGTGTGTGTGTGTGTGGATGTGGATGTAATGTGTAATCTCAACGGCTAAAGTTCTATTTCTACTTAATTTTGGACTTAAACGATCAAGTTATAGTTTTCATGAAATTACACATCAAGGTTTTAAGGATCTTAATACTAACAAGCAGTTTGTATTCAGTTCACCTGACTTAGCGTTCATCTAGTATGAGCTTGGCTTGGTCTAAATAAGCAAATAATGCTAGAAGGAGAAGCACTGGAGGGTATCACTAGATGAGTACTGACAATCTTTACCAGACGAAAGCAGCAAGTTGCAATTGTTTAGATTGCTGCATTAACCTCAAATTGTTTTATCCAATTGCCTAACATTTTCTTCTTTATAGCAAAGGAATTTAATAATAAACTGATGTTGATACTCTCTCTCTCTCTCTCTGGGATAAAACATCCCTGCTGAAAACTCTCTGGCTAGAACCGTCGTTTCCAGGGCCTATTCTGGGCTTGGCTTGTGCAGCGCCGGACTGGTCTGATCGCCCTTCAGCAGATGACATCATCTTGAAAATACATGATGAATCAACGTACAAACCATTCAAGAATGAGGCAACTATTATTAATAAACATATGTTCACTGGTATGCCTTGAATAAACATATGCCTAGAATGTATTCAATTATTAGTGTGGGCAATGTTCACATCATCATAACATAAAACTAACCCTAGGTGGCAATTGATTGTTACGTGCACTGGTATATAAAAAGAGAAAAAGGTCACGGTTAAAAAATATAGAGTTAGTTAATACCATGAAAAACGGCTAGAGATATGACCTTTATGTTAATGACTTAGTGAGCTCAAGGTCAAGGTGAAGCATATAAATATGCATGCCCACAAGGAATAAAGAGAAGAAAAGTCCCAATTGCTTTCTTGAGAATTAACTCACAATTTACTAACTCTAACCTTTTATTTTGAAAATTATCTCGCAACGGTGACATCATATATCTCTTGCCTTCTTTCTCATTCACCATCCTCATTCTTGTTTTGGTCACTTACCACCAATATTGGAACCCTACTGTATATTATCAGCGACCACCAAGAAAGACTTTACAGTCTGTATGCTCTGATTTGGTTCCTGCTAGGTTTCAGTTTCCAGTTATTTCAATCCATCTTCTATGCATTAGCTTGCTATATATGGACACAAGTCTCATCCTCTTACCTACTATACTTTCAAACAAAACTTAATCTTATTTGCATTTTCAGATTAATTTGTAATCGTTCTTGAATCAAGGGGTTTATCCATAGAAATTTTTATTCATCTTGAATCCATGATTTTTTGAACTGTGTAATCTCCAATTACACAAATTTAATCAGTGGTGACCATAGGTGGTAAGTTCACAGATAAACAGCTTATGGAGTCGATCCTGGAAAAAGACCAATTGAAATGGGGCTTCCTCAAACAACATAGATGTCAGGCAACTATTCAATCAAATATAAGTATGTTTTCCCGACAACAACATCAACTAATCCTTTTCCCATACTAGATGGGTCGGCTACGTGGATTCTTTATTTTCAATTAGTCCTATCGCATGTCATGCTAGCAGTTAACTCAATATAAACTAAATCATTCTTTTCTTTCCAACACTTTTGTGGTCGTTCTCTTAATCTTTTAACATTTTCACAAAATTGTTTGCATGTGGCAATTCACCAACACCCCTTCGTTAGTCCATGGAAGAATCATGAATCAGACTTTTTGAGGAATCAAAGTAGAGGGTACTTCCGGTCCTAAGAATCGTCAAGAGGGATTTAGCGTGGAAGGTTATGAGGATAGAGATTATCAGCTACAAGATGGTGGCCAATAGAAAGGTCGAAGGGTTTCAGTAGGGGATCCTCTAGGACTGAAAAGAGCGAGGTAATTGTCATGTCTCTCTCTCTCTCTCCATAGACAGACGTACACATGCACAAATATGAGACATTGGATGCTTCAGTTTGTGGTTTGATAGCATCTGGAGCGCACCAAGTTGTGATACGCAAGTGCTGAACAATTGTGGCTCTGACACTCTCTCCAATATCCTCCAACATTTTCAAGCTTATCAATAGTTTTCTGAAATGTATAAATTTTGGGTATAAAAATGAGGAACAATTGTGGGAAATGTACTTGTGGTTATACGAATGCATGTTCACTTGCAGCGGATCCTCATTCCATTACATGCAAAGATGGAAAATCTTCTCATATGTGGTCTAGTTGTGAACTTTGCATAAGGTGGTTTTCACATTTCAGCATCAGCCTACATGATCTTTTGATTGCCCGAAAGGGGCATATACAGCTTACTGGCTAGGGGGTCGGCTCTCTTACAGCAGGTTAGGAGTTCAATACCTTTTGTGTGCAGCTAGTATAACAGATCCGAATAACCCCAGCTTGTCTATGGAATCATGATCTTCTGAGAAGAAGACCTAATATGTTGGAAAACAGATAGCCCCTCGTTAAACGAATTACTGATTTCACAACACAATGCTCAACTCTACTGTCACTTAATCCTGTGGAACTTGGTTGATCATCTAAGCACATCAGATCAGAGAAACGTTTTCACATATCTGAGATTCAAAGAAAACAGTTTAACATAATCCGGCTTGGCCTATTTCATGGATACGGTTTTTCTCTCTTAATTCAAGAAAAAGAGGCTCCCACCATTTGTAACTTGTTTTTCTGCAACCAGATGCCTCTAAAATGTAAATCTTTCATCTTTTGTATTGGTATGCCTTCTCCACTGCTACACACACAGACCGATCTATAGTTTTGGGGAATGGGATTTTCAAAGATCACATTTTTGCTTGTGTTTTGTTTCTTTTTCACAAGATTGCAGACAAGGTCCTATCTTACTGATAAATTCCTGACATCTCTAGCTCTGATCCACACATCAGGCTTGATGGAGATAGGCGTGGGTGCCTCCCTTAACAAACCTCAAATAAGTTGCGGTGTTCACAAGTTAGAAGAGCGGAGAAAGATTTAAACACAGCCAACTATGGTTAATTTCCTAATCTGCTCGCCGCTAATTGTGAAAAAGAAAAGGTAAAAGACGTAAGAAATGGAAGGCCAGGATGCCATATTAGCAGATAGACGAGGAAATGAGATTCCCCTATTACACCAATCGTGCATGATATTGCAGCGGAACAGAGGGTCGAGATTCTTTGCTTCTTCAGCTTCCACCAAACAAATATCGATAATGGGGTCCAAGCCAACTGTACAAATATCACGACTCGACGTCTCACCAACTGAGCAAAGTTAATCCAATTATCACCCATGTTTTAATTTTTTTAACGTCTCTCTCTCACACACGCATGACACACAGACAAGAGGGCCTTATTGAAAAATATCTTACTGCTGTGCGCATGAATGACTTTTAGCTTACAGAAAGCAAGTTAATCTTAAGAAGAGCAAAGGAATGCCCAGAAACGTGACGGCAGGGGAGTTCTGTTATTGGATCGTGTATCGTATATGAAGTTAATCTAAGAGGGCATCACTCTCAAACTAATGCATAAACAGAAATACGTTTTGTATCAAGTTGATGTAAAAGAGCATCACCCTCGCACATTGCCGTGAAATAACTCTTAGGTAAAAACTAAAACTCCTTACGCAACCGGTCTCAAGCTTGGATTATAGGTAGCGATCGACAACCACCACAAAACTTTGTACTAGAAGCTGAGATCTTTCCAACACTGACGCCACATATCTTTTCAAAAATACAAAGATTTCGTGCTCTCGAGTGAATAACACCTGAATGGAATTGGTGACCTTTCCTGAAAGAAATTCATCTGCAGCTTTTCTCTCGAAGAGCACGAAATACAAAGAAATATCATTTTCCAACACTAGAGCTTGTTAAGGTTAAAATTAAGGTCAACACTACTCAAAGAAATTCATCTGCAGCTTTTCTCTCCTTTGTAGACAGTACATATTAATCGTTTGTTGCGTCTGATAATACTTGTCTAGAAACACATTAGCGATACACGTCCATGTGTTCTAGTTTTACACATTTCACATAACCGTCATATAATAACCATGCACTGGAGGTGACGATTGGGTGTTCCCAGCAGTATTACTGTAAAGAAATTTTGTAATTTCGGGTCATCTTCGTGTTGTGTCATTTCATGTTGGTGTTGATGACTCGATCTTTTTTTATGTTAAGGTAGATAAACACAAACCTTTTAGTTTATGTTCGTGTCGTCTTGGGTTGTGAGCCTACAGTACTTCTAAGCATCATTTATGACCACCAATCTCAACAATTATTGAGGTGTGAGTGAGACGAATCATGAGATGGACTGTGGCCTCTTCACATATTCCAAGCCTCTACTTTTCAAGTCATTATTTTAGTTTAGAAAACAAAAACGTTCTGTTACATTTCTGCCTTCAGACGGCCTGGTAGGACATTCACTAGTGAATTCTTTATTAGCATTTTGGGCATGAGCTAACATGTAATGTATTTTGCATTTCCCTGATGGTGAACGAATTGGAAAGTGCTGCACCGGAATTCTTCACCCCCTATAGGCCCCAGGTCAATAAGGCGACAGTCATTTATCCAATCCAATGAAGAAAGCGACTGCATCTTCCTTCATTGACTTCGGCTCCTCCCTTTTGTTCTCTGTTTTCTTTGATTTCATTGAAATCGGATCACCAAAACCAAGCCTTGTACCACAGTACAATAGGGTTGTCCATATTAATTCTGTCACCACTGTTCTCAATTTTTCACCATAATAGCATTTACATCCAGAAAAGAACAATCATGTTTTACTGTTTTCCTCTCAACACTGACGAGGCCTAAGTGTTCACCATCTAATCCGTCTCGTTTCCAAGCCGGATTTCTTCCCTCTAAAACCTGTGCCGCAGCAAATCTTAAAGCTAGTTGTTTCATGGAATTAAGTCATGTTCTCAACTCCTTGATCTTCTCAGGAGAACCACTTCCCCATCCAAGAGGGTCAAACCAAAGGCCACCTGGGTAACCAACATCAGTCCCAGTGAGCTTGTTGTTGGGAAAGATTGGATCTGTGTTGACACTCCCTGGTTTGATTATGTCCGCCCATCTCCGGCCTTCAGCCCACCCTATGAAGATGAGCTCCACTAAAAAGAGTGTTGTCTTGTCTGTGAAGTACTCCTGGGCTCCGGCAGTGTACCATGATGGGGTGTTGAGGATGCCTATCTTGGTGAGAAATTCCGGGATGAAGATTCCGGCGGCACCCAGCATGGCCCATCTACAGTGAACCAACTCCGCCTGCTGGTTCCATCTCAGACTGTCTGGATCAGATCCTGCATGAATCCAGTTGCTATTGAACTCAAAGCATTTCTTTGTGACTATGGCACCGCTGCCGTATAATATGATACTCTGATAAGTTTGTGATGCATGCAGAAACGATACAGGTGCCTAGATCTTATCGATGCAAGCGTCCACACGAAATGAATGTGAATACGAATTTCAATGGTTTACTGACCAAGGCCAAGAGGATCAAATCCGAAGTCTCCGGGAAGGCTGCATCCGAGAAAGATATGATTTGAGCCCCGAAGCTGATCATGATTCCAGTGTAAATAGTTGGGGAACATATCAAAGGATGGTTTACCTACCTTCCATCAAGCCATTCTGGTGGTGTGCTACCAGGGAACCAGAGTGGTCTTTCAGGTGCAGCTGCCGCATTCACTGTGAAGGCACGACTGGTGGCCGGAGCAACCAATTTTCCCTGGCGCAGAGACCTTCCGGATAGAAAGGAAGCCTTGGTTGCAACTAAAATGTTCCCACTCTTCTGTGAGCTGAAAATTAGATAGCATACAAACACAACCATGGGTAAGAGAATAAAAAAAAGAGCTTGGTCGGAGCATCGGGTTATAGTTCATGTTCGTGGCGGAAATACTTGCCTCGAAGAGGAGACGGAGACGGGGGCGATGGCAGAAGAAACACAAGCAGACGCCATTTTTGTTTCTCCTCCCCTTTCCTCTGTGTCTTGGAAGTGGTTGTGTGGGAATGGGAAGGAGTGCGGGAGAATGGCCTTATTTGTTTGAAAATGAGGCTTATCCTGTGAAATTTGTTGAAAGAGTTCTGGTTGGCCAACGAAGTGCCAAATGGCAAGTAGAATCTAGAATTGGCTCCTCAGCCTCTTGATTTCGCGGATGAGGAAGATCTTGTTCAGGTAATTTATCTCTCTCTCTCTCTCTCTCTCTCTCTCTGGTGTCAATGATCTAGATAGTTAAAATGCCACTCAAGTTTGGATTTTCAGAAATATTGAAATACAGAAAATACTCCATGAAATCTGGAACGTTGATAAAGGGCCTGCCTCTTTCTTGAATTCATCCAATGGATATGAGCCACCTGTACAAAGATAAGGTAATGAGTTTCAGTAGCTTCAAAGACTTATCAAAAACGACTAGGGATGGACTTAGAAAACCTTCAACTTGAAGATTTCCGGTTGACCATGGGGTCTTCCGATAGGGATCTGCTTAACCCCAGGTTCACACACACACACACACACACACACATATATATATATATATATATATATATATATATATATATATAACTTAATATGTGTGCTCACCATTAAAATCTCAAATATTCTTATCAAAAGATGGATTGTGGAACTTAGAACCTCAAAATAAAAAATAAATTAAGTATCCCTTCTAAAGGTGTACGTTCACTTTTTTCTTTTTTGCTTTTAAACTAGTAATAAGAATATAACACGATAAGCATATTAGAATTTTCTTACGCTTATGCACGCACACACACACACACACACACACATATATATATATATATATATATAGAGAGAGAGAGAGAGAGTTGTTAAGACCGTAGATCCAGATCATATAAGAGGATAGTGGCATCAAATGGGAATCTTAAGATCTTATCTTCTTATTCTTTAAAAGAGTTTGTATTTAACATGAATGTATTTTCCTATTCCATACAAACAATTTACGCAGAAGTATTAACAAAATGCTTCCTTTTAGGTAAAAGAAAAGTAATAAGACATAAAGATGTCAATACCAGACTGGGTCCGGACTTGCAAAAATGCAAGGCAAGCCAGAAATTTCTGGTCCATTTTCATAACTGGGAAAATTAGAGCACATAATGTGGGATGGCTTGACCCAACCCACATTTTCCCAGGCCCACCAAATGAAGTCAGGCTCTACGACAACAAGGGGACGGTCCATGGTGTGTTTAGTTACATGCAATGGTTGGGAAAACTAGGGTGTTTATGATTCGGTTTGGTTTGGTTTTAGTCTCAATTTCGAGCCAAACCACTAGTTTCATATCTTAATTTTTAGAGAACCAAACCGAACCGACCTGTGCTATGGCTATAACCAAACCAAACCACCAGTTTAGATTTGGTTTGGTTCTAAATCATGGTTCTACTTATTTAAGGGTTTTACTACGATGTATTGTGCTATCACACTATTTCAATCTATGTTCCATATAAAATATTTTATATGTATATGAGGTTATAAAACTCATATATACATATATATAAACTTATAAACTTGTCAAGATTTATATCCATATAACTATATATAGTATTCAAATTATATATATAAGGTTATAAAACTCATATATATAAAGTTGTATCTACTGTAAATTTTATGTGTGTATATATATAATGGTTTAGTTCCAATACTGGAACCGTGAACTGAACAGCCAGGTTTATTCCCGCTAAAACCGAACCAAACTAAATAGCCAGACATCTAGAATTCGGTTCAAGCGGTTCCATGAACACCCCAGTGAAAACAACAAAATCGAGAAAGCACCATACCTACATCTTTTTATAGTTACAAAGTTTTTTACTAAATTATTTAGTTTAGGTGGTGAGATCCTCATGATAATAAAATCTAAGGATGTTAGGGTGAAGATCGAGATTCCATTAAGATCATACAAATTAGGATCCTACACTTCAAGATCGTGATGCTTCAAACCTTTAGATAATCCTAAAATCTTTTATTTATATATATATAGGTGCCGCATAAATTTTTTTTTTGAAAGGCATGCAAGGATATGCATACTCTTATGAGTTAAATTCCGATAAAATATTTTGTACATATTAAACAACTACTGGAAACCAGTCGTGGAGATGCTCCGAACTTTACTAATTTAGCCAAATATATGACCACAAATTCCAATGCATATTATTCACCTAAAAAACTATTGGTTCTGTATCTAGCTGAGGTTGTTCTTTTCTTTCTTTTTATGTTTTTTTTATGTCCAAAGCATGTATCTTTCACCACCACCAACAACTAAGCTTTTTTCTATACTAGATAAGGTAGGCTACATAGATCCTTTGTTTCTATATTACTCGATCATCTGTCATGCTAACATTTAACTTAACATAAGTTAAATTATTTGTTATTATTTTCTTCCAACACTTTTAAAGTTTTTTTCTTTCATTTTTAATATTTTCATAATCTAGTTTTTCATAGCTTCTTATCGAAGCTTCCTTTGATCGTTTTTCTACATGTCTAAACTATATTAAATAATTTTTTCTCATTTTATTATCTATTGGCATCACTCCTAATTTATTTCTAATAATCTCATTCCTTACATGGTCTTTTCTTGTATGACCACTCATTCATCAAAACATCTTTTTGTACATGTTGACAAGTAATTGTCCAGCACTAAGAACCATAAAACATAGCGGAATGATTATTGCACTATAATATTTACCTTTTAACTTTAATGATATCTTCTTGTCATATAAAATACTTGATACACCTCTCCATTTTGATCAACCTGTGTTAATTATATACAATATCTCCATCAAATTTTTTATCATTATAAAAAATTTATCCTGATTATTTAAAACTTTCCTTACAAGGGATATAATGTGTCAATCTTAATTTTTATTCATTTGAAGTAACCAAACGATTAAACTTGCATTTCTTATATTTGGTTATTGTTCTACTAAGTTGAAAGCTTTTACTTTCTAATGTTTGTTTCTACAGTCTCAATTTTTTATAATTTTTTTTAAAACTCATCCACTAATACAATATCATCCGTGAATAACATACACCAAGGAACTTCATTTTTAATATGTTTTATTAACTTGTCATTGACTAATGCAAATAAATATGGACTTAAAGTTGATTCCTAATGTAATTCAATATTAACTTCAAAGAAATTTGGCATTCCTTTATGGGTCCTAACACATGTTATGTCTCTTATAAAATTGATGTATGTCAATGAGATACTTCTCTTTTCTAAAGTTCTCTAAAAAAAATATCTCTTGACTAAAAGAAATAAATACCATGTGAATGTTTATTTTTTTACTCTAAAATATTTCATTAGATGTCTTAATAGATGAATAAACTCAATAGTAGATCTTTTCAACATGAATCCAAATTGGTTTTCTTTTATACTCGTTATTAATATGGACACAAGATATCCATGGTAGAAATGAAGATGATGAGACGTACAGTGGTCACAAAAGGAAAGATTTTATAATGAGGTTATTAGAAACAAACCAGAAGTAGGTTTGATAGATGATAAAATAAGAAAAAAATATTTAAGATGGTTTGGACACTTAGAAAAACGACTAAAAGAAACTCCGATAAAAATATATGAGAAAGTAGATTATAAAAATATTAAAAGAGGAAGACTATGGAAGAAAATAATAAAAAATTATCTAACTTTACGTGATCAAGCTCTATGGAAATAAAGAATCCATTTAACCAACCCCAATGTATGGAAAAAGGTTTAGTTGTTTTTTTAGAAGTCTTATGTTTTTTGTTTTTCAATTTAAACGTTAGTAAGACAAAAGTTGGCGTACATGTGAGGTAAGGCTTGGTTTTGGTGTGTCTCTACCATGTCCAATGAGGTGTTCAAGGATTTGAAGTACAAGAGCGAAGAGGATTAAAACGGCAAGTAATGAATATCTGTTCGTTCTCGTCTGTGAAAAACTACTTGAACAAAACAAAAAGGGCAATAGAAAAAAAAAGGCCAAGATCTCAATGGAGTTGATGGAAAACAGAGAATGGACGTTTGTTGCTGAAGTAATTATTAATCTTTTTACAATAATGATAACATCTCGCTAGGGGTCGACTCACAAGTTGGAGATCATGAGTTTGATTTCCGGCGTGTGCATCTGGCTTCAGCCTCCCCATTGTACCAAAAGAAAACATTAGATCTTAGGCACTGATGCAGCATCAAATTCGTAAACATGCAGTATATAAGTTTGCGAGTAGACTCTCGTCGCACCTCTTTCATGCTCCTCTGTTGTTTTTGAGCTTGTCATGGCTCTTTTACCTCTGCATGAGCACTCCTCAGAGCATCTCCTTGAAGTGTAAATGACGAAACCTAAATGCTTTAATTTCAAGAATGGAAGCTCAGTTTTAAGGCTCTTCCTAAGTTTACAGGTTAATATAGTGTGGACGACACCAGCAAACTACCAATAATGCGAGAAAAACGTAGTTCTAAGGAAAAATATAAGTATTGAGCAGCTTCTTCTCTTTACAAGTAAAATGTTAGGGAATTCTCTCTCTCTCTCTCTCTCTCTCTCCCCTATGGTGACGTTAATTAATATGCCACCCTATGCATTTTTTAATAAAAAGGGAAGAATTTTACTGAACTGTACTTTTACTTTTTGTTCTAGTGAATTGGAATGCTAGAATTGACACTGTCGTAACTTTCCGGTGACAACATCGGCTGTTGGTAATCTTTCGAAGTTTTTCCGTCCACGATAGTGAGCTCGTCATTTTTTCGTATAGTTCCTTGACCTGGAAATCGGAGAGAAATGCAGGTGAGTCGCTGCGGTTGATGCAGCCGATGCACCCACACCACATGAGAATTGTATTGAAGACCTAAACCAAAGAGCGTCAATTTGTGATGGGTGGGTGAGCGGTTGAATTACAGTTTGGTAAACCAAGAGAGCCATCAACCAGCGTTCATCCTAACGCAAAGGATCAAATGAAGTGTTTATGTCAATACTGAGAAACATCAAAACTGCTGTCGTTTGTGGTAAAGGATCATATAAGGTTTTACTTTGATGGTCCGCTACCTAACACAACTCTCCTTTATCAGAGTCCAGACCAGCATTAGAACTTATGAAACTTAACTTACGATCGTCAAGGTAGAAACACCAAATCAAAGCGGGTGGGTCATTAGGAAAATCGAGATTATACAGCCACGGATTCGAATCACATGTTTGGCTTACCCTTCTCATGGAAATGGAATCCACTCCCCATGAGCATTCTAAACAGGAATCATGAATTCCCGTGAGAATCCAAACGACTATTGCTAAAATGTCATTCTTTTTCCTCATGGAAACTTGAACAGAATTCAATTGAAGTTACGACCAAGTTGTGCTCCATAGTGTCAAGAACCGAAACAAGTTCGCCCAGAAGTGATTTTGAAGCAATGGTACCTGACAGCAACTTGCTAATCAAAGAAGAAAAACGAAGATCCAGATGAATTCGACCCATCTGTGCTCCTATAGGATCCCACCTACCACCTCATAATACTTCTCATAAGCAGAAAAAACTGTGTGCAGGTCAAGAAATTACCATTTCTTTTTGTTATCAGTCATTAATCAATGTGGTTGTGAATTTCCTTGACATGAATGATACCAACTTGCTTATATGTTTTTTCCTGGTTACTGTGTGGAGTTGACGTAAACTTGAACCTCTTTTAGAAGTTCCTTTCAAATGCTTCCTCTATTTAAAGCTCAATAGTGATGCCGTAGGGATGAGGGTCCTAGCCTCGGCATTCTACGAATCGATAGTGCAACTAAGTCTTACCTACTTAATAGAAATAAAAGCAAAAGGAAAGCTCAATAATACTGAGGGGGTTTAAAGGCAGACATCAGTAAAATGGACTTTGGCGAGAAGATCAGGAGGCCACTCAATCTCATGATCGGTCCTTGTCAGTTTGAGTAAATGAAGCAGAAGAATCCACTTTAGATTTAAACCCAACCCAGAGCTGGTAAAATGAAAAGAACTGCTCGATGATTGCCAGCTCTTGTTTGCTTAATGAGCTTAACTGATATGACCACAAACAGTGTGTTCGGCTCGATTAACTTGTCTCATGAAGGTTATTAAGAAAAATGTTGTTCATGAACTGTTAGCCTCATTGCAGAGACATCCTCCAACACAAAACGTCTAATTTGGAGCTAGTAATTTATTTTCTTCTCTGTGCTGCCTTGTTTTGCAATGGCTATAGTAGATAATTTACAGGTGAAATATAGATCTCTCTTTAGGTATAATTTAAATCCCGCCCATTTCTCACATGTTCACTCATTGTTTTTTTTTTGTATGTTATAGGTATAACTTAAAATATTTTAAGGTAATTAGATCGAACTCGACCATTGTTTTTAAGGGGCACGAGTGTAATTACATTGTGTTTGAAACTTAAGCCAAAACGATTACAAAAACAAGTCCACTGAGCTCAAAAAGGAGTGGCTTGGGGATGAGGCCACTAACACAACCGGGCTCAGGCCTCAACCTATTTCGAGCCACTTCAAAGGAGTTCAAACAATGTTCACACATTGTAAATATAAAAGGACGAGCTAGCTCATAGAAGAAGCGAGTCGATCATCGAACAGTCCGTGTTGGGTTTGTTCAGCTCCTTTACAAGCACAAACCCGACCAGGAATTTTACTGTATGATTTTTGTTCACTTTATTTTCTTTTTCTTTCTACATATTTCCATCACTATAATTCGGCAAGGGTAGCGTCCATGATCTACAATGCGGTAAATCAATGGCTTAATTACGATCTTTAACGTTCACTATAAGAATTACATTGCTGCTTGAGCAATTCTTGACCTAATATTCTTGTCCTGTAGCTGTTTGTTTTCTCTAAACCTTATTGTTTTACTTCAAAAGTTCATGGTGATTCAGCTTGATTGGTTGATTTCTATCCTTTCCTTGATTATGACAAATACAAGAATACAGTATGTATGCATATATATATATATATATATATATATATATATATATATATATAGAGAGAGAGAGAGAGAGAGAGAAAGTGGTCTATGCTCGATTGAGCATGGTACTCAATCCAGCAGTTTACATGGTTCTACTAATCCAACTATCGGGATCCGCCCTCCACCATGAACCTATAGGAAGTGGTCCATGCTCATTGAGTATTATGAGTTTGCATGGTTCCATTAATCTAACCATTGGGATCCACCCTTCACCACCTTCTATTACTCCTCTACTCTCCAAAAGCGTCTTTCGTTAGTTAAAACCACCTCCAAAAATATAAAACCTGTTTATATAAATATTTAAGCTTTTAAGTGGTTTTGATATTGATGGTAGTAGTTTTGAGCAGTAGAGGAATAGCTAAAGGTGATGGAGAGTGGCAGCCGATGGTTGGATTGGTGAAACCATGCAAACCGCTCAATTGAGCATGGACCACTCTCTCTCTCTCTCTATATATATATATATATATTGTTTAACTTATGAGAGCAGGTACTTCAACAAGTGTTCCTCAGCATTTCATTTGCCAAGAGATTTTCATCTTGGTGTTAAGATTAGGACCAACAAAGTGATGGGATATCGAAGTTTCAAGCATCAATAGCTGTATCTTTTTCTAATTGGTAAGATATCTTAAGTTTATATGGATCCACTTATATGAAAATATGGGTTAAGAATTCATGTAGTCAACTCCACCTTTTGAGGGAAAGAACTTGGTTTTGGGTGGCAAGTCCCATTTGATTGTGGTTGGCATGTCTTTCGGAACCAGTTGACGTATGAATGGGCCGCAATCGGCGGGGTTAACATCAATAAAACAGCGTTAATGCTACCATATTGTTCAATAAAATCGGGTTTGATGGTTGGATTTAGTCGACCAGCCTTCCATGGAGTGGCAACAATAGCATCAAATGGTTTCACAAGTAAAATAATGAATGAGTAGAAAATAGACCCTGTATTGAATTAACTCACCTGACTGGGGGTTTGACTCACAAGTTGAAGGTCATTAGCTCGATACCCCAGCAGTGCATCTGTCTTAGGCCTCCTCACCACCCCCCAAAAAAGATGGTGATGTCTTAGCCCAAAATTTTCTGGGTATGTGTGTGTGTGTGCATGTGTGTTTGTGTGCATATGTGGATGCACCGGTGGGTTCTTTAGAAGCAAGATGTGCTCAGTTGAATCTTTCCGGTCTACTTGGAGAACCTGTAGCAAAAGGGAGGTGCACTTACCTTTGCCCTTCATTTTCAAGGGGGTCCTGACCCTCTCTACAAGCAACTTCGTGCCAAAAATACAGCATTGGGAGATATCCAAATTCATGCCCTACCTTATCTCCACTGTCTACACAAAGAATGGATGTCATGACCACACCATGATTCGTAGACCCCACTAAGATCTCCGGCATGGCTCCGTCTTACCGTCCCTTGCGCGGACCGGTCTGACGGCCCAGATTTTACCACCAACACAAAACAGACCCATGAGATGCACACTTCATCCCACGTTCCATTCACAACCCCTGAGAAACAACGGTCCATACGTCCATTTCATGAAAATCACACAATCGTAAATTCCAAACACAAACCCCCAGTTTCAACAAACCACAGAATCCCACCCGACCCACCACACTAAAGCGTTACAGCCAGAAACTGGTGTCGGCACTCCATATACGAAGAGGCCTGGTGGGTGTTTTTTTGTGGGAAAAGGCGTGGTGGTTGTTGTATATATGTATTACAGAGAGGAGCTAAGAGGATGGATTTAGGAACCATAACCTCTTTATGTATAAGAAAATTCGATCATGCTCACTTTAGTATAATTTTTTAAAAAATAAATGAAAGGTATTATTATTATATTCATACCATTCAAAAATAACAAATGAACGTTAACGAACATCAAACGTGAACAACATCCAATCACTATATTGTTGCTGTGGTTGGATGCAATTAGCAGCCAACTTGTAACCAAAACTAGACCAACTCGAATAAGATGACGAACATGAAGATCTTTGAGTTGAACAAACTGGCGACGGCCTCGGTTCTACTAACTTGGTTACCAGCCCTAGCCGTTGATAGCCATCGCCAACCACTTCTGGTGACAAGCTGCTGCGGAGGGAGCAGGGGGTCGTGTCCCCTCCCTTTCCCACCTTTTACAGTTTAGACAATTTTGCTTCTATATTTCGCCTTGTTTCTTGACCGGGTTTGTCGAGAAAAGGAAACCTTCGATGCTTTCCTGTCTTTTCCCTCGAATCCTCTTACATCCCTCGTTTCCCTATAATCTCCCTCTTTTCCGAGAAATCGATCTCAACAATCATCTCCACATATTAACGCCGAGCATATTCTCTCTCTCTCTCTCTCTCTCTCTCTCTCTCTCTCTCTCTCATATTAAACTTGAATATCTGAAGCTCAAAAGTTACAAAACCAACATAAACAACACAGAAAAGCTGCAGAACACAGTAACGAACCCATCAAGAACCGCCTCCAACTCTCATGAATATCCATCCAAACTCCAACTACAGCGCCAACAAATCTAAACCAAGATAATGTGCGTGAGATTGAGAGAGAGAGAGAAGATCGGCAATGGAAACAAATGTAACTTCTTTCTCTTTCCAGCTTCTCATTTTTACTCTCTATTCTATAGTACAAAAGAACTTCACTTACCGTCTGAAAACTAACGATAAAAGAGATGAAAATAGGGTTAAAAATGGCGATAAAAACACTGTACAATCTTCTCGCCATAGCCACCAACCTTTCTTTCTCTCTCATCGCTGCTCACCGTACGATGGTACCGTCAGCCTCCATGATCCGTGCATCATCATCAACTTGGTCTGGGATCTCATCGTCTTCGTTTTGTTCGTTATCGTCCTCTTCTCCATCATCGTCGTGTTCTTCTTCGTCGTCATCCTCGCCGTCTTCGTCGTGATTATGCCACTGGCCGAGGGGCGCGCACTCGTGCTTGTGCCGTATCTTCCAATCTAGCGCCTGGCACGCACGAGAGCAATAATTCACGTTCCCGCAGACGGAACACCGCCGGAACTCGTGCTTCCTCGTCTCTGGTTTTCCGCAACTAGCGTGGGAGCAGAGACGGAGGCCATCTTCCGGCGGCCGGAGGGAGAACCACTCGAGTAGGAACCGATTCGCGGGGTGCGACTCTGGTGAGGGGACGTTGCACCCGAAGTCGCTAAGGAGCGGGCAACCTGCAGACTGCCACCGGCTCTCAATTAGACTAGCGAGCCACGGCCGGAACGTTGCCGGGTCCCGGCGAGTGACCGCTCGGTGATGGGGAGGGCTGGAAGGAGGAGAGCGGGTGCAGCAGAGGACGGAGGCGAGCTCGCGGGCGTTGGCCTGAACGAGGAAGCGCCGGCCCTCGGCGACGTTCTGCCGGATGCCGTAGCCGTCCTGGAGGCAGTGGCCGAACTCCCTCAGGGCGTCGATGTGTCCGAGGGAAGCGGCACGGGCGCAAAGGGCCACGGCGGCGCGGAGGTCCTTGTCGGTCTTGGTGCCGCCGCTGCCATTGAATTGGATCACAGCCAACGAGTAGAGAGCCGGGGCATGAGACGCAATCGCTGCCTTCGCCATGAGGGAAGCCCCGCTACCCCGACTCTGCAGGCAGTAGAAACGTATCTGTTTCAAGTCCCAAAATGCAAACCATCATCAATCAGAATCCAGGGAGAGAATTATGATAACAGAAAAGCTTGTAAAAGATTTGATTTTTCTAGCTCTATCAATGGCCGATAGAGAGAGAGAGAGAGAGAGAGAGAGAGAGAGAGAGAGAGAGAGAGATGATGAATGGGCACTCAAGAGCCCTCTCAAAAGGTAGCAACAAAATCTTGCATTTTAGTTGCGGAACGGAATCCGCCTCTCGGAAAAAGAGTCCGGCAGCAAACAAATTTACTCACCAACCCGAGAGTGAAACAAGCCTCCACGTTGCCGGCGTCGGCGCACCTCTTCAGGAACCCGTGAGCAGATTCCGACCACTTTGACGCCGTTAAGGACAGAAGGCCTGGAGAAGCCTTTCCCAACACTATCGGATGCAATCCCAACCCGTTCAATCTCCTACACCTGAAACACCACACAGACGAACAAATTATAACCACAGAAATTTTTATCGCCAATGAAAAGAAAGGTTCAAAATTTTCAACAAAAAATCGAATTTTGAAGGAGTAATCGAGTGCATACGTTGCGAGGACGTTCACGAAATCCCCCGGCGACGTCGCTTGGGAGCTAAGCTTCGAAAGGATGCAGAGGACGAGGTCGTCAGGAAGTTGGTCGAAGAAATCCTCCTTCCCGGTAGTTCCCGTCGCCATTTTCCGGCGTTTCCACCGGAAATCCTCGCACGAACCCATCCTCTTCCTCTTTAACTCCTTCCTTTCCGTCGTTACCCTCACCCTTCCCCTTGTACAACACATCCCTCTTCTTCTCCGCATCCCCTTTTCCCTCTTCACAATCAATAACCAAGAACCACCCAAAAATTTCTCCCAGCGAGAAAGAGAGGGGGGGCTCTCACAGCCCAACAAGAACACTACCAACACATAAACCCATCGTCACCCTCTAATAAATAAAACCTCTCTCTCTTTCTCTCAGAGTTCAGTAAGAAAAAGAAACCAAGAAAAACCTGGAAAAAAAGGCAGCGAAATTTTAGGAAAACAAATTTTTAATCAGTCGCCCCCACAGCTTTTTTTAACCCCTCCCACCCTGGTCAATTGCCGTTGACCGCACCTCTCGGTTACCTCTTTTACTACAAACCCCCCTCTTCATTGTCTGCACGCACGCCCCCCAACCCACCCCCTCCCCCTTTCTCTCTCTCTACAAGACTCCTCTTTTCTCTCTCTCTCTCTACCGTTGTTAGAGTGGTTTAGTTTTTTTTGTTCAAGGCAACTAACTTCAGTTACTCCTGTGGTTAAGCCGAGCCTAAACGGAACGGAGTCAACCTCTGACCCGGCTTTGGGGTCTTTCCGTTGAGCGCCAGGCCGTACCAATTGAAGAACTCTATTAATCGGAGATCGGCGATCTTTTCGTCGGATGCAAGAGGAGCCGCCGTGTCACGTCGAGGGTACGTTAAGTTTTCAGAACAAGTAGATAAATGACGAGCAAATCCCCTTGTCCACGAGGTTAAGGAAACAGTTTTCGTTCTTAGTCCCTTTTTGGTATTAACCGCGACGTTAAATCATTCCTAAAATATGAGCCGTCCATCTTGAAGAACTGGACGTTCCGGATTCTTCATCTTAAAATACGGGTCCCAAAGACATCTAAGAGACCTATTTCGTGGTCTTCACATTCGAGAGATATGGACCGTCAATCTCAAAGCATCGGACTTCTGAGATTCGTCGTGCCTAACATGGCAGGTTTCCGTATGATTATTCCCTCGTGAACATTGGGTCCCGCGCTCGATCTAGGTTGTCCGTTTTTGGCTTCTACGGTCAGGATTGTGGGCCCGGTGAATAAAGCGCCAGAGTTATATACGCCCATGCAACCAACCCCTATTTAAGAAAACATGAAAATAAAAAGTATATATTTACTGCAGTAAAAGATGCACATTAATATCTGCATCGTTGGCTTCCATAGCGGACGGTTCAGATTTATGTACTTCTAAAATGTCCGTGAGTAAAGGGACCAGCAGGGCGAATCTCCAAGGAATCACCGGCTGCATTTGGGCCGTCCATCTCAGAGATGCACGGTGGAGGGGGGGTGCTGAGCATTGCACCACCAAACGGTAAAAATCTCTTTTGGATAACTTGCGTATCAAACACATTTAACAATTTCCTTCAAAGTCTTCTTTCGCAAGTTTCCAACCAAACACAACCAACAATTTCCAAAAGTTTCCACTTATTAATTTTCATGCTTTGCATGGTTGGAATACTAAAGATTTACTATTGCTCGTATATCAAATCAATACGTAGCTTTTTCGCATATTAGGTGGGGTCGGTTACATGAATTCTTAGTCGGCGTTGAACTTGCTGACGTGTCATGTATAACGAGAAATAGTCACGTGGTTAGGAGGTCAGCTTACAAGTTAAAGGTCATGAGTTCGATATGCATGGCATGCTTGGCCTCTCCATTGTAGTTAAAATGGACAATGTTTTATATAGTATGGTTTGCATATTGTAATTTTTCTTTGATTGGTGAAGCAGGGTTGGGCACACCCTTACTGTCCGGGGTATCACACTCATGACCTTCAACTTGATGGTTCTTCGAAGCTGACTGCTAGCCGAGACACTTGTGGTTGTTGTTCTAGAGTAAGAATTGTTACATGAAACCAACTCAATAAATAAAAATGATCAGCATTAGTTAGGCATTTAATAATTGAATCAATCGCATTTGCCAGTTTTCTATCATGAGTTGCAGGGCATCTTCTAATCCTTTTGCCAATGGTGGCAAAATAAAGAAAGCTCCAGCTTTTTCCACCATTAAAGCATTTAACCACCATTGCCTTTTACAGGAAAAAGTTAGTCAAGTAGGTCACAGTTTTCTCTGTAGAAAGTTGGTTGATATCACCCGAGGCAGATGATGTTAGAGAATGTATGGAACACGGTTGAGTTCGTGGGCTATATTAGGTGGGTTGTTCAATCCACCCCTAAAGGGTTTTCTTGAACTTCCTAGGGCTCCGTGACCCTCTAATGAAGTGTTTTGTGTTATAAATAAATATAACAAACATACGAGGTTATTGCAACCATAGCATTAGTCAACGGCAAGACGCTCTAGCGTTGTTGTTGCTGGTGGGGGAGTCCGACTCTCAGAGGGTGCATGTGTGGAATGTCTTTTAGGTTTTGGCCTCCTCTTATAATATGTATATATATATATATATATATATATATATATATATATATATATATATATATATATATATATATATATATATATATATATATATATGTGTGTGTGTGTGTGTGTGTGTGTGTGTGTGTGTGTGTGTGTGGGAGGTTATTAGGGGAGAACGTCAAATGAAGGTGAAGCTGCTTACGGCATCACCATTATTGGGGGTATAGTGTTTAAAGATGTGCTCATTCAATTTCCTGAAGTAATTAAATTTTTTTCATCAGCACTCATAGTCATCTGTACGTAGACATGTTCGATTGAGGTTTTTCCGGGAACTATGAATTGTAACTTGACTGGGTTTCACCTGGTTTCAGTCACGATTCATAAGCAACTATTCAGGTTTGAACCCACAATTGAGACCAGAATTAAGTCCGGTTCCATGCTGAAACGGCGGTGTGAGGTCCTTGGTTTGATTATGGTTTCGAGTCGGTTTGGCTAATTCCGGTTTCAGCTGATTTCCATCCCAATTCACTGTGTGTGGGGGTGGTTTCGAATCGGACATGTCTACTTACTTGGTGCTTGTTCTATTAGGGAGGGTGAGATTCCTCCGTAAACTCACTTAGAACTCCCAAGTCAACCTGTATCAAGAGTCTTTACACTATTAGGAGTAATTCCCAATCTGTGAACCCCTTGTTTTGAAGATGGAGGGATTCCTGCAGATATTATGTATGAAATCCTTTATTCCTCCGTCCTTTGCAGTGACAAAGTTGATGAAGTCTAAGGCCTTTACTTGGAGTTGTTACTGAAGTTTGGTTTGTAGGTCACGCAAAATCATTAGGTTGTGATGAACTTGGTTCCGTTTCACGTGCTGTCCATAAAAAGCATGGCATCACGTGAAAGGAAAACCAAACACATCAAGGTTTGGAGATCTTGTATATATATACTAGCACATCGTTATATATATATATATATAAAGAGAGAGAGAGAGATAAATGTGTAATCTTGTATAAACATTTTAACTGATATCTTTGAGATCTAAGAGTTGGAGTGATAAAACAAAAGACATGATGCATTAAATGCAAAGCACAAAATATGGTGTATGTTATATACTAGCAATATTACATGCTAATAAATCCAAATAAGTCTTAGCAATTCAATTTAAAAGACAGAGGTTGAGATTTAAATTTTCAAAAACAAAAGATTGATTTTTCAATTAATTAAATTTACAAGAAGTAAAAACATCTCTTTTACTTTTTTATTCAAATCTCAACCATCATCTTTCAAATCTAATTATTGAGATTTGTTTACTTTTGCATGTAAAGTTGTTAACATATACCAAGCTCTCTCTCTCTCTCTCTCTCTATATATATATATATATGTGTGTGTGTGTGTGTGTGTGTGTGTGTGTGTGTGTGTGTGTGTGTGTCACCCACCTTATTAAATACTAGTTTGGTTTTTCGACAGGATTCTTTCAAGCTATAGGGCTCAATCATGTAGCATATTAATATTTAACCCAATATTATGAGTATTTAATTGCTTAAGTTTAACACTTTTATGATTTATTCTCATTTTATCATCTAGTTTTTTACACCTTCTTTGTGAATTCATTGCTATTTCAGCATTAAGAATAAAGTCTTAATTCCTTGTATTACTGTACATTAATCTTCATCTCAGTATCTTCATTTTTACATCTTTTTCTTTTGATAGTTGGCTTCTCAATACGTAATAAAAGTTGTAAATATCTATCTAGGACATATTGCAAGACTTAGCTAGTTCCGCCAAAAACTGTAATCAAAAGATCCCCTTTGGTTCCGGTCCAATTCCGAGTCCAGCTTCGCATCGGTTGGGTTCCAATTTCGTGTTTAGTTTAGTTCCAATTTCATACAGGAAAAGCATGCATTATAGGTAGGATTTCATAACAGAACCACAAATATAGTTTGAAATTGCCAGTTCTAAACCACCACTTCTAAGTTTAGTTCATTTTTCAAGAAGGTGGAACTACAAGATAACAAAGGAGTACCCTCATTTCAGTTCCAGCTGGTCTCAGAGGTGGTTTAGGTCAACTCGGAACTGTCGGACAGGGTCCATACCAAGCCTTCAATATTGATATTAGGATCCATATGATTCAGGTACTTGTACTATTTTTACTAATTTATTGATGCTTATTTCGTACTAATATTTATTGTACCAAAAGAAATATTTATGATGTTACAATATCTCAGAGAATTGAAGCTTTATTTGTATAACTTTCAGCTTTGTATGACTTTTTTTTATAAAGTATCATATAATGTGGTACAGTTCACACAGACACATATGGACACTCCCACATGCATACACACACACACACACACACACACACATATATATATATATATATATATAACTTTTTTTTATAAAGTATCATATAATGTGTGTGGTACAGTTCACACAGACACATATGGACACTCTCACATGCATACACACACATACACACATATATATACAGGTATGTGTGAGAACTGTGAAGACAAAAGCTTTTCTTAGGAACATTTCTCGTTTCTGGGAAACGTTTTTCTGAAGTTTTCTGTTTTTGGAAAAAATTTCTCTTTAAAAGTGAAAAGAAAGAAGTTCAACCATCAAGCTCTCTCTCTTTCAATTAAAATCTCTACCATTATCGTCTTTGCTCAGTTGAAGAGTCAAACCTTGATACTCTCTCGTTTTCAATCCAAAACCCTACAACCATTGTCGTCACTTTTGCTATAATTTATGTTAAACTGGAGAATTGGCATTTAAAATTATTTGTATATTGGATCACCCTTGAATGGTGGGTCCCAAGCCCAGAAAAAGAAGGATTGCGCTAGACTTCCGACAGCTAATGTAAAATTTTATCGAACTTAACATATATTCTAAAAAAAACAAAGAATCCATGTAGCCGACCCCATCTAGTATGGGAAAAGGCTTAGTTGTAGTTGTAGTATTCTATATTTATCAGTTTAATACAATTAGATATTGAATTTATTGTTGAAATGTGTAAATATTTTGTTTTCGTTTGTTTATATATATATATATATATATTGTTCTCTTCATCTCCTAAGTTTTGAAGTTTTGCCCTGTTTTGTTTCTGTTTCCGTGCAACAAATGTGAGAATGAAACTGTATTTTTCTTTGTTGATACATAGATAAAAGTATCGTGACTTTTCCGTTATGTTGATAAAATATCGGTGCACAGACCGCCAACTACAAAGCATCCCCGAGTAATTGCGATTAGGTGGCCTAGATCGCGTTGCAAGTCTTAACGCACGCACCTACTTTTGGTGCCCACTGGGGTGGCCAGCGATAGTGTCAGACACCACGTGGGCTCGAGCCCAGCACGGACCCACATCGAGCTAGCTTGGGTCCATTCATAGAACCACGGAACCATCAAACCGTGCCACCACCAGACCCAACCGTGGTTAGTTAACCATGGTAAACATTTCTTTCCTCCATGAGTACAGTGGTCAGATCGAATGTGCATTGCCTCCACTGAAGTTGGGCATTATTTAAATATGAATTATTTAATTAGGCTCAAAGAACATGTTCTTAGCACCATCGTGGGAGTCCAAAAACAAAATTTGGATGAGGAATATAATATTCCAAGACAAAATGCAGAAGAGAGTTTGTTCGCAATAAGCAATAAGTACCGTCAGTGGTTGGCGATTAATGTATCGTTGGGACCTTTAGGGTTAGGGCACAGCCGTGATTCATGCAATTAAGTATATGGTATAAGACATAATTTTACCCTAAGGTTTTGATCGGGTTGAAGGTTAACCCGAATGAAAAATTGGGTTTAATAATGGCCTCAATATTACTAAAATTTAACTATTTCACTCATCTTTTTATTTTTTGAGCATGAAACTTGATTGGCCCCTCACCTTTGAAGTCTCTTCATCTCGCGACCTTTAGCTTGAATGTTCTTAAATTGATCCCCTAGCCAGGAGAGTTGCGAGTCGTCCTGTATCAACTGTCAATTACAATGTTGATTGTGCTTGTGTTATAAATTTGAGGGCAAAAGTGGGAGTATAAGAATTAACAAGTGCTATATTTGTTTAAAGGATCATGTAATTTTCGGTACATGCGTGAAGGGTACGACGAGTGTTATTTGAAAAGTTATAAGCGTATTTGAAAAAATATAAAGGGTACTCTTATTACACTCTTGCCTTCAAAACTTAAATAGTGGGTGTGAGTGTGCATGTGTTAGAGGTTATAGAATCCAATCACTCATTGATATTGATGTGTATATAATGCAAGACCTAATAGTTAAGAATTTCATTTTATCTTAATACAGTGGCTCCCAACCATGTGTGCAACATGTTTGGCTCCCTATTTTGAAATTGCTTCGAGTCATCGGCATAAGGACATCTCCTTTGGATGCATAACTCAATTAAGTGTGTTCATTTACGTGTGATCCAAGCAACAACAACAAACCTTTAGGGATGAGTCAGCTACATAAATTCTTTGTTTCCATATAGTTCAATCCTCTATCATAATGGTTAACTTAATATAAGCTAAATCATTCTTTATTGTTTTCTTTCAATATTTTTATGATATTCCTCTTTTTTTTAATATTCTCACACCTTTTTACCATAGCTTCATTTGATCGCTTTTACACGTGTCTAAACTATCTTAGTGAACTCAAAGCTTTTGTTGAGCTTTGGTTTTATAAATTGAACGGTGTTACAAGCTACTAATGCTTGGAGGAGATGAAAATAAACACAGATATGAAAGAACCCTGAAAACCTGAGCCGTAATGCTGAATTGTTACTTAATTTATAAGCAAAAGTGACCGTTATTTTTTATTTCAAAACAAAGCCTCGTCTTACATTAAGTGGGGCCATGTACATGCACCTTGTGATCACCCATTATGACTTTAAATAAGTGAGTATATTAAAAAAAGCTTTTAAAACCATCCAAAAATCAAATAAAAATAATTCAATAATACACATTTGTCTTGACATGACCGATTCGTAATAGACCCTTCGGTTCAAACTAGAATCAACCTGGACTGCCAACCACCTCTACACGGAACCACTTAGACCATACCCGAAATATTAACCAAACCAGGAACCCGTCTCAGTTATGTTACAGTTCGTCCTTCTATGGAATCGGAACCAATGGTTTGAACAGTTATAGGTTTCTTCTAGCTTTCCTTTTACATTTTTGAAGCTCTTTTCCTCGTTTTTTGGTTTTTCAAACTCACAAACAGAACCGACATTTCCAAACCCCGTTCAGAACTGGGTAAGATCCGGTTTGGTCCATAATTTGCCCTGGTTTCCTACTGCGGGTCAAAGTTTACCCGAAACCTGTCATGTCTACATTAGCCAAGATGTGTTGTAGATAAAGGACATCACCTCATATGCTCAAACTTGTTCTTATAACAAGATCGTCGTTATCATTTCATGTGTATGAGTTGAAGCTTTATAATTAGAAAAGAGAGAAAGAAAAATTAATAAATAAATATCAGGAAGAAGACTTGTCTCATGCAAACGGGTCAAGATTTGGATTTCCGCATCCATCTCTTATCCAAACACAAGCACCAGTTAGCTCCACTTTGCCCATTTGTTGCTTCTCTTTGCGTCTTTCCTCCTTTTGCTTTGTCCTTACATGGTTAGAAAAATTAATCCTGAGAGTCTTTGACAAGGAATAGACTCAATTAAAAGCAGTTTAATAAATCCTAAGAAAGGTGGGACTCGCATAATGCTTGCTTGCATCTAAAGTGACACTAACTACTCTCTTGCCCGGCTTTAATTAGACTTATTTGTGTTTCAATTAATTTATTGATCATCATCTTTAAGCACCAAAATCATGATGTCGCTTTCGGGTTTTCTCGGATCCTGAATCCGAATCTTTATTTTCGAACCCTATTAGATATGGGGTCTGGTGCTTTGTGGTCCAACACAGTAACCCGGGGATTGGGTAGAAGACTTTAATGTATTTTCAAATTGTTAAGAACATGGAGTTTGCTCTCTCTTAACCAAATTCTCAAACCCAAATGAATTGGATTTTATTCCCAAAGACTTATCTCAAATCATGGTTTTTGAATTCTTACCTTTGAGTTTAGATTTGTTGTAATCGACGAAAGGTCTACAAGCACACCCCAAAAAAAAATTCTTGGATTCAGTAGTGGCAGATCTGCTCGTGGGCGAGGTTGTGAAGTTGCTTGACTCGAAAGTGGAAAATTCTACAAAGTGGTTTCAAATTTTGAAAAATTTATAGAAACTGCATTAAGTTAATTTCACCCAACTGAACTTCGCCTGACCCAAAAAAAAAATTAGCTATTGCTGATTGGATCGAAATCACCTTGGTTTCAATATGAAAAACTGATGTTGGATGAATGGTTTCGGAATCCTCTTCATTTAATCTATCGGGTTTGGATTTCAATAATGGACTATTGGATTAGGGTTTTCTAGTCCAAACCAAGCCATGCACTAACTAACAATGGAGGAAATGCGTGGTGTAATTGCTTCGGATTCAGATCAGTATGACTTTACCAAATCCAAGCCAATCAGGTGTTAGGATAATCAAGTTCAGAAACGGATGCAGAAGCCATATAAAATTTAATGTATCAAATACACGATAATGGGTACCAAATATCAGCTATTCATCTGGTTGGATATTTCATAAACGGCGGACTCGAAATCTCGTAAGACTCGGATATGGATTTGGATAATGAATCCAACTGAACGGATCAGATCGAGGATATATCAATGGGTTGACATCAGTATGAAAAAATGGCGAAACCATAATATTCAGACTTGGTGACAAGAACATGCTCGTTATTTAAGAGTATAAGCTCTAATGGCGAGGCCAATGATAAAAAGAAAACTAAAAAAAAAAATTTGGTTGCCCGTAAGAGGCGGACTTTTTCTTTCTTGCTTAAAGAAAAAGCATGGCACGTCCAAGCATGACGCCATTATGCCCAAAACGATGAATCACACAAGCGGAACATTCGACGTTGGTTTAAATTCTTTTATTGAGGCATAGTCAGATGCTCATGTGGAGCACAAGATGTGCGTGTCAGCATGCATGTGTATGCACGAATGCATGTGCATGTGTGTGTGTGTGTGGTAGGGATATGGGTGTGGGTGTATATATATATATAATTAATATGTTAAAACCATACAAGATGAGAATTGATCATCATGCACACAAACTATGCGGGTAGATGATATGGATTTGGTTTGGATTACGAATCCCTTCGTGGGATTCGGATTTGGCAGGGAAAGCATGACCCAGATGAAAATTAGATATGAATTCGGTGTCACTTGTGCCCAAAACATGAATGCAACGATTTCTTTAATTAGATAAACAAGTGCAACATGAATAGGTATTTCAGGTTGGTTCAATAATTAAAGTTTCACACCCAACACCTGATTATAGAGAAGCTTATTAGGTGAGTCCCCAGCTGTTGATCTTTCCCAAATATAACCCGTTCAAAATTCCATTTCGAATGCGCACTAAACATGACATTGATCATAAATTTACATCCTCATAAAACGTAATCCATTTGCCAAAATTAAGTTGTGAACGTTTCATTTGTTCCAAGAAATCTCGAGTGAAGATCGCCATTATCTATTGTCCATAGGTAAGCGTAAATTGTCTATTCCAATTATCCATTATAATGATATATATATATATATATATATATATATATATATATATATATATATATATATATATATATTATAATATGTATATACACGTGTATGTGAATATGGAAAACCGGATCTTGTCAACCTGTGATATGTTCATCAATTATTTTTCTGTAGCATGAGTATAATTTAAAAATTAATAGTTTTTTAAAAATAAAAACAAATATTATTACATTCATGTTCTCAAAACACAATAATTGAGCATGAGTAAACAAAGTTAACAGTGGACAAGCATAACCCTTATAATCTTGTGTTCTCTTTATTTTCTTTTTCTTTTCTCTTTCTTTATCTCGCTCCTTCTCTAAGGTGAATAAGATTAGATCGATCTTTTTTAGGCTAGGAGAGGGAGTGATCTTCATTTGGCCATAATGGATATTAATTTCTTGAAAAGTTTTGGTTTTTTTTTAATCTTTTCATGTTCTTCATGAAACACATATTCAACTACGAATTAAATTACGCTTCCTCCTATGTAGCCGGTAGCATAAAGGTATCAAAGGGAAACTTTGCTTCTATTAAGAAAAGAAAAGAAGAGATAATGCATGTGTCTAATCACTTTGACAATATTACATTTAAACGATATACTTAACAATTATAATATTTGGCATATATGTATTTAATATAAATTAAAGGAAAACGTGTGACTAGAGGCTAAACCATTATGATGGTTTTAATAAACCTAGTGTTAGGGTTTTAGGCTTTGGATAAGGCCTAAAGCTAGGGTTTTAGAGCTCTGGAAGTGAGGCCCGTTTCTCTCGACTGGGACCCACAGGGGCAGCGGGGGGTTTGGAAATCAGAGAAAAAGAGAGTTGTCTGATGGGAACGAGGCAGGTTTAGATCACACGCTAGAAACGTGGCGAGCTACTATTGGCTGTGTCAGGTTACCCGCTGAACTTTGTCCTCAGTCAGCACTTTTGACCACACGCTAAGTCGCCATCCCATCACCGAAACCGGGCCGCTCATTCGGCTCGCGTCTGCCTCCCCCGCCCGGTGTCACCCACCGGCAAGTGAAGCCGTTCTGTTGATTAACTAGTAGATGTTATCCTAGTATTGTTTTTTAATTCACTTTTTCCACATTAAATGAAGGATATAGTACTGTATTGTATAATATGATCGTGGTTCATAATTTATATATACGATAGAGGGTTTGACATGAAATGAGTATCAGTTTCACCTGGTAGAAGTTTGCCTGATCCTTCTTTTAATATAAGTCGGTCAAGACTCAAGCAAAAAGTGCCCTACCACTAATTGGATCGAGTTTACTTGACTTGATTCACGGGCCCGGGCTCAGAAAATGAATATGGTTATTAAGTAATGCACAGCACAACACGGAAATGCAGGTTAGTCAAGTCTATTATTACCTTGCGTTGTTGAGAAAGCTCCTAAAGGAGTGCCTCCCACGATCCATTTCTACAACCAATTCATGTCTAAAGCTCTTTATATATATATATATATATATATATATATATATATATATATATATATATATATATATATATATATATATATATTATTGAGTGAAAAAATAGACTGGGCCTCTATGTTCACGTTTATGAGGGTCAATGTGTTCAAACTTTGGTGGATCCCAAGTAAAAAAGTTAATTAAATTACTTCTAAGAGAATGTAATGTAATCTACAAGAAAGTTAGTGAGGAAGTAAAAGAGATTAGAGAAGTGGAAAAGCGTGATCTTTCTCACTTTGGTGTCAGTGTAAAAATATAAAGAATGGTATAAACGCGTGGGTATAATGATATAAGGTAATAAAGAAAAGAGGGTGAGGAGAATTAGAAGCAACAGTGGATTCATGGGTTTGTTCATTCATTCTCATTCCTTATTCCCTCAAATGTGCGAATCGGGATTTGGAAGGCGACGGGGTGGTCAAGGAGGATGATGCTTCACGCATTTGCCTCTCTCTCTCTCTCTCTCTCTCTCTCGGTTCGAGCTAATTGCACATGCAGTAGTAATAGAGAGAGGGTCAATATACGTCAAAGTGAGTCGCGGTGCAGTGTTACACAAGCAATGCAACACTCTCTCACACCCATCCATGATTTCTCTCTTTGATTTCTTCGTACTTATACACACAGAGAGTAAAAGGAGACGACAATAGAGAATAATACGGTAAAAAGTAGGATATCCAACATATAAAAGGAATATATATATATATACATAAAAAATATAAATATATGTACGTGTATATGTAGATAGCATAGTCGATGTGCACATTTTTCTATTTTTTTAAAAGATTTTAACTGTTCTTTTTTTAAGACTAATGATTGAGATATTAAAGCAAAAGGCAAAATAGTACTTGATATATTTAATGCACTTGCAAAAAGTATCGTTATATTTTTTGGCTTTTGAAATTTAAATTTTAACCAAGAATCTCAAACTATTAAGATATTTTTAAATGTTTAAACATGAATGAACCGTGCATGAACTAATTTACCATATATATATAAAAGTAATCTTAAATACATAATATCTTTTTGTTTGCCAAACTTGTTTAAAAACTATAAATAAATAAATGGTTGCGAGTTGCAACCATGATTTTGGGTCCTACTAAAAGTCTGGACCAAGAGAGAGAGAGGGGTTTGGGGCGCAGGAGTCATGAGGGCATGCGGGCGGGCACGTCGGCTTGGAGGACGAAAAGGCCGACGTCACCGCATCACAGCGTGTTGCAGGCCGGCACGTCCTAGTGCCAAACCCTAAGAAGGAAGCACATGTGGGGCCTTGTCACCACATGGGCCTCGCTTAGTAAGTCTCATTTTCACACGTCAACATCTTTACACAAGACACGAGGCAGTGTCAGTGAGTAGAGACACGTCTTCTAATAGATCGGATCTTTTGATCCAAATCGACTAGCGACACGTTAAAATGACACGAGACAAGCAAAGTGAATGCGAAGATCCAAATTCAGATGTGAACCGGCCTAAATCCAAATCAATCAGCTGGATCCGATAAGCAAAGTAGCCCCTGCTTCTTTTTCTCTCGAAAACAAGTTTACGTACATATTATGTTTTGCAGTCTAGGCTTACCTCTACTCGGTATATTCTTCATAAACAAAAATGATATACAAATTACGCTCGTGATAAGAACCACTCAGAGGAGGACGATCTTTCGGGATTTCTCCACCCTCAACTCAGGTAATTTAGTTAAATAAATCATTATAAAATTAAATCTATATCTATATATACCTTTCTCAATTGTAAACGTCCAAAAGTTTGCTACAACAAACATGTGGAACTAAAAGCTGCATCTTGAATTGCTTATTGATATTACTTGATAGTGGTTGTAACTTATGAGATAATTAACATCTATATTATAGCATTAAGAGTCACTTTTTTGAGTGATAATTGTGTTCATTAGTAGCACTTGATATAAGTGTAACTTATGCAACCTTGTTATCGTATTAAAACTAACCAGATCAGGACGGAGAGTTTCGTGAGTCACTCAGTTAGCATGCTCCTTCTGTAGAAGAATTACTATCCATATACTCCACTCTTCATGCAGTCGATGTGCCGACGACAGTTCAAACAACCAGCCACACTTATCTTCAACCATCCTTGCTTGGAAGGTACCCCGAGATCAGATTTCTCCATCTTCCTGCTTCGCCAACTACTGCAGTTAGCACTCAGAGCATTGGCTCAATGGCAGAATGCTCTGTTGCTGCGGGTGGGAAGTTCAACTCCTAAGGGGTGGATGTGGGTGTTAGGCTCCGGCATCTTCTTGTACTCGGGAAAAAAAAAACTAATGCAGTTTTACATAAAAGATATCCAATTAGCTATTTGGATCCAGATGCAATTCACACTTCTCTTTCGATTTTCACACTGGCACGGTGTCCTGCACATCTATGGCCTCTAGGTAGCCCAACTAGATGTGTCGCTTGTTGACACTTGTGAGATTGAACATCGGTTTTGGGTGTGAGACAATGGCAAATCTACGAGGGGTGGGGACAGCTGTTCCTCCTGAAATTTTAAAAATTTACATTAAAATCTATGTTTTAGAGTGAATATATGGTTGAGATTTATGCTTTGTCAGACGTCGCTCCCTCCAACACTATTTTTGGATCGAGTGTGACTGCAAGCAAAGAAGGTTTTACACGGTGAAGTAACGAAGGGATCCTCTAGCTTTCACTTTTTCCTGCGTGGGCCATGGTTGTTCATGGAGAAGCAAACACCCTTGCGGGATCACATTAGACCAGCCAAATCGGGTCCCGCCCGATTGATGGAGCACTACCCGTGTTAGATATTTTAGAAACAGGAGAAAAAAAAATAGAGGAATCACGTTCCACGTTGTCTGTAATTGCGCCTGGTGGGATTGCACTCACAACCATCGGTTGCTTTGGAGTTAAGCCTTCAGCTCAGCTACAGTGGTTTTATTATTATTATTATTATTATTATTATTATTATTATTATTATTATCATCATCATCATCATTAAGATAGCAAGGAAATTAAAAACTATTTCTCATTATTTAATAGAGTGTTGTTCCTCTTGATAAAGTTTTGTATAATTTATTCAAAAAGTTTCCTTTTAGAAGAATATTAGAATCTTTCTAGGAACCAAAATCAAGCTTTTGATTGGCTACATGAACTCTAAGCCGCCATTGTACTCAATCTTATACCACATTCAACTCATCATGTTTCCTTGTTTTCTACCAACTGTTTAGTTTTAATGTTCTTCTCTGATTGTAATGAAGTGTTCAGAATAAAATTTCTCACTTTCTTGTGAGGCTTCATCTGTTCATCTCCCCAAATGTTTGAATTGTCTTAGCGTGTCGATCTTATTTTGCATCACACACCATTATTAATAATAGTCTCGTTACATAACCGAAAACGTATATCCACCTAAACATCTTTATTTTGAGCACCGAATCAAGCTTCCTTTCTTACATATATATCAAAAAAGGAGAGGGACTTAGGTTATAAGAATCAAAAGGCTTTCTATACATGGCCAAACAAATTTTCATGTACTTTATATATATTAACTAAAGTTTAAGTAAATGATGATCACATAAAAAATATAAGGGCCAAAAACTGGATGTAGAAATAAAACCATTTTCGTGGTGTTTTTTAATATACCACAAGGTTAACTTATCAATATGCATCACACTATTAAGTATGTTTAAAATATTTTCTTTTTGCTACAAAAAATAACTTTTTGGTGTTTTTATTATTTATTAGTTGATAAAATGAGAGAAAATCATTTAAATAGTTTGGACATATAAAAAGCAGCCAAAAAAGCTTTTGTTAGAAAGTATGAGAAACTACAATGTGAAAATGTTAAAAAGAGGAAGAAGAAAACCATAAAGTGATTAAAAGAAATAATAAATATTGATCTAGTTTATGTTGAGTTAACTGCTACCATGATACATTATCGAGTTATGTGAAAACAAAAATCCGTGTAACCGACCTACCTAATATAGGAAAAGGCTTAGTTGTTGCTGCTGCTCTTTATTATTTATTAGCCTTTTTAATTTATTGATAATGTTTTCGGAATATTGAATTTCTCGAGAGTTTTTTCGTGCCCTTCTGTACCCTCTTCGAACTTTTCTCACCATATATTGGTTGCAACCACTACATAAGAAACCGGAGAAGTTCTCTTTTAGATTTTTTTTTAAGCAAATATTTTCTTTTAAGCAAAGGTTACTATGCGCTAGTTGGTAGATGGTAATTATAGGAAGGAAGTCACCTCTCCGGATCCCACAGGGAGACCCATGAACTATCTTGTTTCACATAGCCTGGGTCAAGACCTCCTTTCTACAACCATCAACATGCAAATCCGATCGGCCACGTCCGGGGTGCCGGGCCGGCCCTAATGGCACTAGTAGTAGTATTTGACGGATTCCAATGCCGGAATACAACTGTTCATATTGTACCGTAATTGCCATGAACTTATCTTGGATCTTAATAACTTTCATTACAAGGTCGGTTTCTCAATCAACTTGAAGAAGAATTCATCACTTCATTTGTCTTGCATATTTGATATTTGATATTTCATTACAGAGTCCGGGCTGCTGAAACAGTCTCCGGTTGCACAAAGTGATGCATATTTGATATGACAATTAATCTACCACTGTGCCAAAGCTTTAAACAATACACAAACGATTTCGTGAAGCTTTGCCGGATCGACGCAAGCGATGGCCGTTGCAATTTCATTACTATTTCCAGGTCAATTGATCGTTGTTTTCACCACCAAAGCACATACTAACGTTCAGCAGAAGGAAAGTAAGTAATATTTGGTCATCAAATCCATTGGATTGCATTAATGAAGACCGGGTTTCTGTAGTTAATGCACTTCAATGAGGATTCAGAAAACTGGGTTTTGCAGCCTGCACGTTAGTGATGTATGTGTGTTTGTCATCCTCTCTCTCTAGAGCCAATTTTCTTCGTTGAGTGACACTATTTTCTGGACCCACATGATGTGATTTTGTGTCTAGTTCGTAAGTGATTCAATAACCTGTAATCGTGGTTAAAGTACACTGTTTAGAAAAGTAAGCTCAATTATTAGGCATTGTCAAACCCCACTTAATTTTCCTTCACTTCAACCTAAGTCATCAAATAGTATGGTTGATTTTCTCCTGGTTTTGGTTTGGTTAGGGGTCGATGCCAACAACTGTTCCTGTCGCACGAGCATTCGCTCACTTGGCCACGGGTTCAACTCATAAGTCGAAGGTCATGAATTCAATACCTCGGATGTGCATCTGGCTTCGGCATCACCATAGTATTAAAAAAAGGGTTACCAGTCTTTTACTGGAAAATCAACTGTGGAAACTACATGGTTGGCATTATTGGACTGGTATGATCCATGATATGGGATGTGATCAACATGAAATTCATAGGAATTTGGCTTATTACAAGAATATGTTAAATACAAAACCGGAATCATCCAGGTTCGATATTGAAATTTGTCATCTCAACCCGATAATGTAGAATACAACTATATCAGATTCAGTTTCGTAAGATCAGACCCAAATCCAGAGGGTACACCCAACATCTCTCTCTCTCTCTATATATATATATAGATAGATAGATATAGATATAGATATAAACATGGTGATGTCCATTAAAAGTGGTTAACTTGTTCCAGAGGGGAATTTATGTGCACAATGAGTTGATATATGTTCTCATCCATGATGCGCACTCATTTAACAATGCCACTACCAAGGGATTTGAATATTTTGACAAGTATTCTGTCTAAAGTTGGCCTAACTGAACAGGGATGTCAATTGATCTGATATAAGGGTCCCTCTCTGAACCCAATTAGTTGGATTCGAAGTCCCAAAGCATATTCTAATAATGTCGGGAATGGGATTCTCCAACTTTGCTCATTGTGACATATCCGATGTCAATGCTGGATATTTTCAGATTCAGTTCGGATTTTCATATCAATGTCCGGATCTGATTAAAGAATATATGATTAATGGATTTAATAGTCCGTGTCCAATCCAAATCAGATTCATTTAAACCATAGGGTAAGAGGAGATGGCCCAACTTAAGCGATGTCACTGGTTAGTTACCCGTCATCTGTTTCCTACTGCACACCAACTCACATTGCAAAAACTGGAAGAAACTTTGTTAAACACCTTTGGCAAGGTGTTTATTTAAACAATCTTTGCTTCAATCCAACTTGATAACCTTCGATGATGCATACAGATCAAGTGATCTAAGGGTCATGGGGTGACACC
The DNA here is from genome assembly GCA_036023115.1 of Brasenia schreberi. Classification (NCBI taxonomy): domain Eukaryota; kingdom Viridiplantae; phylum Streptophyta; class Magnoliopsida; order Nymphaeales; family Cabombaceae; genus Brasenia; species Brasenia schreberi. Next base: position 19,975,130 of record JAYKKT010000079.1, on the reverse strand, counting down.
AAAACCTGCATGACTCGAAGTCATCGACTAGTGACTTTGAGTGCTAGATCATGATCCTGTAGATCACTTGATCCATACAAAAGGGAAATGGGTGTATAAAGAGACCAGCCATGAATATAGGAGTGAGTCTTGCGACCGACAAGCATGATGCTGATCGTCAATGTGTTGATTCATAACACGAGACGAGAACTTTACATACGTATTAACATGCAGGACGTTGAGAAAATAGTGTTACCTGAACACTATCGACCAGCAACTTATTTGTGAAACATGGAGAAAGGTTTAGAAAATAATGTGGTGGTTGCACAACGAGCAATGGTTCATCTTGCTGGGGAGTCGACTCACGAATATGAAGGTCACGAGTTTGATACCCCGAGGCACGCATCTGGCTTCGACACCCTCATTGTATCAAAACAAGATGTTGGTATTATGAATCAAAACATTCGTCCACCCCCTTATTTTTGGATCCATACTAGTGACAGCCAACCAAAGGGAGCTCAGAAACTGACTCGCGAGCTGATCCCGAGAGTTGCAGCAAGCTGACCTGAACCTGTTTTGCTCACTGGCTCTAAGTACAGACTATCCTTCAATTGGATAAGTATGACACATTCACAATCGACTCCTTCGCTCTTATTCTTTATCACAAATTTGCCAACCTGCCATACCACCAAATTACATGGAAGACAACAATGCGAAAGCCTTAGCCCTTTTCACTTTGGGGCACTGGATCCAGCCACTCTTACAGGGACTATTTGGTATGTATGTGCCCAGCAGGTGATCATCAATTAGCAAATCTGACAACTTAATCTTGTGCTAGATCCTACACCATCATGAAGGTGCTGCAGGAATTTCCAATGGAAAGCACCTGAGAAGTATATGAACACTGAACCAAGCATGCAATTTTTGTTCATTATGAGCACCAGTATCATCAACCCCGTTTTAACAAGATAATGCAGTGGACCAACAATATAAGCTTAAAAGATGCAGCTTTTTACATGAGTACATCAGTATGAACACATCGAGATCTTGTTTACTGCTGTTCAATTCAAGGATATCATTTACACAACTTGATTGAAGCTACTAGTGGAATAATAATACAGTGGAAGATCAAGGACAGGAGCAAGCTTTTTCTGGTGTAGCATGTACAGAGATTAGTCTTCATCACTTGGTAATACCATCCAGTCAAGCTTAGGGCCCTGCATAATCAAAGCAAACCAACAATGCCAAGTGAGAGAAGCACGTCCTGCAATCTGCATGAAGTCGATGGTTACAACAACTTGGTTCTACAAAAATTCAGTCCGGCACCATACAGTCAATGGCAACTAGTCAGCAGATGTAATCTATCATTACCATGTCATCTTGACATGTCAAAATGCACAAGATACGTCAGTTATGTACGATGTCCTGTTTAGATCAACACATGAGGATGCTTGAAGCGTCCTGGTGACACAGCACATTCGGACCCCATGAGGCATTAACATAGGAAAGACGGTGTCATTAATTCTGATTGACACGGGTATCTAAAATTTTCATTTGCCTTTTCCTTTAGATTCAATCGTGCATCTAATCAACTAGAACTAAGCAGCAATTAAATGTCAAGAGGTAGCTGTCCATCAGAGGAAGAAACGCTGGATTGAAGCTAAGATTGCAGTATGAATTGTAATACCAACGAAATTTTAAGAGCAATCGGCTTTTCCTTAGATTATACAAACTGTTTTTCACCTAGAGGTCCACACTCCACAGTCCCTTATAAGACAAGAAGTATTCAGTTTATGCTCTCAAGCTCAGCAACAGGTCTTCACTCAAACAGGCGACTCAAAAACTCTGGTAGCAACTACTCAAATGTAAGAGAATAATATCGTTTACCTATTATTAATATGTGAGCTTCTTACAGGCATTATGGAGGACATGTAACATAATTTGAACATGATTTTGAACCTCCTTACTAGGCAAACCTAGGGGTGGTACATGCATCGAGCCGCTCTAATTTGGATCAGCCCTTGCTTTTTTTTGTTTGGTTCATGAACCCATTTGAGCTGAACATGAACACCGCATGTTTGGCTCACTTCAGCTCATCCAATTTTTACCTAAACCACACCCCCAAGTCATCTGTATTAAGGTGAAGGTAATGAAGTGTCATTTTTGTTTTAACGGTTTATCAAAAATGTAAATTTTAGTTAAATAAAGGGCATCCTATCAGGATATTTGAGAAAATCTCTCTCTCTCAACTCGGTTCAGTTCAGCTTGTTAAATGGATAATGAACCACTAGAGAACATTACAAACAGTTGTTGTTCGGCTAACAGTTAGCATGCTCATTCACGTAGAAGAAGAGCCGAGAAATCCCTGTCAATTAGTTTGGCTCGTTTACCAGCCCTAAACGCACCTACCATAGCAGAGACTGAACCAACAGTGGACTCTACTTCCAGAGCAATATGCTAACTTTAAATTGGAACATTTTCTTTGCAAGTTTAGTTGAATCCTTGTAGACTTATGTTTAACATGTACAGCTAAAGTAGGTAACAGCTTAGTAGTGCTTTGTGAGTTCCTGCCAAAGCGATGATAAGTGGGCAAAAAAGACTTGACAGTGCGCTTCAATGCGGTGAGCGCAAATGAGGAAGTTAATGCTATGTTCGTTTTTGTATTGGATAAGCTCACCTTTCCTTGCCGGATAATAGTTGGTGAACTTCCTGTCATATCAACTACAGTAGACGGATCAGCAACCCGAATCCCTCCATCAACAACAAAATCAAGTCCCTGAAGATTTATAAGCAGAATCAGAATTTCATCCATACACTGAATACCACACCAAACCATAAGCTTAAGACAATTTATTTGGTCTACAAACTTATCAAACCACGACTCATTTCAAGCAACAACCACCATTTTATCCTGTGAAAAAAAAGTTAGTGATTGTCTTCACTAGGTTAGGCAAGTATGCACATGAAAGGAAAACATTCCATTAGAGAAAAACTTAGACCATGGCCCATGCACATGAGAAATTGATGAAGCACATCCTTGCCATCAGATGACGGTGGCATAATTGAAAAATGTAAAGCATGAATCGCACGCAAATCATCAGTAGGTTAGAAATGAACAAACTGTCAACGACAAAACAAAAGCCAAAAGCAACTTCGGTTACCTTTGCTCCATATATGTCACCTATTACAGCAGGATCTACAATCCATCCATCTTCTGTTGGTGACTTTACACTGAACCAAACAAGGCTCATTGCATGTTACAAAAGATAGAGCTGGGATACAAGAGAGCGAATACAATAGCAAATATTGCAAAACAACCTTGTGCAAACCAAAGGCTGATCTAGGTTTTGAAGAATTGCTTGACATATGGCATCATCAGGCATGCGAACTCCAACAGTCTTCCTTAAAACACACTTAGCTACAGTCCCATAAAATGTACACTGCTTTGGTAATTCTTTGCTTGCTGGAAGGATGAAAGTGTACTGCACTCAAAACACTCAAGCGTCATATCTCAGTGTGATACAAACTCATGTATTCAGATTACAATAAGCAAAGCGGCATGCTTACTGGTCCAGGTAGGCAATGCTTGACAGCACGAAATATGCTACTTTGGCCATGATTGTTACCTCGTGGAAGTCCCATAGTGTATGTATCTATATTGCGAAAGGTGTGGCATAATATACTGAGTGGCTGCAATAGCAGTATGAGCAATGAGGTTCATGCATCCAAAGCGCAGATTCATGCACTCCCAAACATATGCATTGTCATATTAAACGGTATACAAGTAACAAGGGCTACAGTATCTTGCCTTTGAAGCTTCTATTTCTTTGATTCTGCAGAAAAGTAACCCATCATGTCAAAGATGCAAAAAAACATCAACAATAAATACTAATGAAGAGGTTTACCACCTAATTAATGGACAACGAACAAAGAGTTCAAATACCTTCTTAGACGTTCCACAGCAGAATAATTCTTAAGGTTACAAACAATAGCATACCTACACAAATAAACAAAAAGTTTTTTACCTGAGTCTGAGATAGAAGTAAAACAAAGGGGAGTAGGAAGGATCAACAGAGAAAAGATGTCTAAAAGAGATAGTTAAGCTCCACCAGCCCATTTTCACGGTTAAAAGTTCAATCATGTGCACACACTGTTCTGGAGTACAGAAATAAGTAGCCATGGAGTACAAAAGATATAATAAGAAGACCAGAAGTTTATCTGCATGAATCGACAAACTCAAATTCACCTCAAAATTGACTTGATACAACAGAAACTAACCTAACAATCAAAAGGGATCAGAAATATGATTCTACGTGATTGGTACATATTAGATAGAAACTTCAAAGTGGCAAAGCTGAACTGAAGTTGAAGGATAATTGTATTGCAAGTTTGACCAACCCCGCAGTGGCCCACACGCACTATGAAAGTCATCCATTAAGTAAGTCACCAAAGAACTTAAGATAGTTATAAAATGTTGGCCAAAAAGAATTGTAAAAAGAGACATGAATGCATAGGTGACTACCCACTACATTGTAGAGGGAAAAACTACTTAAAATATCGTACTGAAAGTCTTTGTCTGTCTTACATGCTACAAGGATGATGATGCACTAAAAGAAATTTGATCACCACCCATGTAATATATGTCCAGAGAAGATGATTCAAGGTTGCACTATATTAACACATAAATTAAAGGTAATCATTAAATCTAATTACATAAAGGCCAAAAAATTGCATGTTAGTTGCATTAACAAAAAGGCATCCTATCAAGGTACCAGAAATAATATGGTAAAGATGTTGATGGGCATACACAGTGTCAGTGGGAATGACGCCAACTGCTCCATCCTTTAAAAGCTGAATAACCGGTTCCAACATCCAAGTATTTGCACCCGAGGGATCAACTTCAACATAAAACATCTCATTCACCTATTAATGAAGATAGTGAAAACTTGTTATTATCTAAAATTCTCTCTAAATGTATCACCAAATATTTGAGTAGGTAAAGCACTCAAATCAAGAAAAGAAAGGAAGTGTTCTGCACATATACCAAAGATAAACAAAATGCCTAAAGCTAAACAATGTTTGAATTATAGAATGAGTATACTCAAACAGGAAATATCCTCTATGATGTACAGCCACAACTTCTTTTTCCATGAGATATGGAGATGATTGACTCTCATAATCCGGGTCAGAGCCAAAGATACGAGCAACGGCTCTGTCCGCATCCACCCTACCTCCCCGACAAAACTTCTGGTTTTTCCCCTGGTTAAAAGCGTGTATTATCATACAAGAAACTACAAGTAGTATTCTATTACAGGAATCGATTGACCCAATTATGCACCAATTGAATGATATCGAAGACGGACATTCTTAATGTCATTCCCGAACAATGTTTATGTTGCTTCCCTGGCACATGTCATTCCTAACAGTTTTTTAAGTGGCATACCAGTATAGCCTTCCCCGTCGTTTCCTGTTCAAGAAAACTATGCTTCACCGAACATTTGAGGAACGGATCCTCATACGCATGAAAGCTAACATCTGAGCGCTACTTGACTAAATCATCTACCATATATGCGAATGACTACTCAGAGGAACAGTTCCTCATATGCATGAGAGCTCAAAGCAAAATTTTCAACAAACTAACGACCCATAATCGAACCACAAAATTTCTAGCGGTCGGTATTTACAACTCACATTTCAAATCATACAAGACAAAATGTCGTGAATAGAAAAGAAAACTATAAAGATGAACTCCGTTACGCACAAGAAACCTTCGGAATCGTTTAAAGGGAAAAAACAATGAAGCACTAAAAGTCTAAAACAGAGCCATGGAATCGTTCCCAGGGAGAGAAAGCAAAGCAAAAGAGTCCGTATATTAAAGAGAGTAGTTGATCACCTTGTTCCGACGAGGAAGAGAGTATTTGAGACGTTTAGGACTCCGCTTCACCACCGCCTGAACATGCGCAGAGACGGCCTCCGACCGTCCCGCCAGCCGGAGAGGACGAGAGGCAGGGAGGCAGAGGCTGAGAGGGTGGCGCAGCCCCGCCTCAGGGGCGGAGGAGGACGGAAATGGACGAGCAGACACACCGGTTACGTGTGCGACGACGCTCATCTCTGTCGAGGCAACCAACTTTCTTCACCCACCTGGGACGCTGAGAAACGCAAGTTGAAAGATTCTGTACGCATTTAACGTGACGAGGATATTGATCTGGTGTACTTCCCGCCGTTCCCGAGCATATTCTCTGATCCACCTTCTCCCATGCCGGGTTTGGATCTGGATCCAGGATTCCGAATTGAATGTTAAGATTTTTATGATCCACCCTCGGCAGCGGCAGATCCACATTGTGGCCGAATGGAGACCCAAAATTTTGGAAATTTGTATTTTTGTATTAATATTTCTAAAGAGCCCACCCCAGCCGAATCTGAAGTCCACCCCACTGATCCTTGGTGTAGACATTTTGAAACTGTCGATGTTATGAGCCTAAACCCACTAAAGGGAACTTGGTCATATCCAAATTGGAACTGTTTTCGTTTCCAAGGGAAGCAGGTTGGGCATTTCCTTATCGGGTATATTCATAAACAAAATTATATACAAATTACATTGTTGTTGAGAATGAGTTTAGGAGATGATTCTTCCTTGATTTTTTCAATCCAAAACTAGCTAGATCCACTAAAGGAAACTTAGTCATATCCAAATTGGAACTGTTTTCATTTCCAAGGGAAGCAGGTTGGGCATATCCTTATCAGGTATATTCATAAACAAAATTATATACAAATTACATTGTGGTTGAGAATGAATTTAGGAAATTATTCTTCCTTGATTTCTTCAATCCAAACTCAGCTACTTCGGACAAATGGTTAGCATGATTAAAGATGACACGTTGAACCATTGTGTCGATGACACGTTGTCTGCATATCTGATTAATCTGTCCATACGTCCGGAATGAAACATTGTACATCTGAAGAAGAAAATGAGGAAGTACGTCTTCGCTTTATCGATTTCTTCACTTGCCATGGAAGGATTCAGTTGAGAACACTAATCTCTCGTCTGGATCACGATAAAGGTGCTTTTGGGATTATAGAATCGAAACACAGGAGTCCACAAGAACTGAAGAAAAATCACTTTGGATGAACAGAATATACAGGCCACATACAGCATTTTATTTGGCCACACACACTTCTAACTCCTCTAAACAAACCTTTTACCAAACGAGCAATCAATCAGACGACTCCGCAATGCTTTGCATCTCACCCGACTCTTTCTTCTTCTTACCCTCAAAAGTCTCCGCAATCTTACTAACAGGAACAAGAGGAAGGTAGCAGACCAAAGGAAAGCCGCTCCTTCTCATGTGCGAGATCGTCCCGTTGTACTTCTCGGACCAGCGAGCTGCAGTCGGGATCACAAACTCGGCTACCTGCAGGAACAACGGCAACCCATAGAGCGCATGGTACAATTTTACAATGTATTCGAGGGCCAAGGGCTCGTATTTGGTGTAGAAGCTCTTGCTGGCGACTACAACTCCTTCCTGCTGCACCTCCGAAACGAAAAACTTGGCGACCTCGGGGACCTTCTGAGCTGCTCCGAAAGCTTCGCAGGAGACTTGCTTCACCGGGAGGGGGACGTATTCATCCAATTTTGTTGCTGCTTCATCTACCTGAAACCGACCGGGAAGTTCAAGGTGGTTATCCACCAAAACCACAACGATGAAAACCCAGAAACACACACACACGCATGCTTTAGATTTATGAGGTGTAAACAGAGGGTGGGCGTCACACTAATCTGCAGTAATCCCTGCCTAGCTTCTCTCTGCATCCTAACTTGGCTACTAAACCAACTGAACATCCTCAGTACACGACACAACTGGTTCTTCAATCTCGAAGGACAAATGTCAGACATTGTTCACGTCTCCGGAAAACGATGAACCTTCTGTCAATGACGACAAATGATAAGGCACGTCGAAAGGGAACCCTAGACTCCAACCAGTTGCTCCCTGAAATCGATGAGATTCGCGAAGCCAAGACTGGTCGCCAAGACTTGAGTAGCTAAGCTGCAAGCAATAATACATATTCACTGTCACGACCTCCGCAATCATGCAGGTGGGGTCCCATGGGATGTGATCGATGCGAGATTTAGGCATAAGAAAAACTCCAGGACATCAAGAGCTTATCATTATTACAACGTAAAAACCTCAAAGCCCAAAGTGCTAAGACACCATGGGCCTATGGTCATCCAATTCCCTCCCGTGAAATCTCCAACCAAAATCCTGATGATAATCCCTCAATCTCAAGCTACAATGGCACCAAATTATTGAACAGGACGAAAATGTATAAAACTGAATTACCATTAAGCAGCGGAATCAACAGTTTTTAGGCGATCCTCCATGTCAAAAAAGGAATTAAGGTTCCAATAGAAGTCATAACTTCACAAACAATTCCCAATCACTCTTCAATCTATGAAACCAAATTACCATCTAAGGACAGAGAGATAAGGAACTGAATTACCAATAAGCAACAATTCGTACAATCTTCCAAGTCCTACGTTGAGTCCGCCCGACGAGAAAAGGGAAGGAGAGATCTAAATTCCAACGTGAACATTCCGTAATTCACAAACGCTTCCTAAGAAATTAAAAACACCACCAAAACACCAACATGAATCCATACTTCGGCTCCAGAACCTATCAAAATTCTGATTTTCAGTTTTGCGGGTAATAAACAATCAGATGCGCAATGGCCACTCAGTAGACAGTTCAAATTTGAACAGAACGCCACATACAGTTTCTATAGACAATAAAAAAAGAACTCCAAACAAGACATCTTCAAATAAGCAATGATCTATCTCCAGAAATATTTCAGCAAAAACAAAAACATGTACTGACACAGGCGGGCGCAGGCACAGAAACCAGTTATATACGGACGCCAAATACAGAAAGCCCAATTCTGGAAGTCCAGGAATCGAGCGAAAAAAATTGGTTTATGGGGGAAAAGAAGAACTAGAAAGCAAGGAATTGACTCCGTGTCGATATGAGCAACTAGAAAAAGGACCAAGGAATCCAAACCTTCCTATCGAGGAAAACCAAGACCTCGGGGGGAACCGGCTTCAGCTTCTCATAGACGGGACCGACGACAGCCTTCACCGTACCCTCGACGACGTCGACCCCGGGACGGAGAGGCCCGGAGTTCTCCTTCGCGTAGTCATAGAGGCTCGACAAGCACATAATAGTCCGGACTGCCGCGACTTGGAAGAATCCCAAGTATTTGAGATCACCTTCCCATTGTTCCTGCAAACAAATCAGAAACTCTAAACCACTGAAGGAAGAAAGGCAAAAGACTGCTTTCTTAGTTTCTTGGATGCTCTAAGTTATCCAGGAAAACCAGGATAAAACGGGATATACTCCGTTATTAAGCAGAGTCGCACTATAATCCTATCCTTGTTATCCAAGAACGAAAGCCAACAAAGAATGAAAAAGGACAAAAATCTGCAAACAAAGTTTTTCGACTACCGGATTCATCGCCATGGACGATAAATTCTTCTTCTATTCTTCTCTCTCTCTCTCTCTCTCTCTCTCTCTCAGGGTTGCTGCAACTTTCATTCGAGGGCACAGGCAACTGAAGAGGGAAATAGAAGGGTCTTTCAATCCTGGCCGTCTGATCCTGAACGGAAATGTGTTCTTTGTGTCCACGTTTCTCAAAAGTAGGACCCACGGTCATGCAAACGTGGCAACACCAACATTGTGAGCCCCAATTTGGAAGAGAACTACTAGAAGCTTCCCATCCGTCGACTCGGATTGACTCGAAAGAGAACTCGGGTTTCGTGTCAGTAGTCTTCTTGGCTCGTCCGTGCCACGACGGTTACTGGTGATACCTGAGGTGTGCATATTGGCCGTTCAGTTCAACTTGATTGGGTTCTTTTAGTCATGAGTTCGATACCTGAGGTGTGCATCCGGTAACAATCTGCCTAGCTCCAACTTGCCTTTAAAAAAAGAAAAGAATAAAGCATGCTTCTTTTAATGATGAAACCAAAACCATACATCTCACTTAAACGAGTTATTTAAACTAAGATGTTGTTGCAAACAAATGGAACAAACATTTGGCCTACTATTTAAACGTCAAAAACGTGACATGTTCCTAACCCTGGCTTTTGATTATGAAATCAGCCCGCAGATTGATGTAAATGCCCCATGTCAAATGAAACCTAATCATGAGGCGGATAACCTTATAATAATGGTCATTCAAATTTCTTTTAATAATATTTATATATTTGTAGTATAAAATATATAATGTATTTTCTTTAAAATTTATATTTTTTATTATTATGAGTGATAATTGTTCCAATTTACCCATAATTGATCGTGTCTACCACAATTAAAACCTTGCCTTTTCTTACACCAGGTAATGTCCATTACATGTTTTCTTAGTAGGCATATTGATCACAAGTTGACAATTGTTGATTTGGTTTCGTTGAATTTTTTCACGAACTTCATTTATGAAAGAAGAAAGTATAGAAGGACTCTATAGGGGATCATACAGTTAAAACATAACATTTCTCAGTGTGAAAATTATAAAATATGACACCGAATTCGATATTTCCATGAATCAAGAGCACATTAAACAAATGTATGCATTGTATATCTAGTTGAAACTGCAAACTGGGTTCGGCTTCTAGAACAGTGTGCCAAGTTTAGATCCTACCAGCGATGTTTGCTCTACCAAACCCAACTAAAATAATTATAAGGTGCTAAATGGAATATCGATCAAAAACCTTGCTGTAGAAGGATTTGACATTGGCATGCCGAAAGTTGTTTAACATTTAAAACAAGCAATACATACCAAAACGAGCTGCAAGACCAGCTAAAATTTTGAAACGTTTAATATTACAATGTTCAATATCTTGCCCTTAAGTTAAAATACCCTTGGCTTAGGGGCTGTCCGTCGGCCAGTTCCCTAATATGCAAACCTTTACAAGAAGTCAAAGGGCCCCAATGTAGAATGCCTCAGCTCGCCATCATTTTATGAGCCAATCTGACCCCGTTGAGAGAGGTTTCCTTGAGTACCCAAATACTCAAAATATCCTAACCGAGCTAGCTTGGGGTATGGTTTTACCTAAAGATTTTTAAAATGGTGTTTAAGAGGCGTTTGTGCACCTGAACGAACCAGGGACGAGCCAAACCACCACCATCACACAACAAATTTACAAGGTGGTGCCGAACCTATTGGCTGCTCATCTCACTAACTTACATGAGCCAAGTCCAAATGAACTCAACATGAATTGAACAATGAACAGCTCTATCTCCTTTGGCAACCCTAATCATCACCACTATTAGAGACTGTATTGCTTAATGACCTACTTATAACTGATCATTCAAGCCTCATCCCAACCTCTACAAGATTAGGGGGTGTTCGATCACAAGGCCTGGGAACCACAGGTTCACTTCTTGTCGTAATCAAATGCAGGCCTCAACGCAATAAAAGGTGGGGGCAATACGACCCTCCATTTTATTCGATTATGAGGCCCATCAGAGTGTGTTTCGATGTCAGGTCCTTGGTACTAGAATTGAAGGCCCTAGAATCACATGGACTTGTAACTCATGGTTATTAGAAACCATGATTCCGTGCTTGATTCACAAATGGTACTGAAAATGAAAATTTAGGTTTTTGTTTGAGACTAGGTAATAACACAAAAGACGAGGAGGTGTTTGGGTTTTCATGCGAATGCCCGTGGTCCAGTTCTCAGTTCTTGTAACCCACCTGCCGTGGTGCCGATGCTTTTTACTTGAATTGAATCTATCAAACTATAGTTTCACGACTGCAACGGGTTCGTACAACAAAACTTGAAACTACGACAACCAAAACTCCAGGTCCAGCTCCTGGAACCTTATATCAAACACAACCTAAGATAGTTAAAAACTTAAACCTCCTTACCTGTGGTGAAACTCAAAGGCCCAAGTCACGGAGAACAGCCCCTCGATAAAAGCCTCCCACTAGACACTTATTTCTTTCCCTTAACTAAACAAGTTTGGAAGTTTGAATATTGGAAAAAACGGTGAGGAGAAATTTTAGTACTCGATCAATACCATCGTGCACCACAATGGGTTATGAGCAGAGACGTCTAAGACTTGAAATTGTTTCTCTTCTGCAATTAGGACTTTAGAAAGAAAGAGATTCCAAAAAATCACATTGACATTTATCAAATACATGGAATGAATGTCATTCAAAAACACGAACAGATTGCAGAGCAGCTCATAAACTATCTGAAAAAGGAATATTTGCGATTTGATCCACATCAAGACATAAATTTATTAGGGAAATCCTCTTCCGGACCTTATACAGAACTTCACTGACAATAGCAGAAGTTTATATTTAGGGACATAAGAACGGAAGAGATCAAATGTGAGACCCTACGGCGAGAAATTTTCAATTTACCGGGTTGCAAGCGTTCCAATCAAATCGAACTGTAGGATCTGATGCGAATGAACATTCGCATGGTACGTTGCCGAAACAAAAATGGACATAGATATTCTAATTTTAGCATCTGTTGATACTTCGTATTGTAAAGAAAACCACCAAACAGTTGGATTTCGAAGATGTGAAAGCCCATGTTCACAAATCAAAGCATGCTGAATCCGTCCGTCTTGCGGGATCTATTTCAAACAAGGTTCATAACATGGTGGAACAGGAATCGGTCTTGCAACAAGGTTCTGAATGATGTTTCCCAGCACAGGATCGCTTCCAACTTGTCAACGAAGCGGGCAAGTTACCTATTCATAACTAAAAGTCTCTGTGAGGCTTGTTCGTCAACCTCAAAGATAAGAAGCGCAGAGCAATAGACAGACTGAAAACTGTTCTAAGGTGGTTCCCCAAAGATAACATGTTTACAAAGTATCCATGTCTACAGGCTTGTTAGGAAGAACTAACAACAAAATCAAGATTCCAGAATGAAGCCTTTCGGGGAATAAGAAAGATTTCACTGTGAGTTTCACCTGTTATAAGATGAATAAGGTCAGAAGGAAATTCCACTCGAATTCAAGGAAGAAGGAATTAAGATCTACTGGCCACGCAAGAACTGTGATTTATTCCTCCAATCTATGCAGGACAAGAAGGAAATGGATCGCTTAAGGCCTTCCTTACCATGGTTTCCTCCTGTGTCACCCAGACTCTTCAGGTGGATACTTTTCTTGGCTAGACCAGGCAGACATGGATATAAATACAGATGTGTGTTCAACCAGGTGAAGTCAATATCAGCCATCTCCAACACGACCGACTTGTTGATCGTCAGTTTTTTACAAAAAATTGACAGGGTCAGTCATTCCATGGTTGTTTCTTCCAAAATTTGGAGGAACAAAATTGAACAACAAAACTCTGAAATGAGAAAACTAACAGAAGGGTCTCGTCTTCCCCTAAGCACACACACACACACAATATATATAGTCGCAATATGTTTGATGCATGCAAAAAGCAGCATCCCATTTATGTATACAACTTCCCTATAGTTTATCTGCCTTTGTCCCAAAGATGAACTTCTCAACCAATCAGGCTGACATGTCCAAATGATGAAGAGTAAAATGTCGAAGGAATAGAATGGCACCTTGAGATTACAAAGACTTCGAGAATCACAGTGATTGCTTCAACTATTCTTTTACATGGACGCATCCAAACACTATTAAGTAAATCATCTTTTGTACAAGTAGTTTGACAGAGGGAAGTTCACGGTCCTTGCAACCTATGGACAATAAGACAAGTCAAACCACAACTTAAGAAACTTATAAGCAAAAGCATCACATCGATATGCCTTTTGACGCCAAACCCAAAACTACTTGAGTAATGACAGTATACCTTCAAAGCTGTTTCTTCATCTACCATGCATCGGTATCGGGTTGAACCTTCAAGTGGGCAACTACCTCCCTTATAGACAAAATTAGCATTGCATAGAGTGGATAATTGAAGGAGTGCATCGGACATCAGTCCACCCTCTTGCTTCTCAGTTTCTTCTGGATCTTCTGAGACAGAGGAAATGCATTGAAATATTGCGAGCAGCCGTTCCAACGGAAATGTTCCAGGTCCTTTCAGAAAAATTTCTTCAGCTGCCATCTCCTTCTTTGCGATGGTTGTTTCGGAATTCCTACAAAATATTTAAATAAGCATAATCACTCCCATGTAGCTGGGTATCCACGGTTGCTGGTGCCAAGCCTGGATGACGAAGGAGGGTTGCATTAGGTAGCTAATGGCCGGCATAAAACTCAATTGGACCTTTTATCATGGACTCTAAAGTTCAATGGCGATTAAGAAACCATCTAGCCTGCCCCATCTAGTGTGAAAGAAGGCCTGGTTTTGGTTCTGGTTCTCGTTCTCGCCATATAGCTTGGCTAACAGAACAAAGATGACAAAACACTAAATATAGAATTGATCAAAAACATACTTGCGTTTTCTCTTTCTAGTATCAGACCCTCCAGCTGGATCAAACAGGGCTGCATCAAGAGTAGCAGGATTTCTTGAAGCAAGGAATGCAGAAATTAATAAAAACTTGGCAGACATGGACATGTGAAAATCCAGCTCAACATCATCTTCCCTGCAAGTGAGTGTTCGTGAAGTTCCCTTCAGCTTCACTCTTCCCGTGCTGGTTTTGCAGGTATCACGCGTTGATAATTCAAATACCTTATTCAGTGCTACTGCTAGATGAGGCTGAAAATGACTAAAAAGTTTTCTCTTCATCTCTTCGTCGGGAACAACCGTCAGATTGCTCATTGGCTCACAGTATTTCTGAAATAGTGGAGAGAATGCAATTGACAGCTCGTTGATTCTTCTGGTTATCCTACAAAATGGCTTCAATGCAGCACTGTATCCACCATTGAAACAAGTATCAAACACAATACCAGAAACATAAAACACGAACACTATACAATATTAAAAAAACATATCCAGAATAAACTGCTACATCAGTTTGCACATTAGAACTTTGTTATGTGTGGAGCAGCTTATTGTTAGACTTTCTTTGGGAAAACATTTTACAGAGTATGTCTGGATTTTCCCACAAGAACAAAAGAGTGTAGCAAAACCATATCAATAAAACCAAAGAGAAGAAGGTTGTCATTGAATCCCATAAGACAGAAATGATCACCATCCTGACAGGCGGTAGGGTCTTTACAGTGGATAAATGTGAATTGAAACAACAGCTCAGTCATAAATTGGGATGCCAAGGCTCTAGTTTGGTCTAATACGTAAAGGTCATTGCACAAATATATTTATTTCCTTATACTGTACAAAAGCATAAGAGAGTTTGCTGAAAGTTTCCTCGGCTAATTTCCGAGATAAGAACTATACCAAAGGAAAAGGAAGCATCGACAATTCACTTACTCAAGAAAAGAGGAGTACAGCTTAGGATTGTCTTGCTTCTTCATCAGAATCCGGTGAATTTCACACTCAGTGTACGCTGGGAAAAACACCGTCAGCAACTCCGGAAACCCATTCTCGTGATGAAGGTCATCCGCCGAAACGCTACTGATGAATATCAGTCCTAATTCTTTCATCTTCAACATCCCGTACAGGGAGAACAACACCGAGATTAATTCGTATCCCTCGTCCCAATGGCTAATGACCTCGATGTGATCGAAGATCAAGTACGTTATTTCCCCTTTCTCCCTCACCTTGCTCGCTCTCGAATTCACCTGGACGAGAGCATCTCCGAGCAAACTCAAAAAATCCGATGGCCGATCACACCGGAACCCACTTGAATAATCGTTCTCCGCAGTCTTCCTGTGATGGTTTAGTTGGTCCAGCACGGACGAAAAGAGGATCCGGGGGTTGTAGCAGGATCGGCAGCTCGCATAGGTGAAGGGGCGGCCGAGTTTCCGGAAAATGCCGAGGATGACGCTGGTCTTCCCGGTAGCCGGCCCACCATGGACAAACAGCGGAGTCATGGGCGTATTAAGAGGGCCGATCAACAGCCGGAGATCGGTGATCTGCGGTTCCCGACCAGGGAAATTCTCTATGAGGGATTCGAAGGAAACGGTATCAGATTCGGAGGGGAGATCGGAACGCGAAGAGCGCGCGGATGAAGATTTGGGTTTCGAAGGGCTCGACGCGGAGAAGGACGACGATCGCGTCGCCCTCAAGGGTCGGTCTCTGCTTTCCATCGCCTCTCTCCCCCCTCTCTCTCTCTCTCAGCCGTGTTTCTTCGAGTCCTTTTGGCGGGAAATGAGTGAGAGGAAAACTCGTCGGACCGGTTCGGATACACAAAACAGGAAAACCAAGACAATACGTGAATCGGATCATTTAGATATTTTAACTGGTTTGGATCTGCCCCAATCAGTTCGGATAGAAAGGCTTTCTTTTCCATAAGCCCTCATAGCTCCCTCACAAAGTATTGGGATATTATTAAAGAAGACGTTTGCAGTGCCATTAAGGGTTTTTCTATAAGACGTAAATTGCTTTTTTCTTTTTCTTTTTTAGTTACAAGAGAAAGCCGAAGCCTAAGACACACCCACACACGCATCCTCTGACACTCAAACTCCCCACCAACAGCAACGGCGCTAG
Source organism: Brasenia schreberi (assembly GCA_036023115.1). NCBI lineage: Eukaryota > Viridiplantae > Streptophyta > Magnoliopsida > Nymphaeales > Cabombaceae > Brasenia > Brasenia schreberi. The sequence continues at coordinate 19,958,627 of JAYKKT010000079.1, read as the reverse complement.
AGCTTATACTCTCGGTGCAATGGCTTCAAAGTTTTAACCATACTACTATTTGTGTCATCTTTAAAGTTTCTAATACTTGTTTTCTTTGTCAAATGCAGACAATTAGCTTGTTTTACAAAATCGTTGTCAAAATCTGAGTCGTTAGACGAATACAAAGATGCATTGATCACCTTATCACTTTAATCAGTGTTTTTATCAGAAGTTGATCTCTAACATAAATTTTGTCGCTTATGAATTTATATATTTCCTAAAAAAATAAAAGAGCATGTGGTCAGACAAGAAAAGACTGTATTCTCCATGAAGGTAATAGAAACAACTTAGAAGTGATATGAAAAATGAGAAAAAAATTGTTTAAGATGTTCCGTTACTTAGAGAAGCGACAAAGTATATGATGATTTTGTTAAAAGAAGAAGAAGAAAACTATGTGAGAGAACGATCTAGCTTTTCTTGACATGATTATTAACATTAAGCATGATTGAACCTTATGAAAACAAAAATTCATGAAATGCTAAAATCAGTTGTTGATCCTCCCAATCTACGTTATGGCCTGATTTAAGTTATCGGATTATATACTTGTTTAACTTTTAGTGAGGTCAACACAATGGAGAAAAGAAGCATCATTCGATTAATTAGTGTCAGCTATGTCTTAAGAAAGATTAGGGTGGCATGTGATTTAAGGACTTGAAAGCCTTTAATCTACCCATACCATCAGCTCAATGACAGATGCTCTAGCGCATTTGCTGCTGGTGAGAGCTCGACTCTCAAAGGATGTATGTGCGGGTGTGTGTCTTAGGCTTCGGCCTCTTCTTGAAAAAAGAGAAAAAAAGAAGGAAAAAATATGATTACTTGCTTCATCACAACTTAAATCAGCTCTAGAAGTAGATATGGTTGGTTTATAACTGGTCCAACAGTTTCAATCGGAATCAAATGGATTGGATTCAAAACTGGATTTAAACTGAAACCGACCGTTTTTGTCAGTTCTAGTATTTTTTTATTATTTTAAATTTTTAATAAGACTATTGGTTCCAGGTGATTCCAGACTCAAAACTGAAACCGGACCGGAACCAGCGGTTACGGTTCCAGGTTTCGGGTTAAGCGCATTGATGTTCGGATGGCCTACAACCGAGACCCGATCCAAAGGTGGGGTCCACTGAGGACGACAATTGTGTCATTTGCAAGCTTGCATCATAATGGAAGCGTGAAACGGACGTTTACGGGATGTGCCGACCTCCGTATCACGCTTCGGCCCTTTTAAGGTTGCACTTTCCCTCGCTTCCCGTACAAGGTTCGATGCCCTAACGAGAGAGGGAGGAATGGAGGGAGATACGCTGAAAACCAGCGATTTTGATCGTCTTCTTTTCTTCGAAGCGGCGAGGAAGACGGCTGAGCTGAACTACGCGAAGGATCCGCTCGACACCGATGTAAGCCATCGATCGGCCTTCTTTTTCATTTCCTCTATGTACTTCTTTTCTGCGTTAGGGGTTCGGGTCGCCTCCTTATTGATTTACATTTCGGGTTCGTGCCCGTAGTCACTGCAAAAGTAAATAGCGAGCTTGATCCCTCCCCAGCTTAGTTTTAAATTTCGCGAGTTCATGGTTTTCTTGGACCTCTCCCTGACAGTCAAGTCAGACTACGTTAATCTTTAATTTATCGTCTTGAGTTTTTTTGTTATTCTGAAATTGCTGCATTTACTGCATTGGTTTGCTTGGTATCACCGGGTTTGCCATGGAAGCGTTGGTGTTTTTCTAAGTTCAGGAGCGAAGTGCAGAGCATCTGGAAGTCTGGTATAATGATCTGGATGCATGATCGATAAAAAATCACGCGCAGCTTGTGGTTGATGCTTCTCTCTTGCTGTTCCTTTTCTCATTCTTTTGAGCAACATGTGGATGCTTTCTGCTGATCGTGCACATCTCTTCTGAAAACCTTCGGATTGCTGGATGTTTTGTCACCTAAATCTGGAATTCAGACACAACTATAATATATTTACTATATTGAATTTATCAGTCACAAGATCTCAACTCGCAATACACCAAAACTGTGATAACTTGGCCCAAGAATGCTGCTTCTATTTGGTGCCCTGTGTGGTTCAGGAATGTGTATTTTTACATCATTGGTTTCTTGAATTTGGAAGTAAAAGCTAACGGTGGTCCAGTATTTTATTTGACCAGCTGGGTGTATAGATAGTGTAATATACTTAACGCTCATATACGGTACACAAAGCTTATTTATGTCTTTTGATTCTCACACAAGGCATATGGAGGTATTACTGTTACAATTGGGAGCTATTCAACTTCACACGATTAAATGCTGTACCTTTTTCCCAATACATCAGATATGTTTTTTATTGGGAAAAGAGCTCCATCTATTGTTAATACATGTGCAGTCTATCTCCTTGTTTTATGTTGGAATTCCAAGTTCCGCTTGGGGTTTGATGTAGGCCAAGGAGGTGCCCCATGATTCGTGATCTTTCACACAAATGTGCATCTGATTGTGTCTATTGAGCACTCTGTAATGATTAGCAGCCAATCTCTACTGACCAAGTGAATCTTAATAGGTATTGTTTCCGACTGCAATTGAATGTGGGCATCTGCATAGGTTGACTTAGTTATAGGCTGGGAAGTCTAATTTAGCCTAGTAGATGATTGTTGAACACCTCCTGTGATTTGGATCATTAAATTCAGTAGTGAAACAGTAGGAAATAGGTCATCCTCTCCAATAGTGCTGGGGAGGGTGGGGTTTAATTCCTCGAGTAAAATGGCATTTAATTGGTCTCATTTATCTGCTTCTCTGTGTGTTGGAAAGATTATGATCATTTTGAGTTATTTTGATTTGTAGTTTTTTTTTCTTAACAGAACTTGACTAGATGGGGAGGAGCACTCTTGGAACTTTCACAGTTCCAACAAGGACCGGAATGCATCAACATGGTCAAAGGTTCCTCTCTGTTCTTTCTAAATACTTTTTGAAGCCATTGTTTGTCTCTTCTGGGTGATCTGTACACTGAAATCCCCCTAGTTGGTTCTGTATTACATGTTATGTCGGACAAGATGTGGCATCTTTGTTCTGGCTTGATCTGAACACTCATGGATTGATAGTTATCCAAAGGTACAGACACACATAAATCAAATGAACCTTTGCTCTTTTATTGATAGAATGTTATACTTGGTATCTATTGGGGGATTTCTTCACCCAAAGTTGAATACTTATGAAATCAGTGCATCGTATTGAGTATCAATACTTGTATACTCTAAAGTCTCAAGCTCAAATCTTGTATCACCAGTCTAAGGCAAGTGGCTCAAGAAATTAGGTTTATCATTACATGTACATTACGTTGCTGAGTTAATTTGGTGATACATAAGCTAATGAAGCTAACTCAAGAGACATCTCAATCTTACCACAATCATCTGAAAGTTGTTGGAACATTTTTGCAATCCTATAACTATTACAGTCTTCTGTTTCTGTGCAATTTTTGTATGCTTAGTTCAGCCATAAGAAGATGTTTCTTTTCTGTCATGAGAAGATGTAGGTTTGTTTTGCATGCATCTTTGAATGAACTTTACGAGATATTTCTATGAAATTTTTGAAAGGTGTGATTAAGTGTGAGTTTGGATTGTTGCACTAATTTATGTAGAATGATCTGCAAGCTTACCCTGCCTTATACATAGTCCATCTCATGGCTGTTCTCTGAGAGTCTTTGCAATCTGCAAGCATGGTCTGTCTACCTAATGGCATTGTTATTTAACTAAGAGTGTACCTTTGATATTAATGGTTAAATTTGCATGTTACGCCCTTACAAGGCTTAGTTGGTTTCCTGGGAAGGTGCAGAAAGGACAGCCAAGCTGGAATAAATAAGTGTATAACATATTGTAACCAGTACAAAGCCAAGACACGTGCACAGGAAGCTTGACATTATAAATAATGTAAGTGAGGGCTTTAAACAATCAATTGTACTCATGTGGGCATTTTCTCTTGGAAAGTTAATGCTGAAAAAGAAATGTCCTCTTGTCCCACTAAACTTAGTAATGTTCAATTCCATTAAAACAGGAGATGGAATCCAAAATATTCCCTTTAAACTTTTGAAGAAATTTCTGCATACAAAAGTGGCTTAGATTAAACTGTATCCAAACTATTCATGGTCAATCACTATAACTGCCATTTTCTTAAGCAAATCTGAAAGTAAATTATTTGCATAAACCTATAAGATGTGCAACAGAACCTACACGTATTTTTAATGGGGAAGATGGTCATCCAGGAAAAGATGGGGTCATTGTTCTGGGAGGCAAAGGTTCATACCCACTTGTCATACCTTCCCCAAAGGTCTGTCTTATTTAGGCAATTAAGAAATTAAAATAGGAGCAAGTTGTCTTTGTGGTTTGATGAGGTATTCAAAAACTTTGTGATGTGCTTGAGAATTTGGGAAACCAAAATTTGGATAGGGGGAAAATGATTTTGATTACCTTGGGCCTGAAGAAACCATTGTTGATTTATGTTAATAAAAAGGCACATACACAGACAGACGAATACCACTAAATTCCTACCCTAACACATTATAGAAGGCAAATGTAAGTTATCCCCTTGCTGCTATTTCACCTAATCAGTCATCTCCATGCATAGACATTGTTCTATGATAAGGTGGACTTCTCAGCCTAGGTGGGAGAGCTGCACACTCTGCACGTGTAAGATTTGCTTCTCCTTGTTTAATCCATATGGGTTGCATATGTGAGGTCAGTTTTCGTGGGCACTAACCCTGTGGTTTTGTTGTCTTTTGAGCTAGATGCTGCTTTAAAATTTGAGAAGGCATTGGAAGTTAATCCAAAAAAGCATGATACCTTATGGTGTTTAGGAAATGCACACACTTCCCATGCATTTCTTACTCCTGAACATGATGTTGCGATGATCTATTTCAAGAAGGCAGCACAATATTTCCAGCGGGCAGTGGAAGAGGTATTTTTGCTTGGATAATTGTGACTCTATAAACAGGCTAAACAGCTTTTCTACAGTTTCACCATTCTTTTGTAAGTACTGGCAGTGACATGCTAGGTTAAGTATGGATTAGTTGCTGCATACATGTACATCTATAAGAAGCACTTGCTGCAATTGCAAGTAATTTTTGGCTGAACTTATGATGCTTCCTCTGAATCCTTTTGGAAAATTTTGGATTCAACGCTGCTGTTCATTCGTGATAGAATTGATATAGATTGCTAATCAAGTTCTATTATCTTGGTAGCTTGTCATGATTCAGTTTTTCATTTTTCTTTCCTTTTGGCTCCCCTTGATTGCTGTAGTTGCAGAAAGGTTGCTTTTTATAATGCTTTGCATGGGCTATTTTCTTTATTTTTCTTCCTACGTGCTTAAGTCAAATATCCTTAGCCATAAAGTCTGTTAAACCCTAGGCTTCATGCTTGTTTTTGTCACCTTCCATACTATGATCAAGTGATGGGAGGTAGGAGACCTCTTCCTGTCAAAAGAGAGCTTTTGTGCAGCCATACACATTCAGTTAACAAACCAACCTTAAAATGTATAAGAGAGAAACGGCTGCAGGTGACATTCTAGTTTAGCTAGATTATTATTATTAAAGAATCCATGTAGCCGATAGTATGGTGAAAAGCTTAGTTGTTGTTGTATCATCTTTCTAGTTGTATGGATGTAAGTAAGATGTATTCCAGTAGAACCTGAAAATTGTGTAATGCATTTTACATGCTGGAGGAGGTCTGTCATAGCTAGTACATGTTAGGGCTACACCTTCCTATTAAAAGTTTTATTTTCTATTTAAAATTATATAGCAGAGCTCAATTAGTTCTGTTTTACAGGATCCTGACAATGAGATATATCTGAAGTCGCTTCAGTTGTCTGCCAAGGTATGTTTTCAATTACATGTATATTTAGCCAAACTTGGTGTTCAGCATGATTATAGAGTTCTTTGTCCTCTTGAATTTCACTTCCTTGTACATAAGAATTAATGAGTTTATTTCACGCTCGTATTGCTAATCTACTTCTATGTATCTTTGAGACCCCTTTCCTCTTTAAAGCGCTTGTGAACAATCTGTTTTAAGTCATGCAAGGGTTACCTAACAAAACCCACCTTGTGGACAGTGGCGTGAACTTTTCAGTCTTATTATCTGGGTGAATGCATATAAAGATATTTTGGTAGCGAGGAGCTGAGTAAGAGGGTTCACTAAACTTCTTTTCTTTCTCATAGAAGAAAAGAATGTTGTTTCACAAAGAGGACCTGTTTCTATATGTTCTGGTAACTTATTTTTTGTTATATTTTCCTTTGCCCAAGTCTTAATCTATCAAGGCCAAGTTATAGCATGAAGAAAAGATTAAGGCACAACGGTGCTCTTTATTTTTTACCAACTGAAGTAAATATCATGTAGTCTTAGTTCCTTGCTTTTGGTCTTTTTCCTTTTTTAATGACCAACAACTAATGATGGCTTTATCTGTTGTTTGCTGGTTAAGTTGTTCTTTTTGGTCAACTTCTGTATATGTCTTTTTGTATAAGGTTCAATATTTTTGTTCATAATTTCTCATATAATTGCACAAAGTTCTGTTTACAAGGAAGAAATTGTTGGGTTTTCAACTGGTCTAAGCATGTAAAATTTTGTACACTTTCATACTTATTCTCATCATTTTCTTAGTTCATTGAATAAAAAATTTTATTTTTTCATATTTATTAGTCTATGTCTCTCAAGGTAAACCATCTGTTTACTGTTCCAAATATGCAGTGATGTTTCTGTAAGGAAATTAAACGTTTCCTGTAACTCCTCGCACTATTGATACCTATCATGGAGTTACCTGTTCAACTTTGTGAACACCGAACATTCCAAATATGCAGTGATGTTTCTGTTAGGCTTCTGACAGCTAGCGTAAAACTTCGTTGGATTTTTATAACATGGATTACAAAAATTATGAGCATTACTTTGGAGCCTCCCCGCCTAACGACGTGCTGCAGAGCCCGAATGCAGTAATAAGTAAGCAAGGGCCACTACATTTTCGCCCGAATGTATCGAATCAATTACAGAGAGGGTTCCCACATCATGAACGGGTGTGGGTAAAGAAGTTAGTCCCGCTACATTGTCGCCCGAATGTAGTGAATAATTTTCAAGAGAGGGTCTCCACATTTTGATTATGGACGGATGCGGGAGAGTAAGGAAGCTAGTCCTAGATAATAAGATTCGTATTGGTTCTTGGAATATCAGAACATTATTTGGTAAGCTAATGGAGGTGGTAGATACTATGATTCGAAGAAAGATTCATATTCTATGTTTACAAGAAACAAAATAGGTTGGAGAAAAAGCAAAGAAGATAGATGATATAGGTTTTAAATTATGGTGCTCAGGTAAAGAAAAGGCTCGAAACGGAGTTGGTATTATCATAAATAAAGATTTAAAGGATAGTGTAGTAGACATACAACGATATGGTGACCGAATCATGACGTTGAAATTAGTGTTAGGAGCAGAGGTTTTGAATATAGTTTGTGCTTACGCACCCCAAGTAGGACTAGAAGATAGTATAAAGACAACTTTTTGGGAAGAGTTAGATAAGGTGATTCAAAAAATTTCACAAAGAGAGATGATTTGTTTAGGAGGAGACTTAAATGGACATGTCGGTAAAGAGGCATTAGGATATCAAGGGATTCATAGAAACTTTGGTTTTGGGGATATAAATGAGGAAGGTAGGGAGATTTTAAATTTTGCTATGACATTTGATCTCTTTATAGTCAATACAATCTTCAAAAAACAAGATAAACATTTAGTTACTTATAAGAGTGGCTTATCACAAACGCAAATTGATTACTTTATTTGTAGAAAAAAAGATAGAGTGTGTTGTAAAGATTGCAAGGTAATTCTAGGAGAAAGCTTAACCACCCAACATCGACTTTTAGTTATGGATTTACAAATAAAAAAAGGACAAAAAAGAAAAGAGTGTATCGAGCTATTCAGACTAAATGTTGGAACCTCAAAAGCGAGAAAGAAGATATATTTAAACAGAAAGTCCTTCAAGGAGATGTTTGGAATTATGTTGGTACACCTTGTGATATGTGGAACAATATGGCTATACATATTAGGAAAGTGGCGAAAGATGTGTTAGGTGTATCTAAGGGAGGTGTACTTGCACAAAAAGAAGCTTAGTGGTGGAGTGAAGTAGTGCAAAATAAAATCAAGGCAAAGAGGGCATGTTACAAATTATATTATGCTAAAAAAACTAGTGAAACTTTAGAGGCTTATAAGAAAGCAAAGAAGGAAGCGAAAAAGGCCGTGAGTGAAGCAAAAGCTAAAATTTGGGAGGATTTATATAAAAAAACTCAACTCAAAAGAGGGTGAAAGAGATATTTTTAGGATAGCTAGGGCTAGAGATAAGAAAACTAAAAATCTTAATTATGTTAGATGCATCAAAGAAGAGGATGAAAAAATTCTAGTGGCAAATGATGATATAAGAAATAGATGGAAAAACTATTTTTATAAGCTTTTTAATGAAAATAAAGATGTTAGTATTAGCTTAGGAGAGCCAAATCAAAAAAGTATATAAACCACAATTTCTACCGACGTATTCAAAAGAATGAAGTCAAAGAGGCTCTTAAACATATGAAGGGTGGTACATCGGTAGGACTAGATAATATTCCTATAGAAGTTTGGAAAATACTAGGAGAAATAGGAATCACTTGGCTCACAAGACTATTTAATGAAATATGGAAAAACCATGCTCGAGGGATGGAGAGCAAGTATACTTATACCCATATAGAAGAACAAGGGAGACATTCAAAATTGTGCGAATTATCGAGGTATCAAGTTAATGAGCCATACAATGAAATTGTGAGAAAGAATTATCGAACGTAGGTTAAGACAAGTATCAAGTACAATGGAGAACCAATTTGGATTCATGCCAAACATATATATTGTTGAAGCGATTCACCTTTTGAGACATCTTATGGAACATTTTAGAGCAAAAAAGAAAGACCTTCACATGATATTTATTGATCTAGAAAAAGCTTATAATAGGGTACTCAGGGAGGTTCTTTGGAGAACTTTGGAAAAAAGAGGTATCCCATGGACATACATTAACCTTATAAGAGACATGTATGATGTTGCAAAAACATGTGTGAGGACTCATGAAGGAATGACAAGCTTCTTTGAAGTTAATATTGGGGTTACATCAAGGATCAACTTTAAGTCCATACTTATTTATAATGGTGATTGATGAGTTAACAAAACATATTCATGATGAAGTACTTTGGTGTATGTTATTTGCAGATGACATTGTATTAGTGGAGGAGTCTAAGGAAAAAGTTAATAGAAAATTGGAACTATGGAGAGAAACATTAGAAAGCAAAGGCCTCCGACTTAGTAGAACAAAGACAGAATATATAGAATGTAAGTTTGATCATTTGGTTACTTTAGAGGACATGGAAATTAAAATTGGCACACATTGTATCCCCAAAAGGAAAGTTTTAAATACCTAGGGTCAATTTTTCAGAGTGATGGAAGAATTGATGGAGATGTTATGCATAGAATTAATACTGATTGGTTAAAATGGAGAGGAGCATCAGGTATTCTTTGTGATAAGAAGATACCATTAAAGTTAAAAGGTAAATATTATAGAGCAGTAATTAGGCCTGCCATGTTTTATGGTTCTGAGTGTTGGGCAGTTAATCAACATGTACAAAAGATGTCTGTGACAGAAATGAAGATGTTGAGACGGATGAGTGGTCATAAAAGCAAAGACCGTATACATAATGAGGTTATTAGAAACAAATTAGGAGTGACACCAATAGAGGATAAAATGAGAGAATATCGTTTAAGATGGTTTGGACATATAGAAAGAAGATCAATAGAAGAACCAGTAAGAAGGTATGAAAAACTAAATTTGGAAAGTATTAAAAGAGCTAGAGGATGACCACAAAAGTGTTGGAAAGAAACAATAAAGAATGATCTAGCTATATGTGGAGTTAACTGCTAACATGGCACACGATAGGGATCTGTGGAAACAAAGAATCCATGTAGCCGACCCTGTCTAGTATGGGAAAAGGCTTAGTTGTTGTTTGTTGTAGGCTGGTTAAACCGCACCCAGTATTCTTAAGGTTAAAAGCAATTCAGCTTATATTCTTTGCAGAAGTCTATTTTGGTTTGTTGAATGTTTTGTTGGGTGAAAGAATGTTGTTCCTTATTGGACTTGCAAATAGCCGCTTGTTGGATTTTTCTTGTATTAACATCTTGCCATTTTCATTTATGTTTTGGCTTTTTGTAGGCGCCAGAATTGCACCTAGAAGTCCATAAACATATGGAAATTGAACAAGCTGCTACAAGTGCGTCTGGATCTTCCAATACTAAGGTGAAGTTCCCCATTTTTAACTAATGGTGCAAAAGAAATTGCAATCACCAAAATAATAACAAAATGAAACAGAGAAAATGATGATCAATTATATTTTCTGATCTTACTTCTTGGTTGACTTGAACCCATTCTACGCATGCTTTTGAATTTCATGCTTAGATTTAATGATTAGATGACACTGACTACAAGGCATCTACTGAACTCATTGGCCCAGTGCATGCTAGAAATGGAATCTTCCATACTCGAAAAAGAGTGAGCTAGTTAAGTTATTTGGTTGTTGACTTGTCTCTCTAAAAGATGAGACTGCTTTCAGGATAAGAAGAGAAAATATCATTAATTAGTATACTTCTGGTAAGTCTCATAATTGTTATTGCAGAATAAGCTAAAATGCACAGAAGGTTGAAAAAGAGGTAAATGTTACTAACTAGTATCATGCACGTGTTGGGAATAGAATGAGATTTGTGGTTAAAGACCATTCTTCATCCGTGAGATTCTGCTTTAAAGGGAGAAAGATGCACAATGAGGAAAAGGACAATCATTTTTCTGCTTGATTTGCCGAAGTTTTCAATATTCACAACTAACCTGGACGTTATTGTGCTGAACTGGTGTACACAGGGTCGGAGCTAAATCCTGTTTTCTTCTTTCATGTCCATGTGCTTTCCCTAAAATGATGTTTGTGCTGACATACATATATACTTGCATGCCGTATGTTAGATGTTTCCTTGTGTCGGTGATGCTGATTTTGTAACTGCTATATTTAACAATGATCTACATTTTCGAGATCCCAATTCAAGTTGGCTATTGATTAGGCCATTCACTTTTCTCTCATCTGACTTTCAATTCTTTTGCAGAATACGAGAAAGAAGAAAAACAGCGATCTCAAATATGATATATTTGGGTGGATCATCCTTGCAGTTGGTATTGTTTCATGGGTTGGTATGGCAAAATCACATATGCCGCTTGCTCCACCGCCGCCGAGATAAGAGCCAATGCATGGGTAAAGTTCTTAACTTTTGTCAGGAGACAATGCCTTTTATTCGATTTTGCTTCAAAATCCTGAAGGTGCTTAGGTATGACAAGTAAGTTTCGCATCCACATGTTTAGCTACTGTTATAGAGACATTAGAATCTAAAGTAAGTTCTCAACTTTGAGCCAAAGTATGCAATACTGCTCCTTTTCAAACAGGCCAAGCCACACAAGCAAAAGAACCAAACCAAACTGCAGGTTTGATTTGTTCTTTGAACACCCCTAGGTTATCCATTATTATATAATAAGATATAGATTGATACACCCCTTGATCGTATGATCCATGTCGATATGGAACCACATAACAATACAATATCTTTATATTTCTATTTGTACAATACATGTAGATATATACATTGTATGTATAAACACTGGTTCCATCATATGCATATCTATACTTGAGAATCAAACTCCTCAACTACTTACCATTGGGGGAGTTGACCCCTTTGTTGTGTGCTATGCTCCTCTGGTGCTGTCAGTTATGATGGTTGTCCAACTAGCGATGGGTGCCACATCTTGACTTGAGCTCCTTCGCTTTTAGTGTACGATATGGAGCATTTTAAGCACCATTGTTCATGCTTTTGGTAATCTCTTGTCTATGGAAACACAATCATATACTTCGATACTCTGCTGGGTGCATGAAGCCAAACTAATGATTTTGCTTGGTTGATGTAAATCTGCTTCCTCATGGGCATGATGTATATTTCACCCCAAATTAGATCTCCTTTCTGATTTTGAGTTCATTTCTCTAGTGATTCCAGTTCTTGCCGCCTGCAAGAGAACTGGTTCGCCTATAAGACTTTTTCATCTTGAATATACACATTCCTGTGTTGTCAGGATCGTTTGGTTGTCTTCCTCATCGCATCAGTAGATACTGTAGGTAACCACATAATATTAGCCTGAGCAGAAGTCTTTATTAATTCAGATTAATCTGGGCGCCTACCAACTATGCTGAGTCAATTAGAGATGATATCCTGTTATCATTTGATTAATAGCAAATCTATGCTTCTTGGAGCTGTCGTAGCCGCGTGAACTCATTGGTATGCCTATACGGGTACTGTCCAGGTTAGCAGTAGTTAGTAGTCAATGCTAACCTATTACTAGGTTAATGTAAATTCCATTAAACTAAAAACTCAATTTGAAGTTCTCTCACACACACGTACAAGACGCACATGCACGCACATGTACGCACGCACACAGAGCTGTGCTCATGTACCCTGGATTTTTGTTAAGTTGCCGGGTAGCACCCTCTTCATCCGCGCACCCAAATGCACCTTGTTTATGTTTTTCCTGTGGGATCTTATTTAAATCCCGGTGGTTTGTTGAGCAGGTATCTATGGAGTCCACATTCCATACATTTCAAGATGCCACAGGAATCCCGAAAGCCATGCAATAACACGGACATCTTCCTTTTTTCCGTGGAACAGCCTTTGACGCTGTGGCCTGAGTTCGTGAGCTAATAGCCTTCAGGCCCTTCACAGAAAGACCATGGTAGCCATAGGTGAATTTATCCTTCTATTATAATATACTTAGTTGATAGAATTATAAATTCAGACAAATTTTCCTGGTTATAAGCCCTATTCTGTTTTGACGATACAGGCAATGAGATTGCTAGGCAGCCCTTTTGGTCTGCGAGATTAATTTGTTGCTCATTGCTCACTTTATGATGGTAGCCCTTTTGGTCTGGTTATGATGCACGCACGCACATGCACGAACAGACACACGGAGGTGTGGATGTGTGAGCCCATGCACTTGCATGTGTGCTGAATTCTGTTTACAATTTTTGAAAGTTCAAAAATTTTAGTTCAGAAATGTGCATTTGCATCACGGTGGGATGGGGGATTGAGGTTAATTCTTTGATCATAAGCTGTGAAGGAAGCGGAGTGAAAAACGATGCTCAGACAGAAACAACCCCTGCCACTAACCTAGCTGTCGTCACTCCGGGTCTTTGACGAGCATTTACTGCTTTTGTCAAATTTAATGACGAGTCGCACTCGGACTGAATTGAGACTGTATCACCAATCTATGACCTCGGCATGAAAGGCCCTTGGCAGCATCTTCTTCACTAACATAGAAAGACTAACAAATGTACCGCCTGCTGATGTGACAAGTTGGGTGCTGCAACCAGTCTGTAACAGTCCCACCTTTTGTGTTACATGTAATAGAGGGGAACTTGTGTTCTTTATTGAAAAGGTGGGATTTTAATCTGATATGCGCACGAGCAACAGCTCATCTGGCTAGGGGGTTCACGTACAAGTTGAACGCCATGAGTTTGATACCTCGAATGATCAAGTGGCTTTGGCCTCCCAACTGTGCGAGCATTTTAAGTGTTGGTTTGAAGGTTTTAACACAGCGAACTGCTGCTGGCTAACCCGCTCTGACTCGTGGAGCGTTGTGAAACAAGCCTTCATCCCAATAACATGATATTAGAATGTTGATGGGATGTACTGACCCTCGTGTTGATCTTATCTCCATTACCTGCTTCGCAAAATAAATCCAACTAGCTCGCTTCTAGCATCCGGTCCTCTAGGGATTTTCTGGGAAGATCCAGGAAAAGTCTTCGGCCAGAAAGAAATAAAGTGGCAGTATCAGGTGCTAAATATATGCAAGGCTTGACCTGCCTAAAAGGTCATATACAAAAGCTTTCAACTCGTTAAGGCTAAAGTTTATCTAACTACATTGTGGAATTTAAGGAGATCTTATATCCAGCTTACTTTTGAATGGTGAGGGAGCAGCCTATGTCTACACCCTTTAAAATTAAGAGTGCTCAACCAATGTTATTTGAGTGTGTCGCTTGTGGAGACAATTTTCCCCTCGTATCTCTAAGGCATGATATCGTTTTGGCGCGTGACGGCAACACAGGCGGACAATTGCGATTTGCGAAGGAAAGACCGGACGCGTTAAGGAAAAAATTCTGTTTAACAGAACGTTGCATTCTTCCACTGTAGCAATTTCGAGGGAAAAATGCCTGCAGGAAGCCTTACAGCACTATCTGAAGGACATGAATTATGATTTCATGCTTATCTCTGGGTGTTGTTGAACCTCTCATTTCAATCAAAACAGAAAAAAGGAAAGCGGCTTAAGATTTCATGCTCATCTTCGCTGGAGAAGATAATTCATGGACAAATTTTATTTACCAATGAGCAACTATTGCATACAATTCAAAAGATATCTCGAATCAAAACAACAGCTCGAGCTTCCTCAACTCTTAATTTTGTATACGCATGGCATTTGATTTTTTTTTTCTAAGGAGATGGTGGTCCTGAAAATGTGGCAGAAACTTGGGATGCAGAGTCATCTCTGAGGTGAGAAATGTAACTCAGTTGCATATTAATCTTTTTCCGGTGCATGAAGTAAAAGCCTTGAGTTGATGAGTTCATTCCAGTGGGAGTTCTGTGCACAGGCATTGTGCTACCAAAACTTGTGTTATAATACCTGGTTGTAAGTCTCCTGCTGCTGGCACTTGAGCTTGGCCGTGATGAGAGTTGGTTCTCCGGATTGGGGAATACTTGACTCTGAACCTTCTTTCTCTCCTGCAAATAAAGTAAACATTAGATCGGTCGCATAGTTGACATAAATGTGGGTTCATAACTCCAACCTTTATTGACAATTTAGTGCATGGCTATGGAGAGACTGAAGCAGGACTAGTAAATTTCCTGTTTATTTCCTTAAGTGGATGGTGGATATTTAAGTTTTTTTATCGTTCTTGGGAAAATTCTAAGTTTGCCTTTGCAAATCGGAAATATAACTTGCCCTTTGCTTCTGTTTCTCTTCTTCTTTTTCCTGCCTGAGGAAGTTGTATTCATCCAAAAGTGCCAACAGAGGTACCTACATAGATAATGAGAACTTAGTTCTTACTGGACCTGGTAGATAAAATACAAGTAATTATCACATATGCACATGAAAATATGTAGACGTGCACATAGGCACATACATATGCATGGCAGTTGTTTCAACTCAAGTCAATTTTCCATTTATGTTTATGCAAACAGTTGTCAAATGCATGAATTAATCTCAGCATGCAGACCATTATTTTTGCATGAAGTACTCTTAATTGATTCAACCTAATGTATAAGCCTAACTCTAGCAACTGGGGATGTTAGTTCAGCTGACAAAATGTGTCAGCAGATTCTAACGTCGGTTTTTACTTGCTTGACCTCTGAGAATCAGCAATCTCTCTTTCATTCTTCACCACAGACATCTAGCCCAAGTTATTTTCGTTCTGTTTAGATTAAAAGCTGATATGTGTAGAATGCATACATCTTCATAGAAGAACACTTTGTTCCTCTCACTTTCCCACTTTCTGGTCTTGGCAATCAACAGCTCCACCAGAGCTGCCAGGAAAATTAAGCATTAGTTATTATTGTGTACAAGATGTTATGTCCAAATATTTGTTTGGTTTTACCTACCGGGAATTTTGTTAACCATGATCCTGGCATGCTCGGCTCGCCTAAGGTTCTTGTGAGCACCTCTACTCACAGTGTATCTGTTTTGATCCTGTAGAAGCCAACAATGTTCTACAAGATTAAATTTACGTAAACATAGTAAATGATGTTTCATGACATCTAAGAAAATGCTGACCTTGTTATATTCTTCTAGCCATCTTTCTTCTTCACATGCAGCTGTCCATCTCTCAACCTTCTCCAATATGTCCTTTCTGCTATATGCTTCCCCTCTTGCTTTAGAGATCTGCTCATCCATGCTTCTGAGAAGGTCCGCATAATCCATATCCCCTTTGATGGAGATAAAGACTTAGTGCATTACCGTAAATTTTGTGCTTGGTAATTTCATCCCCTTCAGTACTTGTGTAATCATATAGCATTGCAAGGCCCCCTTAATATGCATTTCCCAATCATGTGATTAACATAAGAACCTAAGACTGATCAAATATGCTAGAACTCTGTCCCATCATGCTTATCTGAAAAAATTGTTTTCCTCCAAGGGGGTGTGAAAGTGTTCCCTGATTTTCCATCTTGTATGTCTCATCTAACAGTATATGAGCATCTCAAGTTTTGTCATCTACCACTAAATCACCAAAAGCAAGCTCAGCCTTGAACAGGTAGGTGCCAAATGCTTATTCTAGATTGCGTTTGTTGGAAATTTAGTCCTCTAACTAATTCTTGCTACTTTTATAGGAACATTTGAAGTTCATGAACATTTAAACCCGGATGAGATTTGTCAATGTGAAACACGTAATTCCTAAAAACCTGAAAATATAGAAACTGTATGGCATACCAGAGTTTATAAGCTTAAGCAAATAATCTGTCTCTGATAATGATGTAATGTCCATGCAACTATTCTTGCAAATCTCCTCAAGCTCCATGCGTTTCCTTTCCAAGATTTCTTTCATCTTGGTGGCTTTTAGTTGATTCAGTTTCTCTACCTCAGCTTCGACCTGAGTTGAATCAAAAGAGTCTTAGTAGTTACGCACCCAAGTAACTTGTGTTGAGAATCAGTGCATAGCTCTGCAATTCTTGATGTCTTTTCACCTGGTGAATCGCTTCTAGGGTCAGGCTTCCTGGATTCGGTACATCAGATGATGACAATGGCAGGATTTGAGTCACTTGAGCTAACAAATACTGGTCTTGGAATGGAATGTCCATGAACTTCCACAAATCCCTCAATGTTTGTCCTAGTTTTTGAAGCTATTGAAGAAAACAAAAAAAGTACAAAGTTAGGGCCTTCACTTATCAACCTATCTCACAGTTGTAAGTTTTTTCTGTAATCGGAATCTCTTACTGTTTTATTTTAATCACATCTGCTGGACTCGACGCATTTGAAAACTTGATTTTCGTCATGTTTGATGGCACTACATGCTGTCATTTTTTTTCCATGTCTGTAAGATTGCCATTGATCATAGAACATCTATGTGAATCTATTTCCTTAAACACACACACACATATATACATATAACGTACACATGCATACGCATTTATATAGTGTGTATATATTATGTCTGTGTGATTATTGGACAGTCATCCAGGTTTTCTTTGTCATTTTGCATGTCAAGTGGTGTTCAGCAATCTGGATCGACTTAAACCGTGGGAGTGCCATAACTGGATCTTGACTAAAATATAGGATAAATTCTGATCAGACGAAACTTTTCCGTCATTTTTAGACAGGCTGGGTTTGCTTAGAACCTCTACCAACTGTACCCAACAAGTCTTCAAACTCATGATTTACAGTGTTTTGAGCAAATTCCCTAGCTTGGTGGTACGCCTCTTCGGGCTCAATTTTGATATAGGGGTTCTTACCTTCTCATTTCTGTTCTGCGTCTCTTCTTTCACCAGCTCCACTGTGTGGTTTAGTTTAGCCAAAGTATCATCCGATATACTTTTTGACTGTGGTCCAGAAGTGCTACCGAGGCTTGGATGAACGTCTGCAATGATTTTCGAAGAATCCATTCCTAGAGTAGCACAGAGGCTTTTTGCAGACCTTACATAATCTGCAACCTTCTTCAGTCTATCATTCTACCAGATAAGAGGAGTTGCATTTCATATCAGAGTCCATAGCGTAACTGGTGGGAAAGGGCAATGGCTGTCAATAGTGAGTTACCTTTTCCTTATGGAGCCTTGCTAGCTCACTTTTATAATCTTCCAACTTCTTCAAGGAGAGATCATTGGGGTCGATATCCACGTTATCCCGTAAACGGCCTGGTTCTTCATTTCCTGATATTTCTGCTGAAATACTCTGAATTTGGTACTGAATATCTTGAAATTGCTCGAGTCTGTCATGTTTCCTCTTCCGTATTTCGTTCAAAACAGGCAACATTGCATTCAGCTTTTGCTTCAGTGACCCCGTCAACTCCTCAGCCTACCATCATAAATAAATCACTGTGTTTCTTATTATAAAGTAGGATTCATGAATGAGATGATGCAGATGCCACATAGACACTTCTATCGGTGGCAGACACTCCGACCCCCAGCACTATCTATTCTAAAAAAATGAAGTGCTATTTCACCAAGACACTTCTATTCAACCGAGTCTTTTTTTATTAGTGAGTTAATTTATAAAGATGATAAGTTGAATTAATTTAACTCTGCTCGATAAGAGATTATCTATGCATTGTCTCAAACTCAGATAAAGAGGAGGATTGTGTTAAATGGATTCTACAAATTATGATAGTACTATGAAACAAAGAATTATGTAGGCAATCCCATCTAATATGGGAAAAGGGTTAGTTGTTGTTGTTGGTAAGTTGGATTAATTTACATACTAGTGTTTTTTTGACTTATTTGAAAATCATCGATAATTTTATGAATATTATCAATTATAATAATATACAAGTTATACTTACATGGCTGTGTCCCTGCTCCATGATTTTTGGAAATTTTCATATCCCGCATTCACGCTCTCACAACACTCGTATCTAAACCCACGCCCGTGCCCATGTGACATAAGAGGAAATTGATAAAACTGCAAAAGAACTGATAAAACCAGCTTACTCGACTAGTGTATGATCCTTCTCCCAACGATGCAAGCAAGCTGGTGTACTCTACTTCGGCGTCAGCCAACTGTTGATGCAGACGAGCTCTGGAAATATTTGCACTGTCAACTTGCTTCCTGTAAATTTCTTGGCATTCTTGTTCTAACTCAAGCATAACCCTTTCTCTTTCCATCTGATCCTGGCCAACTTCATCCCATATCGTCTATATTCATCAACGAAAATTAACATCACAAAGGGAAAATAATAATAATTCCTAGCTCCAGTATGCTGAAAAACATTATAGAAACCATAGATTAATGCCATGGGGTAACTTGACATGAATTGACACTCATCATTTAGCATATATTGCTGTTAGATGTCTAACCTTCAATTCTTGCAGAAGGTACCGGCACGGGGACTCGAGTTTAGTCGGATTCCTCATCTTCTCTGCATTGAGGATCGAAACCATAGCTAGTGTTTCCAATAGTAGCTGTAAGATGAAGCTCGGTGCCGGGTTCAGAAAAACATTAGCAAACTGAAACCGACTATTGATTGTACGTATAGTGGTTTAAAGCAAAGCTGAGATGAACACAATGAGAGGCAGGCAAAAAGGTGGTGTTAGTTCAGTATTGGTGATTGCTTAAATTACAAGGCAGAAAAGTGGAAAGTGATGCACGCCATCGATCCTGAGATGTGAAGCTTGCTTTGGCCTTAAGGATGAGTGCCTGCTTCTTTCTCAATTCTCTTCCTGTCTTTGCCTCTGAATTAAATATTTAATGGCCAATTTTCTGTTGATGCCACTCATTAGCAGACGAAAACAATGCAGAAAATGATTTGGCTCCTGTAGAGGTTGAAGTAAAAGATCCTGACAGCCTTATGCTGGCACCTGAACAGTAATCCATTCTCTCTCTCTCACACACACACGCACACACACACACACAGAGGGGCGTGCGCATGCATTCATGCACACAACACACATCTTTCCTATCTTTGGCTTGTAAATGGAAGCATAGAGGCAGAGACTTTTTGCATAATTGTGCTTTTCAGAGATGCTGCACTTTAGTCTTTACCCCCAGGTCAGGTTAAATTAGCACACCGATGATTGGTAGACAAACTTTTACCGCAGATTTTGTCACTTGAATATGATGCTAATCATGGGATTTTGAAACCCTTTGTGTAGTTTGACGTCGCCGGACATCTTCCATGATTGTTTCGTGATGGCGTGTTATATCTTGTTGTGAATATACGAAATGCAAAGGCAAGCCAAGTTTCACAAAGAGGAATAGAATACCTCACCTGACTATTTTCAACCTTGAACCGAACCGCTAGTTACAGTTCTCAGTTTTTCGAAACCGAATTGAACTGTGTTATGACCAAAACTGAACTGAATCAAACCGAACTGTCGGTTCTGATTTGATTCAGTTCTGAACAATGGCTCTGCTTATTTAAGGGTTTTGCTAAATACAATGTGTTATACCATGGGATTATTTGGATATAGTATCCATAAATATGTATGAGGTTATAAAACTCTCTCTCTCTCTCACACACACACATATATATAAACTTATAAACTTGTCATGATTTAAATCGACATGAGTATATAAACTTTATATTTATATATATTTGCATTTATATGTATATAATGTTGTAACACTCATATACATAAACTTATAAAGATGTATATCTACATGTATATAAACTTTATATATATACATATATAATGGTTCGGTTCTCATGGTTTGGTTCCAATACTGGAACCAAGAAATGTTTTTCCCTGCTAAAACCGAACCGAACTGAACTGAACTGAACTGCCAGACATCTAGAACCAGCGGTTCCATGAACACCCCCTACCAGGGGCGATCTGACTTCAGCCTCCCATTGTACCAAAAGATTAGCCAGCCAAGCCTTGTTTCTCATTAAGTAGGATTGTTACACGAATTCTGTCACTATTTTGCTCCAGCTTGTGTTATATTAGCATTTGACTCAGAAGAAAAGGCATGTTTCATCTTATCCGCGCCATAGTTTTCGAAGCTTTCTTGTTCGTATTTAGAAGTTCTTTAAAATTTTAATAAGCCTTGTCACCGCCATCCAATTTAATGATTTGTTAGCTGAACTATGCCATTCCATTAGGTTGGAACGAGGGAGGGTTAGGTCATAACATCTATTGTTTATTCCTGTTTGTTGTAATATCAATTTCAGGTTTGCTGTTATTTTCCTTACCTAAACTTTCATTCTCCAAAGTCCAAACAAACAATTAATACATTTGGGAATTTAGGGTTGCTCCAACCTCAGCAGTGAGATAATCTTAGGGTTTGATTTTGGTCTAACATCAATATGTGGGAAGCAGGAATGTTGTGTCAGACTTATTGCCACTTTATTGCTACAATCTCTGTGATGTGATGGATCGTCATATTATGTTGGAGAAGCTTTGCTTTCCCCCGGAAATGGAGATTCATGAAACAGGATTGTCTATCAATGCCTAATATCACACAGAGGTTAAAAGTTAGTAACACTAGTTAGCACTTAAAAATTAAATGTGCGAGATCAAGGTGACCCATTTCAAACTGTATTTCTTTTGCTTTTCAAGCTTTGCACTTTTTAATTAGCATATTTTAAAGGATTTCTGCTGGAAAATCTACTTTGTTATTGAAATACATTATCTTCAATTTCGTCAGATTTAGCATGCTTTACTTTTGCATCTTAAAACCTTTTCCACGCTATATGATGACCGTTGTTTCTTGATCAAATTAATAGACATGGGCGGTTTGAATCGTAGGGACCCCTGGTTCGGTTACAATTCATCATATCCAGAAACCAACTCAGAACTGAACTAAAACCAGAGTTTTAAACCACCACTAAATATTATATAACACAAACTCATGAGTAGCTAAATGAGTGCCTTACTGTTGAGATTGGTGGGGAATTCCACTTCAGAGAATGTATTTGCCCTCTTTTCAGAAAATTAATTTAAACGGTTATGGGGTGGTTCCAAAACTGGAACCGAAAAAAACCCAAAACTGGCAGTTCCACAACTGGAACCAGAACTGCCGCCGGAGCATGTCTGCATGTATAGCAGTTGGCATCACAAATGAGAGACTTTATTGGATTACAGGAACTATAAGGTTTTCGAAAGCTTTTTGATATCCCAAATGCGCGAATTTGCATATTGTTGAGAACATTACCCAAGTCACGATTTAATTATTGAAGTTTAATATATACCGGACCCTTCAAGAAAATGTAGCCATCTAGAAGAAGACCTTCGGCTTGAACTTTCCGATTCATTTAGCCAAGAAGTCTACTTGGTTGTCGCCATCTTATGGAAACCAAAACCAGGTCTTTTCTCATGCTATGTGAAGTTAGCCATGTAGATCTCAGTCTGTCTACTTGGTTGAGCCGTATTCGCATTTAAATGAACTTTGGTTATTGTCCTCATTGGTACAATACATATAGCTGCATTGATCTAATGACAAGCAAGTTTTGTTTGATATTATAGGTTGATCAAAGTGAGAGGAAGTAGGAAAAGTGAAAAGAAAAGAGGAGATGAACTTTGATAGTAAAGCAAAAGGATGAGATGACCTGTTTGTAATTTGACTTTACTTGCAAGCATTTGTTGCCACCAACTTGTATCTATGCTTTTTATTTGGTTTTTGGTTTGGATCTGGATCTGGATTTTAGCCACATTTTGAAGCCCCAAAACTTTTGGTTCTTAAAGGCCATAGAGTCATGTGCAGGGATGAACGTCCTCATCCCTTTGCAAGCGGAAGCAGCTGACAAAAAGCAAAGGCAAGTTGGACCAATTTGTGAAGGGAAAAATCAGAAAGGAGAAAAGGGAAATTATTCCAAGAGTGTAAGGTCAAGTGAAGCACCAACAACCATTGTAACTTGTAAGTCTCCATTATCATTTCTACTGTCGCAAAGACATGTCACAACAAGATTAAATACCTCTCCAAGTGCGAGTTTCCTATAAAAAGTTGCAAAACATAGCGTAAATTAACCAATTCTCTCTCTCACTCTCTCTCATGAGTAGCCGTTGGCTTGTCACTGGGGAGACTCTCGACTTCATCTCCCATGGCTACTCTTCCCAACATGAGGTTTTCATGATGAAACGACGTGCCATGTAAGAATAACTTCTCTTTTATCTCGCGTTTGCATTTCTTTTCCACGGGGCGATGACTAGTTAAGGATATTTTGGAGAAAATATAAGTTCTTTTGTGATACAGAAAAAGCTGCACAGCCTTCCATAGAGAGAGAGAGAGAGAGAGAGAGAGAGAGAGAGAGAAGCATGTGGGAAGAAATGGAATGAACAGAGAGGAAGATATGTTGATCTTTGTCAAGTACCAACAGGCATCATGGATGAACGGAAGCTCAGAGAGGAGGATCCCTTTTGTGCAACATATTGAATATCGAGCAACATTGACAGAAGCTACAGTAATCGGACAACCGGGGTTTCTGGGATTTGCCAATCGACATGACAATCAAAAAGACGCGTTGGGTGTCGACTGTAATCCACATATAGATCTCCACTAGAGCATACCATCCTATGCACCATAATAAGTAGTAAAATCAATCTCATGTGACTTGCTCTTTTGTTTTTGGTTACGTCTTATGTTACATTCATGTGTACTAAGACAAACCAGCACAATTCCGAAATTTTGCAAAACCTCCCCTAAAACATTAAGATTCAGAGCAAATGAAGAATAATCTCGATCTTAAATCTTAATCACTATCAATGTCAGTAAATAATGCAAACCCTAACATCACACTATCTAAGAAAAAAATCATTGATTCTCGAGGAATTAGCAGGGGGCGCTCGAACGCGAGTTCCCCTCTACCTCAAATTATGAGGTCCGCTCTCCCATTTGGAGAGACGGTAGGACAACTCTCCCCCCAAGTGCGATGGAGGCAGTTGCCCCAGGCCATCGACATTCCGGATCGACCCAGCCCAGGTAAGTATGCTCAAATGGTGGCTAAAGGTTCCGTTCAATATTGCTTCACCAGGTTGGCACTTTCCTTCGATATGGTACTTAATAATACCATGCGTTTCTTTTTAGGGGCAGAGAGAGAGACACCATAATATAATATGCGCTCTTCTTTGGTAGTCTTGTTTGACCCTCCTCTATTCCTTACACCTACGGGATTCAAAACTAATATGAAAGAGCGTTACGTCAAAGAAAATAAAAGAGGAATTGCAAATTTTGAAATGAATAAGACCCAAATTTTATGCTGGCATAGTCTAGAAAGAGTAGACTCTTTTCCTTATAGAATTTTGGGATTATTTCCTCATTGTGGACTTGGTAGGACC
Organism: Brasenia schreberi; assembly: GCA_036023115.1. Taxonomy (NCBI): domain Eukaryota; kingdom Viridiplantae; phylum Streptophyta; class Magnoliopsida; order Nymphaeales; family Cabombaceae; genus Brasenia; species Brasenia schreberi. The sequence continues at coordinate 19,934,547 of JAYKKT010000079.1, read as the reverse complement.
TAAATCTAGGTCCCAAGAAAAGAGGAGCAAGACGTAGAGTTGGATCTGAACTGCTTATTTACATTAACACAAAGAAGATCCAATGAGGCCGCGGGATTGATTCAGTGGAATATAATAATAAGCGATATTCACCAAAATCAAGCCTTTTCCCATACTTAGGTTCAACCGATACAATCGGCCAATAGATTAGTTCTATCTGGAATCTTTTAGAATTGTAGAAGATTCCACCTATATGCATATTATGTACCACTTAAGTATCTACATTTTTAGCTTTTAAATAATCACGGACAAGAAAAGCATGCCTCTATGAGCCAGGAACCCAGCTCCTCATGGCCTAAGCAGTGTTTGGGCTTAAAATTCAAGTCCAGGACCTGGCTCAACCCACTGTCGGACCCTAAGTGCATACCTTTGTTAGTTCAATAAATAGTTAGTTCAATAAATAAAAATCTTTAGGGAACTTCTAGAAAGTGAGACGGAAATACCATTTCTTGTACTATTTATGGTGAAAAGTAGCCACGCAGAGAGAATCAAACTCCAGACCCACGAATACCACAATTATCTTCCACAACTAAAACTGATTTATTTCTGGCTACCTTCTTAGATCAAAATTTGCCTTTAAAAGATATAATTTTTATTTTAATGGAATTGACGGGGGCCGCGCGAACGCGTACCCCCTCTACCACAAATTATGACGTCCACTCTCCCACTTGGGGAGATGGTAGAACAACTCTCCTCCCAAGTGCAATGGAGGCAGCTGCCCTAGGCCATCGACCTTGATGATCGTCGATCGACCCCGCCCAGGTAAGTATGACTCAACGTTGCTACTCGAAACCATTTTATAGTGTCATGCAGGCACGCTACTCTTGCATTCTCTTCGATACGGGACTATATTTTCTGACTTACTGCTAAACACTTGTTTGCCGCACGGGACGTGCATTGAATAATATGAGAGTTACATCGCCCCCGCGGGTTACTTGTCTTGGTCTTTTATGACCTTTCTCTACTTTCTTGTGTTGAACTAATATGAAGGCCAGTTTGGGTTTCGCCCTGGTGGACATAGACACGGTGACACGAGGCGATGCGCACGCAGTTTGTCTGTGCTTGCCACTCGTAAGGGTTCCACCTAAAGTCAACCCGGAAATGAACTGAGTGCGTAAACAAGAACCCCAATTTTTTCTTTTCACTTTAACCGGGCACATGCACTCAGTTTTCAGGTTGTGGTCGAGTAGGGTTTTGAATCTCGTGTCTAAAATTGTCACCCCTAGCTGTCTGTTGTATCATAAGACGTGTTGAGGAATCAAAGCTTCGGAAATTATTTTTTACATTCTACCCACTATTTATTTCTTGTGTATGTGATATTTATGAATCCGATACGACACAACACATTGGCAGGGGTTCAACTCACAAGATGAAGGTTGTGAGTTCGATACTCATGGCGTGAATACCTGGCTTCAGTCTTCATGATGTAACAAAAAGATCATGTAGATTAACAATTTAATAATGGTGAACTTTATGTTCTTAGATTAAGTGAAGATTATGCCGTAATTCTGTTCTTTTTCTTGAAGATCCTTTTGGGTTAAGGGATCAAAAACTATTAAGAACCTCACCTGACTCGTACAAAAACCAAACGCCGAGCATGGGTCTAACATGTTCATGTGGTTCAAGACCAGAATGTTTCATTACATCAACCCGGTCACCCATGTGGTCTATTAATTTTATTGAACCTGAGCTTGAACCCAAAGTGAATCAATCTGGGTTAAGTTTAGATTTTTTAATTTTCAAACCCAACATTAATGATTGACTAGAACCATGTATTTCACTCCAAATAAGCATTATCACTACGGTTAACCTGGAATGCTGACCTATGTACTCCCCGATGTCACACCCGACACGAGAGTGCTTCGTGTTACCCGATTTTGCCTAGTAATTTTCGGCGTCCGCAAACATGTTTTAGTTAAATAATATTTGCATAATGTCCCTGCTGTGTTTCGTATGCCCACCTCACGTATGTCCCTGCTATGTCCACTGACAAAGCTCATGGTTCGCACGTTAAGAGTGTATACAGCTAGATTCAGTTTGAATCTAGAAATGCATAATGGTTGCCATGACCTAGTGAAGGCATGCATGCTTCTTGAAACACTTCTAAATTGTAACAATGACCAAGAAAGAAAAGCATTAAATAATTTAAATAATTAATAAAGTAGAACATCAGAATGACCTAAGCATTTGTCAAGTGATTTGGAAATGGTACTGAATCCCAAAGAATACATACACATGAGATAAGTAAACAGAACAGAACGACCTAATATCTGTCAACAATTTAAAATGCACTAAAATTCCAAATAATACATACATGAGATACGCACCAGTGCTGAGGGTGCACCACTGTTGGTATGTTGCTGTGGTATCGTGTCGTGTCGTGTCGTGCCCACGGCTATAAATACCCCAGCATGCTAGTGCTAACAGAGTAAACTAAATGATGGCATATCCTCAATACGATAGACATCCTCCAACAGGAACTCTCTCTCCAGCTGAGCGCGAGTTGATTTTAGAACATCCTGTAATCAGCATCAAAATGAGCTTTTTATCCAAAACTTCATAATTAACTCTAATTTCATTCAAAGAACACTCATAATTAGCTTACACACATAGACAGATCGAGTCATCGAGAGAGATAGCATAGATAGATATATAAGAAATTCATCTCTCTCTCTCTCTCTCTCTCTCTGCGCACTCACACACACACATCTTACATTGAATTCCATGTAGGAAGCATTCTTAGCAAGCCACTGTGCGTCCATTACCACAAAAGCAACACAGTAAAGCAGGTCGAATGCCCATTCATCCTCTGAAAAAACACAACCATGCAGCAGGAATATGTTCGTCAACAAGATCCTGAAACTCTGGATTTCTCCTGATAGCAAAGCAAACAATACGACTTTCAAACAGCAATTTAGTGAAAGATGACCTGCCAGCATTTGCATGAACACCGCACCGATCAGTGTCCTTGGCTTTGCTGCAAAGAAACATGAAATTCTACTGTCAATTAGAATGTGCTGGCAGATGAACACACACGCACATGTATGCATGTGGTACATGGTTCCTCTTCACCACCTTTATCATCCTAACCGTCCTCACCACCTACTTTCTGATTTTTATGCACATTGTCAAAATTCTAACCATATAAATATGCTGTATATCCTATGAAAACAACTCTTGAAATATGGCAATGCAACAGCCAACCAAGATTACATAAGGATTTCAAAATGGCTGGTCCACATTCACTTCCCACAAAAATCACCATCTTTTCATTTGATTCTGGTTAACAAAAGCCAGTTCATAGGAAATGAGACGCGTAAATCATGTTTGTACAGCTGGATTGCCAGAAAAGAGTCCACTTCCGGCTGTTTCACAGTTGGGGTAATAAAAGGTTCATTCTCAAACCAATTGCAATCAAGTAGACACAGCAGATAGCATTGAGTGGATGTTTAATGTGCAAATGCATGAGCTCATTGGATCCTTACAGGCATGCAGATCAAGCATTTGCATTATCATAAATGTGATGTTCACTCCAGCAACAGCAAATGGATACTCCCAAGTTGCTCGTGTTCCTCCCTGCTTGTTCAGTAAACATTGGAAGGATGCCTGCAGAGAAGTAAATATGTGCATACATATTTAAATAAAACATCGATGTATTTCCAATCAAATTCATGTGTTCTTTCCCTATTACTTCTTATCACTCAACAACTGTTTTGTCCCATAAAGAGCAATGCATATAATTCAGGAGTCTCAAAGAACAATCACAATGTGATAGATAGTGAAGGACACTAAAACCCTTGATTAAATTTGAAAAGAAATCGACACAAATTTTGGGTGTTCTAACTTGACGTCTCAGAGCACACCCTATAGGAATAGGGGACAGAGTTCAGCTTCGATGCCAAACATGGAGAAATTTATGAACTTGCGTGGCAAAAAGCCTTACTGAAAATGTTTTAGCAAAGAAAAGTAAGTTCTCCAAAGCGATGAATCCAGCTCCCCTGTAAAACAAATTAGATTTGGTCTCTTCAGTTAATGGATACACAAAAGGAACCAGCAAAAGATGGTGAATCAAGGCACCACGTGTAGGACCTGAAATCTGTTGATGGATCTCTCCCCTGCCATCCCATTTCTTTCCATTGATCAGATATTAAACCATTGAGTTCCTGATCAGGGTATGCAGCAGACCAGAGGGCCCTGAGGGCTTCCTGCAAGCATTAGGTCAGACTTGACCACAATTTTAACGAGGTTAATTTCACCAACCAAGCAACTTAGGGAGTGTGAACAAGTCTCGACATCCCTCAATGTTTTCCCATCATTTTTCTGAGTAGAAATGCTGAGGGATACTCCCATAGCCCTGAGATCTAAGATCCGCTTTCTATAGGTCTATCCAATGATTTCATTCGATTCACTTTTTTCCATTAGCTGATAAACTTAATAAAATAATAAGCATGCGTGAACTCCCAAAAATATTTAGCAGTCCTTTAAGCTTAGCAACACTAGTGTAAGCCGAACCTAAGCTGGCCAAGTCAATCCTTTTTATTTCTCTCTCTTTTCTAAGGATGTGACAACTATCATATTTTTATTGTGAAGTCAAAGATTATTAAAGGATGGATGCTAATCCTTCCCTTCACATATGCAAGCACTCTCAAGCTGACCAAGAACTGATAACCAAGAACGTACATCTATTTCCAGATGCTTGATGCATGCATGACATCCACTCAAGAGAAACCACTTCTAGAGTTGCATAACAGTGTGTCATTTTACTATTACAAATGCAAAAGTACCAACCATTTATCTAGTCAATGCAAATCAATCGACTAGAAATTGATATATCAAATTTGTATAAATGCAATGAATGAGAACTTTGTGATAAACAAGAACTATGACAAACAGAAGGCAAACAGCACCTGGTGATCCAGCCTTGAGGAATCAAAGCTTGCTTTCATGCGATGCTTCAAGCGTCTCAATCGCTCTTCCTGCAACCGTTCAACAAAGACAAATATATACACTGAAAATGTGGGAGTAACCTGAAAAAGAAAAGCGGCAGGAATACCAGCTGCTTTGTTCCCAATAAAGCCCATTTTCCAAAAAATAAAATCAGTTTTCCAAGAAAAAATGTTCATTTACTTCATCATTTTTAACTTATTAGTACTTCGATATTGTTAGTTAGGGAAAATCAGACTATTGAATGACTCATCAACGGTACAATTTTTTTATACGGCAGCATATGATAGTCATCAAAAATAGCATCTCGAACACATATCAACATAACAGCTGCTTACAAACCACAAATCTCTGCATTGTGAAATTAAATTGGTCTCTTAGTTTTGCTACTTGTACATGTTGACAATGCGATTACCATAATCATGATCTTTGTGGTTATAAGCCCTGAATATTTTCTCACTAAAAAAAGGTACATTGCAGGGAAGCCAAAAAAATCAGATTTGAAAGTATACAACAATGAGAGCACACTTGTAAAATATCCTCAAGGGGGAAATGCAACAAAAACTAGAAAAAAGAAGGCTTCCCTACAGCATTAATGCCAACTGCTAGTGAACCCAATTCAGCAAATGTGAGGAGGGCTCCTCATTTCCTTGTTGATTAGTCATGCATGGTTCACAACAAGACTCACCTGTAGTGGAGTTAAATTAATACAAATGCGTTCATAAGTCCCTTTGCGTTGTATACAGATGCAACGGACACCTTTACCTCGCCATGCCAATGAACCATTAGCTGTGTCTGCTACAAGAGTTAGAAGAAGTCCACATGTTAATCCCATAGTGATATAAAATAAACCATGTAAAACCGAGATTATGTTTTTAAGTTACCAGGAAAAGGACCAAGATCAGACAAGAATACTACTATTCTCTGAAAATGTTACCAAATAAAATCATGCAGGTGGTGTGAACATATAAAGGGCACCTATCTCTTTTACTATTCTAGGATTCAGCACTATTGAGAAAGAAATTATTTAACAACATGATTTGGTACATCAATTACTAGAATGAAGCACAATATAATCAACAAATAAACTGTCTAAATGGTGTCACAATGCCTCCATAATTTATGTGCCACAAGGAGCTATATGGATTCAGTTACCTACTGCGTGATAAAAACGCTTCTTTAGGAAGAAACAAAAGCTTGTCCTAAGTAGATCTTTCAGCTTTTTAAAATAGTCCCAAGATCAGTTAATGTCATGGGTCGGTTATTGAGTACCGAGACAAGCTATAATGGCTATTGAACCCATCTAACGCACCAACATAACCTTAAAAAAAAGTTCCAATGGAAAAGTTATCGGAGTGACATACGTCTTTCCTTAAGGTACAGAAGAATCAGAATGAACGATCTAAAACGTTTCCCTATAAAGCAACTTCTTTTGTCATAGAACCAGTTCCATAATGTATGCACACTTTAGAATACAGTTGCTAATTGACTAGTAAAAATTAGCATAAGCCACGAGATATCTCTCGAACAAAGAACGGATGACACCTGAGTAACGGTAGACATCAAGAAGACAAGTGGTGGAAAAAGGGAAATTGTCAGATATGCATTTTGTTTAAGAACCGTCTTAAAATAAACGTGAGTGCCTCTGATCCTAATGGAGAGAGAGGAAAAGAGACGTAAAATTGCATGATGCAACAGATAGAAAACCACTCTCCCTAATCAAACATCAGAGAGCCACTTGGGTAATTTCTTAGAAATTCAACTCCCATCTGCATTCCATAATAACAGGTCCATTATTTCAGCTTTCCAATCCTATAAGCTGTGGCATCGTTGCGCAATTGTGGTATTTTTGTGCCTGTGAGCCAAAGGGAGTTCCCACCCACCTGACGAGGATGGAAACCTTCGATAGAGAATTCGTGTTGAAATCTCACATTGTCAAAGTGCCAATTCGTGTTGAGCATTTGAATCAGAAAGAAACTTGAATTCTTTCTCCCTCAAATTCACTCCAATCCAAACGCACCCTTTAAGTACAGCTCGTGAAATCCAACCGACCATATCCTTCTTTAACAGCACAAAAATTTAGAAAAATTTAAAAGAAGAAATAAAGAAAGCAGGGAATCTACTTTACCCTGCTCAGCACATATGCCGTTCCAAAAGGACAGGAAAACTTGATGCATAAAACCGGAAGAACTCCACTTATCCACCAGGAACATACTAAAAAATATCCGGAACAAAGGGGAGAGAGAGAGAGAGAGATAGGCTTACAAGAGGAAGAAGCGCTCAGGCCATAAGAGAGACGCGCGATCGAGGAGTTCGAGAGTGAGCCAACGGCGACGCAGTACCCTGGTCGATCGATGCTCATAGCATCAACGATGTTCTTCTCCTCGCTCAATCAAACTACAAGAAAGAGATTGTGAACCCCTACAATCGACAAGAACAGAGGCCGAAAGAAGAAGACGCCATGAGAGAGAGAGAGAGAGAGAGAGAGAGAGAGAGAGAGAGAGAAGGCTCGCTTTTTCTCTGCCTGCTGCGCTCGCGTTTCCCGCGTTTAAAAACGTGGCTCGATGAAAAAGAAGAGTTGTTCAGGGGCACTTTTATTTAATACATATCCCCTTAATTGCACCTTCCATCAAAAATAATTGAAATACCCAAAGGAGGCCAATAACTTATTTATTCTCTTTTGGGTACACTTTATATGTTCGATTTTCCTTAGCAACCTTAAACTTGTTTAGGCTTTCTCCCACTTTAAATGGAGCCGTTATGTGCAAAACATGAACATGGCGAGCAACAGCTCACCTGGCTAGGGGGTCCACTCACAAGTTGAAAGTCATGAGTTCGATGCCTTGGACGGATGCCACACCTCGAATGAGTAATAGATTCAATAATGCTTATGAGGTCTCTCATATTGATATAATTCTTTTTCAAGCATACTGAACTTTGGAAATTGTGATGGAATATGCTCCTTTGGGCTGGAAAGATCGCGTCATTGTGCTTGGTATATATCGACGCACAAAGAGCAAAAGCAGACCTGACTAGGCAGTTGACTTACAAGTTTAATTAAGGTCATGAGTTCGATATCACTTGGCATACATCTAGCTTCACCCTCCCCCCTATACTCAAAAGAAGATAGAAAAAAAAGGAAAGATTCATAGTACTTCGGTTAGGAATAGCAATTTTGCCCACACACACTTACTCGGGGTGAGTCTCTCAAAGGCATAACGGCGTTCGAGGTGACTTTCTTGAGGTTCATGAAGCAACGAGAGAGATTCTTTGTTTTCTTCTAGACGATGAACTTTGCATTAGTTGCTTTGGATACCTTTTACTCGAATAAAGGAGGGGGTTGCGTTAGGCTTCGGACAGCTAGCGTAAAACTTTATCAAATTTATTATAGATTCTAAAAAAATTAAAAAAAAAAGCTTAGTTGTTGTAGAGAGTACTTGTTCCTCTTAGCAACCGTTAGTATCAAAACGGCAAGAGCAAGCAAAAGCAGAAAAACTATCTTTAAACATAAAGAATTAAAACTATGTTTAAACATAAAGAATTGGATATATGTAAATTGCTCATCCTTATTCAATCATTTAGTGTCATCTAGGAATATTTCACTTCATATAATATTTTATTGGTTGAATGTATCTAAGGAAGATGATTCTTCGTCTATACGTCCCTTGACGACTTTGCCTTTCAATTTTTTATTATATTTTAAAATACTTAAACAGGAAGTGGCTAAACTATAAAAACTTTTATTATTTGAATAATTGGTGTGGATGTAAGCTGATGAGATGATTTTGTTGATGAAAGATGATAATCTTGCGGGGTCAGTGTGAGGTGACGCGAGGCAGGTGCAAATGAAGTGACTGCAGGGCTTCGAGCTTGAGACCAGCGGGTGGGGTGTCGGAATAATGTTTTCCTACAAGACGAGGTCGGGTGGAGCCCCAACCCGCCCTATTGCCATCCCTAGCTGCAAAGAACTGTTAGTTTCTAATGAAGCTGATTCCCTTAGTTAAAAAGAAAAAGAAGGTTCTTTTCTTTTCCAAATATTATCTTTTTTATCTTTAGTTGTTCCCTCTTCTTTAATGATCAATATTTGTTGAAGCTACATATCCAAATTTATGATCATTTTTTTCTTTAATGATCTTAGTGGTTGATTTACATTGAATCACTGTGGAGCATTTGCCTCTCAAAATTTGAAAGATCGATGAAAAAGGCTATATCACATGGTTGAATTTGCAGTTATATAGCAATCCTCACCTTAAACAGTTCCGTGGGCTATTCACTCCACCTAAAAAAAATCCTGGATCTGCCACTGACCCTTTTCCGTTGGAAATCCCAGCAAACCAATAAGTATGGATTATAATTTAAAGAAATTTGTTAATAATTATTGATTTTTCAAGTATTAGATATGCTTTTTTAGAAAATTCAATCCACTAAGCCCTTTTAACACTAATTAATTATAATTCCCATTTATGCAACGTCTGGAAATTAACATAATATTAGAGTCAGAATTTTGTATAAGATACTAAAGATTGCTTCATTATATGGAGTTGACCTTAACTATTCAGCTATTACATTGCCCTACCAAAGACCTTTTGTTAGGATAGTAAGACTCTACTAACTCATTGTGACGTTAAAACCTACGTTTGTGTACTTTTTTAGTTAGTTTTCTGAAAACTCGCTTTTCTTGAAAAACTTGTTGGTTCTTTCTTGAAGGGTTCGTAAGCTTATCGCGCAACAATTCGTGCAAGAGAGTGATAACTCTTACACGTGAATGAATCCAAACATCAACTCGTCCCTATGTGTGTGAAGTTTGTGCGTGCATGCACACACACACATTCAATGGATGCTAAACTCTTCATGTCCTTCGGATGGGTTATTTCTTCGATGGTTCACATTAAAGATGAAAAAGGTTTAATTGGTTTGCTTTTCTAATGTGGATTGTCTTTTAAAAGAGAACAATTAAACATGATTTGTCCAGCATGAAGAGGATTATCTCTCTCCCTCTCTCTATGCGTGTGTACGTGCGCGCGCACAAGCTTAATCTTCAAGTTGACATGAAAAGGCACATCTGCTGTTTAGAAGGCAAAATACAGTAGCTGGAGAATCAACGGGAGCAAGCTGCCTGAAAAATGGTACATTATATGAAGACAGTCTGAAGTTGCCAAGAAAATGATATTATATGAGAATCTGCATGTAGTTGAAACCCACTCATTTATGTAATACCTTTTTGCCAGCCAAGGAGAGTGGATGGTACACCTGATTTATCAACCAATATCGTCACCTGGGCTCTTCATCTGTTCGGTTGGATAGGAGGAATATGTGTGTGTGTGTGTCGTGTGCATGTGCACGGGTAAGATGGACTGATTGAGAACCAGAGTCGGGATCCAATTAACTATGAAAGTAGATTAATATATAACCAAGTGCACTAAACCTGATCCTGGATCCAAATCCAAATAGTTTTATAAGCTTGAAATCTGTTTAACATCTAACCCGTTTTTAATTCTTTAATCATGGAAGACGTACTTTATTCCACACAATTGGCTGGCGGCGAGCGTTACCCACCCATTCTTTGGTCACCTATCCTCAACAATTAAATTACATGAAACCAATGTGTGTGTTGTGTGTGTGTGTGAGAGAGAGAGAGAGAGGACCATGCCTTGGTGACCAACATTTTCTGAAATTAGATATAAAAAGAATCGGTTGCATATGTATGCGTCTATGTATGTGTGTGTGCATGCGTGTGTGTGTGATAAGAGAGAGAGAGAGAACTTTCAAGTGCGTCAAAACTTTTAAATGGTGAAGAAACCGCGGGCAATATGCCGCGATAGATTCATGCTTTAAAGCTCTCGTTTCAAATGACAAAAAACGGCAAGCTAGATAAGGAAAACACGAAAACATGTTTCAGTAACTAAAAAGATAAAACCTTTGTGGAGAACACTGAAATATATATAAAAATGGAACGGAGAGAGAGACATAGAGAGATAGAGGTAAATGCATAATGCTTTTTTGTGCATAAACATTTCTACCATAATAGAGATTTAAATTAAAAAAATAAAAGATATTGTTTCATTTTTGTACTTTATATTTAACTTTATCACCTCAATCATTCATATCAAAGAAGGATGAAGATGTTTATATAATATTATGCATTGAAAGATATTGTTTGGGAGAGATTAGATTGGAGGATTTTCGTTGGATAAACTCTGTGTAATCTCTCTTCATCTCCTTCCTTTTTCTCTTTTCCTTTCTAATAAGTAGGAGCGAGTGTAGAGACAAGTAGTGTTTTTTTGGGTAACAAGAGAAACCAATAGTGGATCTACTTTGATGCAAGATTGGGCAGCTGCCCCACCAAGATTCAGAAAACAAATGGATCCGATGCTTGAATTTTTAGAAAGTACGAGGGCCTCTCCACGTAAATGTCTAAGCATCCTGATCTCTAAGCATGGAGGATTTGAGAATTACTCGTGTTTATTCTAAAACTTTTTGGGAACCATTTCATGAAATCAGAGAGATAAATTGCACAATTTAATTTTTTCAAATTCAAGTTAGTTCTTTCAATCAATACAACAACAACAAAGCCTTTTCGTATACTAGACGGTGTTGGCTACATGGATTCTTTGTTTCCACAAAGCTCTATCATGTGTAATGTTAGCAGTTAACTCACAATAAGCTAGATCATTCTTTATTGTTTCTTTTCAATACTTTTGTGGCCGTCCTCTACCTCTTTTAATACTTTCGAAATTTAGTTTTTATATATTCTTAAAGGTTCTTCTTTTAATTTCTTTCTATACGTTCAAATCATCTTAAACGATATTCTCTCATTTTATCCTCTATTGGTGTCACTCCTAATTTGTTTCTAATAACCTCATTATGTATACAGTCTTTTCTTGTATGACCACTCATTCATCTCAACATCTTCATTTCTCTTACAAACATCTTTCGTACATGTTGATGATTAACTGTCCAACACTCAGAACCATAAAACATGACAGGTCTAATTGCTGCTCTTAGCTTACTCGATAATGTTCCGATATTTCAAGAACCAATACGAATCTTATTATCTACGATTAGGTTCCTTACACCCCGCATCTGTTCATATTAAAAATACAGAGACCCTCTCTGTAAATTATTCACTACATTCGGATGGTAATGTAGTGGGACTAACTTCTTTACCCACACCCATCCATGATGTGGGAATCCTTTCTGCAATTGATTCACTACATTCGAGCGAAAATGTAGTGACCGTTGCTTACTTATCACTTCATTTGAGCTCTGCAATGCTTTGCTAGGCAGGAACACCCCAAAGTAATGCTCATAATGTGTGTAATCTATGGTATAAAAATCCGACAAAGTTTTATGTTAGTTGTCGGAAACCTAACACAACCCTCCTCTTTTATCCGGGCTTGGGACCGACAATGCAAGGATGATCCCTTACATGGGCGGAATTTCTTTCAATAAATACAAATTAATTAATTTTTTTATTGTGTAACTATGTCCGAGAACTCGTGGTCTTAACCCTTTGAGCATATCATCCTTGTTGACTTCGATTTTACTTATAATTCAACTTTTTTCAAACCCCACCTAAATTTTTACAAATACAGATAGGTGAGATATCACCCTCATTGATTTCAACTCGCTTGATTCTCTCAGTGAACGAAGGTCTACATTCTCTTTAACACAAATATTCCAGAGGGCCATCTTATTTAAATTGAGTCGTTTCCAAAAACAACAATTAAAATGATTCTCTTGTTGGTGAATGCCTCACCCATGAAGTTGCAGATTAAGTTCTTTGCTATATGCCATGCTCCCTAAAAAAATACACGGGAAATATTTTGGTCCGTGGGTATCTCAATGGCTGCACCTAGAGAAGAGCCCGCTCAATCTCTTGAGGTATAACGGTAGCTGCAAGCCGATGCAAGGTTTCTTCCGGCAGCTGAGGAAACGATGTTGTCATTCTATGCCATCAAACATCTCCACCAACCTAAAATGGTGGTGGTGGTTTAAAATTCATAACGTTCAAGATCGTAATGTTGGACGTCACAGTATATGCCTTTCTGTTCAAGTTAATCGAACTTGTCAAGTGAATGACATTCGACTTTCTCCGGAGCAGCAGTATATATAAAGTAGTGGATGCGCATCATTGTTTAACAAAGAATTCGTCGTCCAGAGTGGTCACTGCCAATTGCCTTCGCGCATTCGGTCGATTCTCCGGCATCCTCAGCTATTTCGGTTTACTCTCCGGCTGCTTTCAGCTATTTAGAGCTTCAATCAAGTGCGCAGCAGCGGATGAATAAGTAAGCGCTAGGATTAGCGTGGGAGAAAAATTTGCTCGTTTTCGATTGATGATGACAATGATCTCTTACGATGCTCTGTATTTATGGAGTAACGCCTGTTCCTCTTTTCTCCGAGATTCTCTAGTGGATTTTCTTTTACTTGAGTCTTTATCATGACGGCTCGGCGGTAACGGTCAACCGTTTATGTACTGAGATTGCCGAGGATGACCACATATTTCCTTACACAGATTTAAGTCCTATCAATCAGCTCATTCCACAACAATAGCGGATCTAGACTTTAGTGTTAGGAAAGGTGAAGTATGTATTTGATGATGTTAAAAGGAGTGAAGAATGAATCTCAACCGTACTCAACTGTAAAATATCAATTTTTCAAAGAGAGGACCGCCCCCCATCCTTCTGTATAGATCCGCCTTTGTGCAGGTCAACCAACATTTATTGGAGTTAATTCATGAGCTTCATCTGAAGCGAGCTCAGCCGAATTAATCCAGCCAATTACGTTGAGCTCAAATGAGCCTAGCAAGCTGAGCTCAAGTTGTTTGAATATAACTTGCAAACAAGCTCGAAATTGAAAATTGAAGCTCATTCGGGCTCGGATTCAAGCCTAGAGAATGCTTGTTTGAAACTCGACTCAGCCTGATTACACCCCTCTAGTCATCAACTTATGAGAGTGAATATAAAGATCTCTTTCTTTTGTTACAAGAGGGCGGAAGCCTAACACACCCACACACCACAACACATGCATCTTTTGAAAGTCGAACTCCCCACCAGCACCAACGTTGCTACAGCGCCCTGCCGTTGAGCTAACACTATCTATGGGTGTGAAGATAAAGACCTTTGGCACATAACAAAATCTTCCACGGACTATAATTAAAGCCTTCATTAAGAATGCACCAGCCTTGTGTTAGCGTGTGAAATATAAGCTCTACACTGCAGACAAAGTCAAACTTAGGAGAACAACCAGCATTCTTATTCCTTCAATTTTATCTATTATACGGATTATCGCGTATTTAATCTTAAGTGGATAAGCTCTAATATACAAATACACTTACATAAATTATTTCATACCTTCCGCGATTTCTTGCTGTTAAAGTTTGAATGGCGGATCTACAATTTTTTTGTGGGTGTGGCAAACTACTTATTTAACCATTTGAGGTGGGGCGAACTATGTATAGTAGCTATCTAACTTTTTCATTGGTTTTCCAAATTTTAGGTGGGATGGCAGTCTCACCTTATCTCAATGTAGATCACCACTGCCTCCATTATCAAATTCAAGGGGTTCAACTTGAAGATTTTTGGCACACACTCTCTCTCTCTCTCTCTATATATATATATATCTATATATATATATATATATATATATATATATATATATATATATATATAGAGAGAGAGAGAGAGAGAGAGAGAGAGCGAGATTGGATCTAACCCACCATTGACACCTTACTCATTACTTTGCGGTTGTATGAGTATAATAATAATATTCATCGTACTTTTCCAAAGCCTCTTACCAGTTTTTAAGTTACACTCATGCCACCTAAATACAATGAGTGGACATTACCTAGGATCAGGTTTTCACACACACATATATAACAGTCGTAATTTTAGAATATGTCATTTGGGAGAACCCTATCATTCCTAAAATGTATATTGTAGAGAGAGGGAATTTATTTGTTGTCGTAGCAAGCATCGATGCCAAAAAACTTGACAACCTACTATATGATGGCCAACATAGTTTTTGTATGGTTGTATCTATAAACAACTTATTCTACAATTCACTAAGTTGTTTGTTATGTTATAGATCATATATTACACACTACAGGTGTTTACGCGCAAAAGCTTGATGAATTATGGTTTTGAACCGAACCGGAACTATTTGTGACCTACAATGTTTTGGTTTGATTCCCCAAGTCTAACCGATAGATTGGTCTGGTTGGAGGTTGAGTCAAGAGTTGAATGGAACCTGATCATGGACACCCTAAACAAAACCAGAAGTCCATTGGATTTTCCGCGCAGAAGCAGGAATTGAAGGCAAGCTCGTCGATCAATCGCCATTGGGCATTGAATCGCCTACACCGGCCTCATCGATGAGGGGTTTAGCTTGTGTTTGACTCGCCTGCTTGTGAAACTTATATTGGTTCAGTGCTCAGCTTGGTTCAAACTAGACAAGCCCAAACTGATGTCACCTGGACACAACATTTTGGCCATGTCATATGTCACATACATAGATCACAAGGGTGATGTGTGACACATAAAGGACACGTGCACTCTTATTTTAATCAATAAAGTTGTATTTTCTTGCATAAATTAAATATATGGAATAAAAATGCAAAAACCTTTATTGTAAAAGAGAATAAAAATTTGATCTAGCAATTTCTTTTTTTTAGTTTACAAGAGGAGGCTGAATCCAAACACACTCACACATGCATCCTCTGAGAGTCGAACTTTCTCACCAATAACAACCGCGTTAGAGTGCCCTACTGTTGAGCTAATGCTTTGGGTGCGACTACAGTATTTTTGAAGAGGACGTGATCCACAGAAAAGACTGGACACACATCTAATTTGAGAGGAAAACAGATTTTACACATGAGAAAGAATTTCATATGAAAGTCTACGTAAAGTGAGAATGAAATAGCAACAATAAAACATTGTTCTAATTCTAATCCTTACAGCTAATCCAAAAACAGATTCCAACTGTTACACAGAAAGCCACAGCGTACCTGGCTAGCGGGTCGACCCACAAGCTAAAGGTCACGAGTTTGATACGCAAGGCATGCATCTGGGTGCGCTCTCCTCATTGCACCAAAAAAAGAAAGATTCCAATCATTGTGTGAGAAACACATTCACCTCCGGGTTTCACCTTTCAATAGCCTCTAGAATCCAATTCCCAGATACGAAAGAATGTTATTCTTGTCTCAAGTTTCTCAGAAAATATCAACAGCAAACAACAAATCTTTGTCTCGTATGAATCCTTTTCCTGGGAAATCAAACAAACACAAATTGACAAAGACACAATACCTTGGACATATTACAAGAAAGACTTGTGAATATTTGGTAAAGATCGTTTTCACCAAACAGAAAGTGCTAACGGCGAATATTTGGTAAAGGACCTTTATAGGGTTTGTATTTATCAAGTTAACCGCTTAGTTCCGGTTCACATCCCCTCAGCCTCAATGATCACTGCATCCCATGTGCATTTACTGCTCAGATAGATTGCTTTTCTAGACAGACTTCATTGTCAAATATAATTGATGAATTTAGCTGTCAGATCTTTAAAGGTTCTAGTTTATTTCAAACTTAGATAAATGAGAAGGATTGCGTTAGACACGACGTTAAACTCATTTATCCATATTGGTTGGATCCTCATGTGTTGTGACCTAGAGATCCATGAATGAGGATCGTAATGATACAAAATTCTCATAAATTGTAGAATCTATAATAAAAGAAAAAAAAGTCTAACCGAGCTGTATGATGGATGTCGACTGCTTGATGCAACCCAACATTATTCTTTTCACATTTGGCTTGAGAATGGCAAAGGTGAAGCTATAGTCCATTGAGAAAAAGGGATTAAGAAGCAATGAGAGCATTTTTTTTCTAACGAGAACAATAGTTTCTAAAGATCGATTTATCGAATTCTCAGTTTTTCTCCCACTAATGTGTTGTATATTTGCATTTAATACACCATGTGTATTAAATACAAAACAATTAAAATCTTCACGGTTAATCACAAAGATCAACTATGAAAATATTTAAGTATTTTTGTATACCTAAGAATGTCATGTATTTAACACACACACTCTCTCTCTCTATATATATATATACCTAAGAATGTCATGTATTTAACACACACTCTCTCTCTCTCTCTCTCTATATATATATATACCTAAGAATGTCATGTATTTAACACACTCTCTCTCTCTCTCTATATATATATATAGAGAGAGAGAGAAAGAGAGAGAGAGAGAGACTTAACACACTCTCTCTCTCTCTCTCTCTCTCTCTCTCTATATATATATATATATATAGAGAGAGAGAGAGAGAGACTTGCTGAGGCGGGTCTTAAGATCCACATATCAAATGTGATACCATGACACTAATGTGGACCTTAAGATCCACCTGAGCTAAGTCTCTCTCTCTATATATATATAGAAAATCTCAAATGTCATGGCATGCACCTCCCCGGAGATCGAACTTGCCACCTAAGAGTGGGCATCGGATAGTCCTACCAGTGAGCTAACGTTCTGGGTGTGGATTCACATTTCTTATTATTAAACTTTGAATCTGATAACCTAAAATTCAATGGATCAGATATATCTATTGGCTTAACCATCTTCCAATTCATTTAATTGGGTTCAGCATCCAAAACCATATCCAAGTACCAGAACAATTAAGAGCTACTTACAAGAAACCCACAATCAAAATCCAGTGACAAACTTTTGGACATGGTTTTCACCTTTATTAAACTTCGAAAAGGATTGACATATTAATTGAATTTACTAGTAAAGAAGCCGGTGGCCGCTCCCATGAAGTGAACTTTCTGCTTCTAATGGGGAAAAGAAAATTTGGATCTAAATAGGATTGCACCTAAATCACGGTGTTTATCCTCCTGAGGTGAAGTTTGGTTTCATACTATGGTTTGAAGATACACAATCCAGACTTCTAAATGGGAACTCCATTGGATGTTTTAAATGTAGACCCACCACAACCCAAGATCCGAATCCAGGTTCATCCAAGGTGACATGAAACCATCTCATCATATAAGAGTTAACATGTTTTAACATAACACAAAATGGGAACGCACGCACACACACACAAAAACAAGCAGAACAATTCGTTATCCACCTAATTCATGCTCAATTCGTTATATATGTAAGCCAAATATGAGCCATCTCATTAAGAAATAACAAAACCCAACTCAAACCAAGTTTTATTCCGCACTAAGGAGTGTCTGCTTACATGGATCTTTAGATGTTAGTGTGTTCTACTAAAATTGAACTAAAAAAAACCGTGACCATGCTTTAGGGTTTCGTTCATGTGGGGTTGAGATCTTCGTGTACCTCGATTCTTACGGAGCTTTATTTGGTCGCCTTTTTTAATTGTGAGTCCACTTTAGGCAATAGCGTAATAAATGAACCATGAGAACCTCCACTAAGGATCCACCATGACCAGTTTGACTCGCATTCTACAATATAAGCTCTTAACCCTTAAGTCTGCATTGCTCCCCGTTGATAGCAGATTGCCAATGGTTTGCAAGTCTCTCTCACACACTATGTGTGTGTAGAAGATATTAATAAAGGCCATCAAACATAGGTAGGTATATGTGTATGACATTAACATAGCTAAGCTTCTAAATGTGGCCAGCACCAACATATGCTGGTGATGCATTTATCAGCATCACAACCATCCATCTCAACATTTTCATAGACGCACACCATCGATCTCGAGAAACATATTGACAAAATCTATAGAAATACATGTATAATAAACCAATATGCAACAAATATAAACATGTCTCAATCAACAAAATCACATATCCAAAGTATGCCATGAACAAATCGTACAAAAAAAAAGAGAAACAATAATCAGACAAGATATATATGTGCGAGTCGCCCTTGTGAACATGCCTTAGAGAAATCAATGCTCTGCTATATAGTACGTATGAGTACCTACATTTTTCTCCTATGATAAAATGCACACACAACTTAAAGACACGTACTTATATTTGAGTCGACTTCGATCATGTCTCAGTCGCCTATGATTGAAGGGGGAAGCAATCACAAACACACAAACACAAAGGGAGAGCATGGAACAAAGACGGGAGGATCACGCATACGGTGTACTGATTAGAGAGTCCTAATATCTTATTTATAGACGGCGTATTGGATCACGGGTCATAAATTCGATCCAAAGGACACATCTCTCTGTCCCATAACCGTTCCCACATAAACACTCTTAACCGTTAGATCAAAACTTTTTTGTGTGAAAAGATAGACCAAAGATAATTCTCAATTCCCAATTCTCAAACCGAAGCCCATGCTCAACACACTTGTATGGTCCAACATAAAAGGACATGTGGGTTTGTCTCATTCTTTAATATCGGACTAAACTTTGTCTCCTCTTAGGTCATCACATGCACAAATCCCTCACATGTGATTATTTAAACTTTAGTATTTTCACATATATAAATGATACATCAATTGAATATTTGAGATATCAATATCAATTAAATGTTATTAATGCACATGTATTTAATTTATCCAACTTAATTAACATTAAATCCAACAATTCCCTACAAAGTCCTGTAGTGTAAAGTGTCATTTCAAACCATCATATTATGCTTTTAGTAATGGTACCTTTCAGTATGAATCGTTACCTAAGTTATCTAATATTATATTTATAAGAACTAAGTGAATATACATCTTTAACCTAAACCTTGGGTGTAAAGGTGTTTATTGGTAATAACATAATAAAAGGTTATCTCGTGATCTTTAGGAATAGTGCATTAATAGCTATACATCTATATCCTATATCATCATGATTGATTTCATGGAACAAACCAATTTCCATATTTCGGCTACATAATGTCAATCACTTAACTAAGCATCTCCAATAATGTATTGTTATCATCATGTCTTATGACTTTATCTCATTTAGAGAATAATCTTTTACTAAACTTTTAGTCATGATACTTTAATTTTATAGAAGATAAATACATAAATATTAAAAATATCGTATAATACAAAAATGTATCTTATTCACCAAACAACTTGTTTTTACCACATTGAACATACTTCATGGGATCTCTACTTAGTTAGCTTGAGTTGTCACTACTTGTAAATAAATAATTAGTTTCAGTCTCATCTCCAATTTTGATTTCTCAACTTGATAAACCTTTTAATCAAAAGATAATTGAGATATCTTTTTGATCTAATAAAATCTACATCCATTAGACGAGGATTGACTCGACTTCATACCCAAAACCCAAACTAGTAGACGCTCTCGTCATTTTGACTTTTAATTTAGGGTAAAACAAACATTTACTTACATTTCATTTCGACAAGGATGAGGGCCCACGAGAGGGGTAAAGATGGAGTGGGGCCCACACGAGAAAAGTGGGCGACGAAAAGAACCGCCGGCAATGGGCGGGCGATGTGGCGAAGTCGGAGCTGCTCCTTTCGCACAGAGAAGAGAGAGAGAGAGAGAGAATCGTCCGGGAGAAGCCAATCGAGACGAACGAGAAGAAGGGAAGAGCAAATAAGGCAGAGTCAAGAAAGGAACATCCTGCTTGATTCGAAGAATTAGGGTTGGGGTTTTGGTGTGATCTTTTGGGGGCGGAAAGGTGGACGAAAGTATGGCTGCCGTGGAAGGCGACAAGCGGGTGATCGAGGCGGCGCAGCAGATCGTGAAGAGCCTGGGGACGACGAAGAACGCGACGAAGGACATGATCATGATACTCTCGAGCTTTGACAATCGCCTGTCGACGATGACGGATCTCCTCGGGGGAAGCGGCGCCGGCGAGATGGAGGAGCGCCTTGAGGCGGCCGAGACGAGGGTGATGCAGTGGGATCTGGAGTCGGTTGCCGGACGGCAGTGCTCTCTCTGGGGCGATTACCCCGACGAGGCTCAGGATTTCCTCAACGCCGTCGACGAGGTCAGCGGATTGACAGAGAGTTTGAAGAAATTGGAGCTCGCGAATGAAGACGAGCGCGAGCTTCTCGAACGGGCGCAGTCGGTGCTCCAGGTCGCTATGGACCGCCTCGAGGACGAGTTCCGGCATGTTCTGATTCGGAACACCCTGCCGCTCGACGCCGCTCGGCTCAGAGCCAGCAGTTCTAGCCGTAGGGAGGACGACGTTGGGTCGGAGTTCTCCGGAGGCGAAGATCATGACTGCGGCGGAAGCGAGGAAGGAGATGTGGCCGATCGGGCTGGTGAGTGCGTGGGAGAGGAAACCGTGCTTGCCTTGGAGCTGATCCGGCCGGAGGCGATCCCCGATCTCCGCGATATTGCCCATCGGATGGTCATATCGGGCTATTTCCGCGAGTGTTGCAACGCCTACAGCAGTGTCCGAAGAGACGTTCTTGAGGAGTGCCTCTCCATCCTCGGGGTTGACAAGCTTAGCATCGACGACGTGCAGAGGATGGAGTGGAACACTCTGGACGGGAAGATCCGGCGGTGGATCCAGGCCGTGAAGGTCGTCATAGGTGGCATCATTTCCGGTGAGCATCGCCTCTGCGATCAGATCTTCTCAGAACTCGGCAGGGATATCAGGGATGTGTGCTTCACGGAGACAGCGAAAGCAGCAGTTCTGCAACTCCTCCTCTTCGGTGAGGCCGTTGCCATCGGGCGCCGATCACCCGAGAAGCTATCACGGATTCTGGACATGTATGATGCTCTCTCCGAGGCACTTCCTGAAATCCGGCTTCTATTTGCAGGTGAGGAGGGGGAGACCTTAGTCGACGAGGCAAAGAGCTTACTTCAGAGTCTAGGAGAAGCGGCAAAAGGAACATTTGCGGAGTTCGAAAATGCTATCCAGAGAGATACATCAAAAACACCGATCCAAGGAGGAGCTATCCACCCATTGGTTCGGTACGTAATGAATTATCTCAAATTGCTGGTTGATTACGGCGACACTCTGAATCGGTTAATGGAGGACGAGAGCGTTGACCTCTCAGAGGAGGACGAAGAGATGAAGTATTTGGGAAATAATTCGCCAATGGCGAGGAGGCTTTTCTCATTGACATCTTTACTCGAGGCGAACGCTGTGGAGAAATCCAAGCTTTACAAGGATAAGGCGTTGCAATACATCTTCTTGATGAATAACATACTCTACATTGTGCAGAGGGTGAAGGATTCTGAGCTCAGCGCGCTGCTTGGTGACCGTTGGATCAAGAAACGAAGGGGGCAGGTCCGGCAATACGCAACCGGCTATCTTCGGGCTGCCTGGAATAAGGTACTATCTTGTTTGAGGGATGAAGGAATCGGCAGTAGCTCTGGGGGTTCATTATCAAGCGGCTCGGTCTCCAAGGTTGCTTTAAAAGAGCGGTTCAAGAATTTCAACATGGGGTTCGAAGAGATTTACAGGAATCAGTCGGCCTGGATTGTCCCCGACCCGCAGCTCAGGGAGGAGCTTCGGATTTCAATATCAGAGAAGGTCATTCCGGCGTACCGATCATTTATGGGGAGGTTTAGGAGTCATCTTGAGAGTTCAAGGCATGCAGATAAGTACATCAAGTATACGCCAGAGGATCTGGAGAACTATCTATTGGATTTGTTTGAGGGAGTTCCTACAACTCTGAGCCACCCAAGGAGAAAGCTGAGTTCATGATGAATAAGAATCCAGTTTTCGGATTTAAGTGGTAACTCTTGTTCTATGAGCTGCTGTTGTTCGAAGTCACAGTTTGCTTGTTGAATCTGTGATACTTCTCTATTTCATGATTATATGATCGCCCACCTGAAGTTGTAACTTTAAAAGCTTTAAGTTCATCTGTGGTTGTAATATCATGCTTTGTCAGTTTTTGGTGTTGTACCGTTTTAGGAATGTAAATATTGTTTATGATTCCTTCAACTGTGTATGTATGTTGAATTTTTGGGTTCTGTGATCTGCTTTCACATCAAGCCTGATATCAACTATGTACCATTTTTTTTGCTGTTATGCATACTTAGTTATATGATAAAGATGCTGCTCTTTTCCTTTTCCAATTAAGGAACATGGATCCCTCAGAAGCTCCTTGTGTGATTATGAGCTGCTCCTATGCATGGATGACTGGTTGGATGATTCATATGCTTGGTATTGTTGTCGGTGTTCATTTTTTATGAATGGATAGTTAAGCATTTCTGCTATGCAAGTGACATATCCACAATTGAAACTTTCTTTGGGATCATAGCTGGATTGCGATCTAATAGATTTCAAACCAGAGCAGGTCTACCATGTTATACCACTTCTTGGTGCTATCAGTCAGTTATTCAATAGGTTCATGCTTTGTTTCCTGATTACGTGATTAGCAATTAAATGAGACTTTGTGAAGGGCTCATAGAAGCGTCACACATCTTTCTGTGCTAAATCAATCGAAGAATGGAGGAACTTCTTACAAATCACTGGAACTGATGGCTTATCTGAAGAGAATATTACTGTTGGCTATGGCATTGAGAATCCTAATCCTAAACATGATGTAATTTGTAGGTACTCAAACTTTATAATATTTCAGATTGATAACTTGGTTCCCTGAATATCTACAATGATATAAAATGGATTGCATATTACAATATTGTAAGATCGACACCATAACCTTATTAGTTTCTTGCAAATAGTATATTATCAAGAAGACATGAATCCCTTGGACTTGCTTTCCCTTTTATGGATTCTCATGAACATAGTTTCTTCCTTCTCGTTTGACATAGCATTAGCTTTTCTCTAGTCCATTCAAGTTTCCGCGTTAGTCCTTTATGTTTAGTGCTTCTATATCGTCCCTCATCGCTCAATATAGGCCCTTCCTCATCACCATACAGCTGTATTTTGCGATTGATTCTCCTTTTCCTCTTTTTTTAGATTTCCAATGGATCATTCATGTTTAACACCTTTTCCTTTGATTGATTCTCCTTCGGACTATGGGATTCATAATTGGATCAACTGAGTGGTTTCATCGCAATATCATCATACTGGGAAAATGCTTAAATAGCTTTGCTTCGGCATTTGCTACTCTAGAAGTTCTTTTTGACCAAGTTCACTTGTATTTATGGACTTGGTACTTGTCTTTCACTTTAATGGTAACCTTCTAATTTTGGCTTATTATACCATTTTTCCAATAGATGCATGGATGTGCACGTTTAATACTAATTCTATTACTTTTTCGGGTCAACACTTTCTTGGCTGTTTTGTTTGTCATTGTTTATTCATCATCATCTAGAGAGGTAAAAGGGGACAAAAGGAACGCAGGAGGGGTCCCAAGAGAAGATATAGGTACCTTCTGGACAGTTATTTTTCAGTCATGGGTGAGGCATATAGTTCACCCGAAACCCGGCACAAGAAGTGTAAGGTGGCTCCTATTTTCATCAAAGTTAGCAAAGGTGACAGAAAAGGATTGTGACTCCAAAATCCAACTAACTCATTCTGACAGTGCTAGCAAAGGTGCCCAGGTCAGTTCACTATATTGGGAGTCCTGTGGATCAAATATGACCGTCTGCATTGATTCAGCATGATTGTTTTGATATTTTATCATCGAACGTGCATTTATCACCAAACGTGCCGGCTGTTTCTTCGAGTTAAAAGAAAGGGACCAACCAAGCCGAGTTTTGATATTTTATCACTGCATGTGGAATCCATCGGTATGGTTAGATCTTGGTCCAACCCAACCAATGCACAAAATGTTGAAACAATTAGGTTCGGACCTGGATCTCCTGCAATTGGTCTCCCAATGGACCTTTAACGGGTCCAATCCAGTCTGATGATCACTTCTGTGATCCGAATACAATCTGACATTGCACACGACTCACTTGTTGGCAGGTTAACTCTGACGTTTGGCCGGAAGTTCAATATCTTGGCGTGCTTTGATACCAGCTTCCATATCCAAAAGCTAGAAGAGAAACAGCCGCACCTTCACAAAATGTAATGGAAAACGCAAAAGGAGCTTTCATCTATCAAAAATAGCCCACCAGTGTCGTTGAAACTTTCCGGTATGACTCTGGTTAGCCAATCAAAGCCACTCTTGAGGGTCACAACCACAGCATAAGCTTTTCTAAGTTAACTGAGTTTTCTCTGGTATACTTCTTTAGTTTTCAATCGAAAAAAAATAAAAAAAATGAGATCTAATTCTAATGACACTTGAAACCTAGTGGTTGAGCTAGATGTGATACATTTGAACAAGAAATGTGATAAAACAAGACCCAAAAGAGAATGTACGAAAAAGTGGGTACAAAATAGTCTTCTTGAAGCCATCTTTTTTGGGTGGGAGGAAGAGGCAGATCTGCCCTGAATATACGAAGAACCTGTGGCAAAGCTCTGGTCACTTGTGTTGATTCCCAAATGTTATGTACGGACTTTTCCTTGCTTTTGCTTTCACTAAGCATTGGATCACTCAACCTTTGAGGAATGTGGTCAATATGAAGTAGTTTGCTTGGAGCCATCTTTTCTTTGAGGGTGGGGGGGGAAATTGTTGTTTTAGCCTTTTAGGCTTTTTTAACGTTTCTTACGTACTTATGTTTTCCTCATATAATATGCTTTGACAACTTGTTTTTCAGTACCTTTCTTTTCTAAACATTGTAAGGATAAGGTGAGCATTCTCGGCAATCCTATCATAGAAACAGTTGGACTGGTCATCTAACCGTTATCTATAGAAAGGTTGTGGCAAATAAGGTTGTAATTGCCATGAAAGGTCGAAATAGTCGGTCGGTTATCGTAATCGACCGGATAAGGGCTCTAGGTGAGGAAAGCCCGGTAGAAAATTCGAGGAGGTTCAGGAGCAAGCGCTGCTCTATAAATAGAGAGTACCGTACAGATAAAAAAAATGAAAAAAACCTTCTTTGAGGAAAATCGTACTGTGACAAAACCTCAAACAAAATACTCTTACCTGTTCTTCTTCACAGTGACTCATTGTTGCTGCTACGTACCATGAGTGAGGGAACATCGAGTTGTAGAGAACGACCAGAAGACAACCAGAGTTCAGAGGTCAGAGGTAGTCGGGAAGACAACCGAACTCACCATTAGTGGTATGAGGACCTCGTTAAAGGTACACTGTTAGCTTTTCTTAAAAAAAAAGGGAGAGGAAGAAGAAGACTCCTTGTTGCAAAACCCGGCCCAGGTCGAGACAGGACAAATGCAGGTAAGAGCTAGCCCAAGTCAAGACAAGGCATAGGCAGAAAAGAGCCGACCCAAGTCGAGACAAGGCCCAGGCATAAGCCGGCCCAGGTCGAGAAAGGGTAGGGTTAAGGCAAAAGTTGACCTAGGAGAGAAAGACCAAGAGAAGAGAACCAAAAAATTGCTCAGCGGAACCCTGACCAAAAGGTCAGTGGAGCTTTACTCCGCTCTCTCTTTTGTCTCAAAAGGATGCTCTCTCTCCTCCCTTTTAAATCCACTAGAAAACGGCCTCGGGTAGTGGACTGAAAAGTCTATTTTGTCCCGACCGGTTTTTTTAAATTTCAAAACTACTATTAGATAAAACTATCAAAATATCCATATATTTTTAAATAAAAAAAACATATTTACTCTTAGTAGGGCAAAAAGTCAGTTTTGCCCTCTGACAGTTTATAAAAATTAAAAAAACTAAAAGATTGAATTACTTTATTGCCTTTATTGGATAAACATATTACAGTATTGCCATTATATCAAAAGACAAATCTACCCCTATCTTTTGTAAAAACTACAGATTCAGACTGATGGGCAAAATTACACATTTACCTCCCATAAGTGACAACTTTTTAGAAAAATCAAACACTGATTTTACTATATTGTCCTTAGACTTTTTGGAAAACTAAAAAATCGATCAAACAAATAAAATTACAATTTCACCCTTGGTGTTTTGGGAAATTATCGGAAACATGAATTTTTTGAGAATAATACAAAATTATCTCAGCTTGACTTTATATTATAAAATGAGTTATTTTTAGTGCATTATTTAGATATTGTGCATCATCTTAATTAGAATTATGCTATCTATGGTTTGTTGTTTGGTGAATATTTTCTTTTTAGACCGTCTATTTGTTAAAATTATCAATCACATAAAAATGAACTCAATAATATGTGTCGGAATTGGTAAAGATGGAAAAACTAAACGGTCTAAACTTCCAAACATGAAAGAGAAGAATACCGTTGGCTCTAACAATTGAAAGTGTAGAGTATGTTTTAAAAGAAATAGTGTGTCCGCCACAATCGACAAGTTTAAAGCGAGGTTGGTTGCAAAGGGTTTCTCGCAAAAGTAAGGGATATATTATATTGAGACGTATTCTCCTGTTGAAAATTTGCATACATAATAATAATGTAGATAATATATGCATATTATGATTTGGACTTACATCAGTTAGATGTAATGACAACTTTTAAAATGGAGATTTAGATGAAATCATATATATGCAACAACCCGAAGGATATATAGTTGAAGGTCAAGAAGATAAAGTATATAGGTTGAGAAAATCCCTATATGACTTGAAACAATCACCTCACTAATGATATTTGATTTTTCAAAATAACATTATTGAACTTGGGTATGTGGCTAATGAACTTGATCATTGTGTGTATATCTAGAATGGTGGGAGTCACTTTGTCATCTTATTTGTATATGTAGATGACAATTTATTGACTGGGAATGACAATGAGATGATTGTCAAAACCAAGTCATGGTTAAAATCAATGTTTGAAATGAAGGATATGGGGGAAGCTTACTATATCTTGGGTATAAAGATCTCTTGAGATAGAGAGTCTAAACTCTTATGCTTAAGTCAGGAGAGAGATATTGATTATATCTTTAAGAAGTTTAAAATGGGTGAGTGCAAGTCTGCTATTACACCCGTTGCAATAGGGGTCAAATTGAGTAAGACTGATTATCCTGACGAAGGAGACGATAAGTCTAATGTTCCTTATGCACAAGTTGTAGGTAGCTTGATGTATGCTATGTTGTGTACAAGACCTGATATCAGCTTCACTATTGGTCTTGTGAGTAATATCAATGTAATCCTTGATGACAAATTTGGGTAATTGTAAAAAGAATTTTAAGATATCTCAAAGGAACAAAAGACTTGAAATTGTGTTTTAAAGCAGATGAATTAAAAGTGGTTGGATACTCAGATGCTCCTCGGGATAAATTTTCTTATTTGGAGGTAGAGCTGTTTCTTGGGCATGTAAGAAACAGTGTTGTGTAGCATTGCATACACAGAAAGCTGAGTATGTGGTTTGCTATATGGCTGCAACAAATGTCGTCTGGATAAGCCACTTCATAAGAGATTTGAAGCTGAAAATAACCGACGAGCCAGTTGTCAGTGACAATAATGCACCAATCACTCTAATCAAGAGTATAACTGACAACTCCAAAAAGCAAGCATATGATAGTTAAATACTACTATGTTCATGATATGGTTATGAGAAAGGAAATATTCATCTCATACATACCAACTTATGATATGTTAGCATACCCCTTGACTAAAGGCATAACTGAGGATCTTTTCTCAAAATATATTACAAACATGGGTTTGAAATATGTTTAATAGTTGTGTAGGTAAAAAACCAAACAGCAAGTGATGATTGCAATAGCAATCATGAAATGATATTACTAGGAAAACCCCGCAAAAGTGGGAGGAAAACCAGTATGTCAATTCACTTAGCTCAAATGGCCAAGTGGGAGATGTAAGGATAAGGTGGCCATTCTCGACAACCCCAACACATAAACGGCTAGCTGTTATCTGTGTAAAGGTTGTGGAAAATAAGGCCATAACGGCCATGACATGCCAAAACAGTTGGTCGGTTACGATGCTCAATCGTAACTGACCAGATAAGGGCTGCAGTTGAGGAAAGCCCAATAGAGAATCTAAGGAGGTTCAGGAGCAGGTGCTACTCTATAAATAAAGGGCAACACACAAATAAAAAAAATGAAAAAACCCTCTCAAGAAAATCATACTGTGAAAAAATGTCAAACAAAATATTCTTAGCTGTTCTTCACAGTGACTCACCCTTGCTGCTGCGTACCACGAGCGAGGGAACATCTTGTTGCATACAATGACCGAGAAGACAACCAGAGTTCAACAATCACAGGTAGCCAGGAAGATAACCATCAAAAACACCTTTTCGTCTATTTGAAACTTGGTTTATTAGGCAAAGTCATGTGTGTGTCCATCGTTCCTCTCCCCATTAGTTTCATGGTTGGAAACATAAAAAGGCATATTGAAGTATAATCTTACTTTTTGTTTTGGCATGTTTGGCTTTATATATTTCTAGAAGATGCTTCCAATTCTGTTCAATTGAGAAAAGTTGGAACTCCAGCAACTTTCATATAATTTAGCTTCAAAGCTGATTTCAGCTTGCTATGTTATGAATTATTCTCGTCTTGCTCAGTCCTTAGTTTAGCCAAGTTATATTGCAGACATCATGGAACTTCAATATAGGGTGGTTTACGCTCATATATATGTGACAGGGACACGGCTCCCCTAGTCAGTACATTGTATTTTGCATAATATTGTAATCTTTTATGCTCTTCCAGTAAAATATTTTTCATATGTCAATGTTGTTAGTAGCGTTTTTAGCATAGCGTGAGAGCAATACCTATGACATAGCATAAGTTATATAGCACATTTTGTAAGCTATTTACAGAAGTATAGAAAACTTGAAAATTAACAAAAGATATGCTTAATTGCTAACGGTATGAATAAAGCATGAAGAAATCTATAACATATGAAAATCTTAGTTGCAAATGGTTGAAAATGGACATCACAATTCTCGCTAGAAAATTTGAAATTTTAGTTGCATGTCTCTTGTTTTATGATAAAAATGGCTAAAGTAAATTTATAAATAGATGTGATGCATTTGTGAAGAAAAAAAAATGTGGCATGCTGATTCGTGCTATAATGGAAAATTATTCTGAGGTTTAGTCTTCATTTCTTACTCAGTGGATCAAATAATCAGGACAGATCAGACGAATATACTCGTAAGATCTCTCACATTGAAGAAACAGAAGGGTGATCTAAAGGAAGGGAAGGCAAAAAATTGCAACTGAAACTGCAAAGGGTAAAAGGTACTGATCATATTCTCTTTCCCATTCTTTCTTAGTTTTGTAAGTATCCTATTGTATCTTCTGATACATATCATCCGCTATTATGCTTTCAGGCTGATTAAAATATCCTTATGCATCCATTGATTCCATTTGGCATGTTCGTCATAGCTGGTGCATGTAGCGATGCATTGGTTCCTTAGTAACCTGAGTTTGATGAGGGAAACTACTCAAAATGATTCCAACCAATATGATTACTGATTGGGTCATGAAGAAGAAACCTAAAATATCGTAGTTGCTTATGGATATGTTGGCCGATTAATCCTCCGGTGTGCTAGTTTCAACACCCCCTGTTTCTTACAGTACACTTCCGATCTAGTTGGCCTGTTGTAGGTATCTCTTTCACCATTTCAGGTATAAGTGCATGTTCTACATAAGTGAATTAATTTCAATATACTGATAGTTAAAAATTCTTTGTGAAAGAAGATACAATTAAAGTTAAAAGTGTTGGGCAGTTAATCGTCAACATGTACAAAAGATGTCTGTGACAGAAATAAAGATATTGAGATGGATGAGTGGTCATACAAGAAAGGACCATACATATAATGAGGTTATTAGAAACAAATTAGGAGTGGCACCAATAGAGAATAAAATGAGAGAATATCGTGTAAGATGGTTTGGGCATATAAAAAGAAGATCAAAAGAAGAACCTATAAGAAGGTATGAAAAACTAGATTTTGAAAGTATTAAAAGAGGCAGAGGACGACCACAAAAGTGTTGGAAAGAAATAATAAAGAATGATCTTAGCTTATTGTAAGTTAATTGCTAACATGACACATGATAAGGCTATGTGAAAACAAAGAATCCATATAGCCGACCCCATCTAATATGGGAAAAGGCTTACTTGTTGTTGTTGTATACCGATAGTTAAAAATTAAGGTTGTATTATTCACAATTCGGCTAATACTATTAACCGTACTAACCTTGCTATGGGAGTTACATAAACATAACAAAATGCTGCCAACTTCCCTCTAACCCTAGCTGCGGTCAAACTTTTTTGTAAATAATAAAAAATATGCATTTTGAAATGTTGTTACCCATATGCACTAGGATCTTTCCCCTCTAAGGGGTTGATTTTTTGGCACGTTTTACTATATCTGGACCGGTATAAACCCTTTTTGACTTTTATAGTTTGTGAGGGAGTAAAGTGTGTACAAATATTGGTATTTTTAAATCTTAAGAAATTAAATAGTTCATTTGAAATTTCACAAAGTTTGATGATATTTAGGATATGCTACGTATGTATGGTATTGTAAATTTGTAATGATATGCTACTTAGAAAATTACCCTTCTCACTATGCTTCCACAAGGTAATATATGTTATATTGATTATCTTTTTGTCATATGATCATCCTCATATTTGTTGGAGTAGGCATGGCTGGTTTGAAACCGGTTCGACGGTTTCAACTGGAACCAAACTTGGTCAGGATCCGGTTGAAACTGGAATTCATGAAATTGGATCCACGACTGGGCTTGAAACCATACACCACACGATTCAGTTCCTGTTCCACCTTTCATGTAACTCGAACTAGACTGAAACGAAAGAGGTGGTTCCAAATCACCAGTAAATTTTTATTCTTTCTTTAAAATATTTTAATTTTTTTCCGGTTTCAGACGGTTTCAAACTCAAATCGAAACCACCTAGAATCAGAATCAGCCACCTGAAATTCAAGCCGGTTCGGTTATAAGTCCACGCTCTAGATAAACCGGAACTGAAATCTTCAAAAGCCAACCATATCTGTCGTATAGGGATTATCTTCTAGTCATGAGCATGCTAAGGTCATCCTTATACATGATATATGAATTATGTTCTTGCCAAGCTGTATTGCTATTTTTTTTTGTGACAAGAGGACTCAAACTCCCCACCAGCAGCAACAACCTGTCATTGAGCTAATGCTCTCGTCATGCTTTATTTTGTTAATTTATTGTTTTTAGCCGACCCCATCTAGTATGGGAAAAGGCTTAGTAGTTGTTGTTGTATTGTTTTTGGACAATTTCTTGCAGCATTATATATTTTGTTTCAATCTCCAGATCTGCTGAAAGAGCGTTCGATAAACCGTCAGCTAAGAGAGCGAGGAAGGCCAGTGACTCCAGCAGCCAATCTAGAGGTAAAATTATCACAATCAGATCCTTGAAGAACAAAATAATGATGATCATTAAAAATGATCTCGTGATGAAGAGGTAATCTTTTCTCCTTTACAGAGACATCAAGAGCATCAAATATATACTTTTTATGGATCGAGTTGTCTTGTTATCATGGTAGCACTTCAGTGTTGTGATTAATTTTCTGCCCTTCTAGTTTCATAAATATCTAAACGTTGCATATGATTGAATTAGCAAATGATATTGATCAGACTAGGGAGAATGAACGAGCTGGTTGTGGGTCATTGAATTAACTAACTATTGTGCCACTACTGTGTGACTATTTCAGAAATGCGCCTGTCTTTAGTAGTGTACACGACATGGTACAAAGCATATGAGATGGAACTTTCTTAAAGGATGCAAACAGGCGTGTTTTACACGTACTCATGTAGACACATGAAGATGAAATTGTCAATCAAGTTACCTGATTACATGTATAGCGAGTTATTAATAATAAAAGATGTATTATTGGACATTTTGATCAGAAGTACAGAGTTTATGTTACTTCAATCATAAGATCAATTAGAGTCCTGTTATTCCCCGGTTGTTGATTGATTAGACATGGCATGATTTAACGTAGTCGTGGCTTCATGTCCTGCGCCACTGTCCCATGATTTAACTATTTAAATTCGGTAGAAAGTCTCGCTCCAGCACAAGTTTAGAACATTGCCCTTGTTTCACCTATGGTCTTTATTTATATGGTCCTTTTGTACTCTCTCTTCTCTCTCATGTTCTGCTTTAAATGGAGGATAAAAAATGAATCCGGTTGAGTATTGGCCCAAAGCATCTGAAATACAGTTTATAGACTCTTGATTTGGAGAGAGAGAGAGAGAGAGAGAGGCGTAATTTATGTATGGAGTAACCTTATAACTTCGTGTGCAGGATGAACTTGTTGAACGCCTGAGGGACTACTCTGAGAGGAGAAAGTCTGCGTCCAAAAATAAACTGGGTGAAGAATCTTCGAAAAGCAGGCTTTCTGATTAGAGAGTTTTTATATATTCAAGTTTTGGTCAGTTGCCTGGCTTCATGTATGTAATTATTTATTTTGCTCTCTGATATATCTAAAACTCCGTATAAATTAGGTTCCTTTTGAAAGTATTTCCAGTGTTGCTGGTGCCTGGGTTGCCTGAATTGATCTCCGGCGACTCTTCATTGAGTACTTGGTCGCTGAATGTGCTTGGTTTTTTCCATGCTAGCATATCCTGTCTTCCCGATAGTGCTCAAAGCTTACATTTTAGCATAAAATGGGTTATTTTATAAAGGAAGGAAATCGTTAAAGGAGAGTTATGTTACGCAGCCAAACTATAAGTGTGACTTAGCCCGAGTAAAATTGAGAAGAGTTACCTCGAAGTTCAAGTCCCTTAGCCAGGTGCAAGAGTTATTTATATTTGCAATTTTAGTGGCTGTTTAACTCAAGGTTCTCGTATCACTTATCTCGTGAGACATGGACTTTCAGTTTCTTCTTCTTTCTATAAGCGAGAGGCTGAAGCTTGACACATGCATGTTCCAGGCAACGGCCGATCTACATTGAGCCGAGGTGGAACCCAAAATTTCGAAAATTAACTATGGTGAAATCCACAGGCTATAATACATAGTTCGTCGGCGAAACCATTCAAGAGACTATTTGCGCCACCCTAAAAGAGTTTTTAAATCCACCACTGGTTCGTCGGCAAAACCATTCAAGAGACTATTCGCCGCCACCGTAAAAGAGTTTCTAAATCCACCACTGGTCCCCGGTTATCACTTGAATCGTGGGAGTTAGAGAGCCCGTCAGTTCAGCTTAACTCTTTCTATTGTCAGTTTTCTGCTGTTTCAAATCTTGGCCAACATGGTTCTGAAAGGAGAGTTTCTCACTGGCTAGAGGGTTGTTGCACTCTCTGACGAAAGGTCCCCGGTTACCACTTGTCAATGTGCTTTTTAGGTAATTGTTTCATAAATCCTTTATCTATTTACATCAAGAGGAATCACCTAAGAAAGAAGATCCTTATTTGTCCAAAAAGAACTTCTCACTTAGAAATTATTGATACCTCTTCATCTTTTGAGTGTTATGTTGGATCGATCATTCAGGTCATTGGTCTCAGCCCGGACCCGGTGAAAAGTGAAGAAAAAAACAGGTTGTGCACCCCTCGAAGATCCAGTCTGTTTTGTCTTCATGTGCACTAATTTTCTAGCTTTATTTCCCCTTTATCTGCACTCATTGCTTTTTCTTCCATTGAGGACCGTATCACTCTCTCACGCACACACACACATACAGAAGAGGAGAAGAATGCCAGGATTCACAGGCCCAGGTGATTATTCCCAAGAGCCCGTTCGCCACCCTCATAAACAGGCCGAAAGAACTGCGTGGGGACGTTCTGGCTCTTTAGGCAAACTGAAAATCTTGTTGATGTTTGGCTTGTTAGCTTGATCGCACCAGTCAAACAGGAAGAGAACGTGAACCAAGTTAAACGAACTGAATACGAGCTCTTCTTTAACATAACTGTTTCAACGTGTATTTTCGTCGTCTGGAATTAAGCCGGTTTATTGCTACTGTGCAATTTTCTTGTATGTTGAAAGATTCTATAACTAATTATGGCCACACACTTACTTCGTTTGCCATAGTTTTGTGACATTATATATATATATATCCTGTCCAGTTTTCTTGTATGATCGAAAGATTTTATAATTAGTTATGGCCACACACTTACTTCGTTTGGCATGGTTTTGTGACATTATATCTATATATATATATATATATATATATATATATATATATATATATATACACGTGTGTGATTGTGTCTGTACTTGCGTGTGCATGCACACATTACGATCATTTCTTTCCTAAGATAGTTCTTTCTTGCTCTTTTTTAGAAATAGATTTAATTTAGCTTCATAGCCGACCCCGTGAAAAAGGCTTAGTTGTTGTTGTAGTAGATTTAATTTAGCTTCCCCATGTTGACCTTAACTAATTTACGTATGATATCTATGGCAACCATAACACCCTCGGTCAGATTTTCAAACAACCCATTTTCCTTGTGTAGAGCTTTATCCATCATCTCTTTTAAGAACGAGGGTGAAAGTTTTCTGACATGTCCTACATGAGGTCTCATTCTAATGGATTAATGCAAGTACTATCCGAATTGCATCGCGGCCTTTTGGCGGCAATACATTTTTTGACATGCTCGGTGGAACACAATTCAGAGACGTGACGCAAGGTGTGCGAGAGATCTCTGGCTCCGTTCTCAAAAGAGATGATGGATAAGGCTTCACGATGTAAATGAGTTATCAGGAATCAACGTATCTTGGTTGTTGAGCATGTGTGTCTCTTGTTTAGAGTCTAATTTGTGGCGTTTTTTTTTTTTAGGTACGATCGAAGATCCCTCCTTAAACCAAAAACCAAAAAAATTGTAAATTCTCAAAATACAAAAACAATTTGAAAAATCTTAAAAACCAAAAACATTAGAAATTTGTGAAAAGTAAAAAAAAGCTGTAGTTTGTATAGCTCCAAGTGTCTTTACTTTGCAAAAGACCAAAAAAATCGAAAAATTAGAAAATCCCAAAAACAAAATCGTGTGTATAGCAACCCCTGGTAAAAATTTGAAAAAAATTTGGAAAAAACCAAAGCTTTTGAAGAAATCGTCTTCATAAAAGAACCCAAGTCTTCAAAACCTGTACAAACTCCAAAATCAAAACCAGGTGTTTGCCAAAATCCTGCATTTAAGTTACAATTAAGGAGACGACAAGCAAGACATAGCATTGTTGTGACGTCCACAAGCTAAGTTAAATCTCCTTCTACAAAGAGCAAGGAAGAGCTACACTAAGAGCATAAAGGATTGTAGGTTTTTGATCTTTTTTGTTTATATTTTTGCCCAAGACTAGTAACAGTTAAGCAGATCCCTATTATGGTGACTGCAAGAATAGAAGCTTGCATCATCCCATACCCTTGAGGTTTAGGTCTTAGTCTCGGAGTTCTAATAAGAGGTTTATTTTATTATATAAAAAATAACATGCACGAATATGGCTATATCTAATAAATGCAATCGTTTCTGCGATGTGTATGTGTTTCTTAATATTTTTGCTGTATCGTTATGTTGTGTTTAGGAGTATTTGTCTTGATGGTGGTTGGATAATTGCTCTTTGATAATGTTTGATCTGTGGCTCTTTCTTTGAGGATGATTTATGCCTTCTTTGAGTATGATTTATGACTCTTAAAAAAGAGAGGAAGGTAGGTAAATGAATCAAGTTGCTCGTAGTTCGGTTATTTTTGTATTGAAATTTCAAAAAAAGTTCAAAAAATTTTAAAGCCCGCCTCATCCAAACCTAAATTACACCCCACCCGAAACAAATTTCTGAATCCGCCACTTCTCGTCCCTTATTGTTTTGTTTGGTTCGTCAATCTATGAAAGTTGAACTTGAACATGGTACGATTTATGACTTAAAAAAGAGAGAGGAAGGTAGGGCGGTTGATTTTATCAAACTCAAACGACACTGATGATAGAGAAGAAAATAGTCGGATAGTACTCCTAAATGAACTGGGAACGGGGGTTGTTTCTCAAGGTGCTGTTCTTCTTGATCTTGCCTGCCCTTCTCAGCCGGATTGAACAAGAATGAGGACGATCCAAGTCAGACACGCAATTCATGAGGCTATTTTGGTCATTTCATTTTTCAAAAGCGCATAATTTTATCCAAATTGGGAGATCCTCCGACAGCAAGCAAGCAAGTCGGAGCCCCCTTTTCGTTTTTCGGTTTTTTGAGATCCAAAGAGAAGAGGATGCCGGGACTGACAGCGCCCTCCGATTATTCTCGTGAGCCGCCTTGCCATCCTTCGCTTAGGATCAACGCGAAGGTGAAATCATTCCCTTGCCACGATTTCTTTTCACTGTTTTTCTCCTTCAAATTTGGTAATGTCACCGCTGATGTCTTGGTTTCCGACGTTTTTGTTCGTATAAACGCCGAACGTATTGGTTTTTTTTTTGGGTTACAAGAGGAGACCGAAGCCTAACACACATACCCACACGTGCACCTTCTGGGAGTCGAACTCCCCACCAGCATCAATGGCGCTAGAGCGCCTTGCCGTTGAGCTAACGCTTTGCCGAACGTATTGTTATCGTTGTTTATCCTTCAATTTTCATTCTTCTGTTGTCACTGAGTAGCGATCTTAACGAGTATTAATCATTTTTTCTTATGAATGTCTGGGTTGGTTTTCTATTTGTCCTTCTTTGGGTTTTAGTGTCATATTATACAAATTTAAGAATTGGGTATTCCGTCAAATCGATCTTAGAATGGTCTGTTTTTGTTAATAACTGAATTGAACTTCGCTTTCGCGTTTTGGAGTCCTGAATTGAGTGAATGCCTGAGTTGGTTTTCTATTTGTCCTTCTTTGGGCTTTTGTGTGTGTCAATATACAAATTTAAGAATTGGTTCTTCCGTTTTTCATCTTCAAATCGATCTCAGAATGGTCTGTTTTTGTTAAGAACTGAACTGGGCTTCGCTTTCGCGATTTTGGGTCCTGAATTGCCTAATGATGCTCATTTCTCCCTCTTTTTCTTGTTTCCGATGTGGTAGATGATCTTTTATCGTTTTGTCGATTTTAAATGATTGGCAGTGATTTGGGCCAAAATACAGTCCCTTTTTCTTTGTTATTACCTTTTGGGACTTTTAAATGTCTTCTCTGGAAATGTCTTTTGCTGATGAAGCCTTTAAAGCAAACTGAATGACAAAGTTGAGGCTGGCTGTCTTATTAGTCATCGGAGCTGATAACCTAGCATGAGCTTATATCGCTTCTGAGCTAAACGAACTCTAAAATGAGGCTGCTGGGTTGAAAATTCAGATCTCATGAAGCAGGCATGTTTATTCAAGCGAAATGTTAATTTTTTTAATGCAACTTTCATTGTGAAAATGAAACCGTTGAATTTTTTGACTCAAGGTGCAGCCGTCCGAATAGTTAAGTCGTCTTCCTTTTCTTTATGTGTATGCACATAAACATGATATATGCTTAACTAAGCAAGCTATGCGAGATGCACCAAAAACCATTTGTTTGTATACGCTGAACATGAATGAGCTTGCAATGAGCTGGGCCAAGCCAAACCACAGTATACTAAGTTCTTTTCCCTTTTTGTTTCTGTGATGGATTACTATTGGTCTCATGGCACTACACTTCTTCAGATTGATTTCAATTAGAACTAGTAATCCTGTTGTATATATGGGGAACTGGGACGGGCCTAACCACATGCATTCAGAAGATTTTTTAGTTTATGTAGTGGTATCTGACAATCTGTTGGTCGTATGCTACTCTTGTTCAATTTTTGTTTTTGGTAGACTTAGGAATCCTATAGGTAAATGTTGATTGGGAATGGTATCATTGCCACAGAAGTTGCTTGCTACTGTGGTAACTGGTTAGTGAGCTGCCGGTTCAACTTCTAAGCAGTGATGCAATTCTGTTGCATTCCCAGGAAAGGAACCAAATTAATCATGGTGCAATGAGATGCAGATCACTCCTAGAAAGTAAATAGATGCATTTACTACATTTGGGAACCAAAGGGGCGGTGTATTGTTGGTGCATGGGAACGATACAAGTTTGATTTTCTCACCTTTTAGTCAAAGTATATCGGCTATTTCTCAGGACTTCCAACTCCCTTTTCTCTGTTAACACACATCATTTTGTATTGTGTGAACAGATTCACAAACCTGAACAGAAGTGTTCTAGCCAGTTGAAACTAAGTTGTTTTTCTTACAATCAGAGATATTCTTAGAAGTTTCTCAATTAGAAACGTATATACCTTGTGAAACACATAAATATGCTATGCTTTCTTTCTTTTTCTTTCCTGCTTGTCTGAGCATGTTCTTGGAGAATTCTCCTGATATAAAACCTGCATTCTTTTGTTTTTCTTCAGAAGCATATTATGTTGTGTTTAGTTTTGCAAATATTTGGTTCATGAGGTTGCTGACTTAAGTATTGATAGCATCATCTCTCTCTCCATATAATATAAACAATTGTATGTTTCTAAATTATGTTATACTGGTGCAGGAGCCTTTTAATGCAGAATCGCAGCATTATCACTCCTGTGGATATGTTCCACAAGAGAAACCATGGCCCAATGCCGCTGGTTGATGATATTGATAGGTCATATTTGGCACAAACTTTCTGCCTGTGTTGAAGTTTGGTTCAATTTAATAGGAAGTATTTACTGTTTCTTTGCAAACAGATACCGTATTGTAATCAATGGCCTTATAGAGAATCCAAGAGAGTTCTCTTTCGTGGAAATCAAGTGATGAATGCTGTTTCTGATGCGATTATTCTGATTATCATTTGCTTCCATCAGGAATTTATCTTTCTGTGTGGATTTGTAGAAAACTACCAAAATACAGTGTCACAGCTACTTGACAGGTAATGTAATTTGGAAGTACCTTATATATGAAGTT
Source organism: Brasenia schreberi (assembly GCA_036023115.1). Classification (NCBI taxonomy): domain Eukaryota; kingdom Viridiplantae; phylum Streptophyta; class Magnoliopsida; order Nymphaeales; family Cabombaceae; genus Brasenia; species Brasenia schreberi. Next base: position 19,894,988 of record JAYKKT010000079.1, on the reverse strand, counting down.
TGGTTGCCTTTTGTGATTCTTGATGTTCTAGTGTGCAGGAAATAGAGGAACGGCAATGAGCAAAACAAGAGCTGTTAAAGGTGTTGGTTGGGATGTTTGTGCAATTGGAAATGGTATGGGCATATCTTCTGTTGTACTTGAACTTATTCATCATTGATGCTGTCAATTTGATGGCATATGCTTGTTTATAGCATGAGTGAATACGTTTTTTTAGAGTTTTTTCCTTTTATGAGAAGATCTTGATTGTGTTAGATGAACCTTTTCCCTGCGGTTGTAATGTACTATCCTGCATCCTTAGCCATCTTTTGTTAGGATTGCTTTTTGAACCTATGTAGATCGTGTTAGGTCTTGATGGTCTTTGCATGTTTCTGGATCTGGATTTCCATTAGTACCGTCCATAACCAATACATAGCTTATGGTGATTGTGGGATGAACGGCTAAGTTACCTAATTTTGAGTTTGCAGCTTCTCTATCTGTTGTGTAGAATCTTGCATTTTTAATAATTCTGTTCAGCCCTCATGTCATGAAATATGTTAAGAGTGGTTTATACCTTTACCATAGCAAAAGTTTGGATAGAGTAAATAAGATTGATTTATGAAAGGAAAAAGACAGAGCTTGTGAATCATCCTCCCAAGCGGACTTGAGTAGCCCCATCCAATTAAAATTCTTTGAAATTTCTCAAAAACTGATTTTTTCAGATCCTGATATTTACATCTTTCTCTAAGTTATTGTTCTTCCGCTGGTCAAAGATATGCAAGTCGCTTACAATGTGAAATATGTTCTTCCTATGTTGGAATAGTCTTTATGCGGAATGTACTTTTTATATCCTTTGCACCTGTTTGGGGAGGTGCCAAGTTGGCAGATATTCTAGAACTAATCGGAATAGCAAAGCTCACAGCAGTCACTCCGCAAGGAGGAAAACATGTTTGAATTTGTCAGTGTTGAGAAGTGTAATCTTGCCTCGTACTTCCTCTTGGCTGCTTTTTAAATTGGTATATCTGTAGGAAGAAAATGGTGGCCCATACAAGGCATCCATTCCACTGAGCCAGGCAACCAATCCGTAGCAGATGTTTTGCTTGCATATGAAATGAATTAGCTGGATCTTCTTTCTTGGGAATGTTTCTGGTCTCTTGTTCTAGTATGCTTCTGATTTGAAATATATGATATGATGTCTGTCATCTCTTGGGCCATAATTTGTCCTTTACATGGTCTTCGTAATTTCTAGATTTTTTTGGAAACAAACAGTAAAAGTCAATCTAACCTTTTTGGAATTAAGTGATGAAATGACAAAGGACAGAGCACATTGATGAAGAAGAATCCATGTAGCAGCCCACTTACTGTGGGATAAGGCTTGATTTTGGTTTTGGTTTCACCCTATACTTGATAATTTTCACCCGTTCTAATGTGAATGAATCTAACTCAATTAAGTCTGGTACTAAAGTGGTTGACTTCATCTCAATTTATGAAACGTCTTATATGAATCATTTATGTAGTTGAAGAATATTTTAATTTAAGCACCTTGAGTTTTGGTGCGCTTGCACCATTATATGGATTTTGATCTGGTGAGGTTTTTGTGATGTGCGAAAATGATTGATATATATGAAACTCTAATACCATGAACTGGTAGATAGGTAATCATAAGAATGTGTTGATTTTGCTTGGAAAACAGTTCTGTTCATATTATACGTCATAGAGATGTCCTAGAAGAAGAATAGGAAGCCGGTAATCTGTAGCCCTTATATGAATCTATTATATACATTTTGATTTTTTCTTCTGATTTTTCTGAGGTTGATTTTCTTGTGATGACCCTTCTATCAAAGTTCTCAAACTAATGGTCCATTTTCTCCGTTTCCCTTATCAAGATTCTCAATGGAGATCATGAATATCCACTACGTGTAGTGGTTCCGGATGTCATCGGTGCTCACTCTGTTAAATGGTTGGATAGCATCAACATCATTGCAGAAGAATCCCAGGTTCGAAAGACCAGAAAAATACGGTGTTCTAATTCTTCTATTTAAAAGATCTTTCTAAGAAGCATAATTTTTGCCATGAAACAGGGATTTTTCATGCAGAATGATTATAAAATGTTTCCACCAGTTAATTGGGACAATATTGTGTGGTCTACCAGAAAGCCACGGATGGACTTCCCAGTTCAGGTGGTTTTGATCATCTTCACGGATGTCATAGGCTTTCGCTTAAATAGTATAAGTTGAATATTTGCATGTTTGTGATACTGGAATTTCAATGTGGCGTATTGTCACACACAATATTAATGCATGGAAATAGAGTGACTTCCCTTCTCAGATTCATTGTGACTAACATGAGCTTAGATCCAAAATTTCTGTGGATCGGTCTACTAAGAAAATTCTCATCCCTTCACAAAATGTGCATGGTACTGTCAATTTTGAGACTTTCCTAAGCTGCTCATTGTGTTTGTGAAATCGGTGTTCACATGGTCGTGATTCATCCTTGGTATAGCTAAAGTCGACTCCAGAAAATGCATTAAAACTGCTTCTAGAAATCCTCCAATAGATATGTGACAATTTCAATAATTGTAATCGTTCACTTCCCAACTCAATTATGTATCAGGCACTGGTCATGACGTAGCCTAATTGTTAGTTCTTGATGAAACATACAGAACTACCGGTCTATATAGTTCTTCAAAAAAATCAGACTGCATATATTGATCTTCTGTATGTTTCAAAATATGGGGACCTCACACCCAGAGCATAAGCTCACCGGTGGGGCTCTCCGATGTCCACTCGCAGTGGTGAGTTTGATTGCGGAGGATGCACGTGCATGTGTGTGTGTGTCAGGCTTCGGCCTTCCCTTGTAACAAAGTGGCTGCCCCACCTCACCACCTCGCCCATGATTACGTCCGCCACTGGTGGTGGTTTTGGATGCCGATTCATCTTCATGATGTATGAAATGAAAGGGTTCTGTGTACCAAAAAACCACAATGCTTAGTCTTAAAATTAAGCATGCTTAATTATTAAGCGGAGGCGCGGCGTAATAATGGGGTTTATCGGTGGGGGCTTGCATAAAGATAATGGATGGATTCACGTTCCTACATAGTTGTTCCCAACGAGAATCTAGCTTCGTACTGCCTGAGCCAAAATAAATATTTGTTAATTGAGACAAATATATTTGAAAATCTTCTAATTATCTTATCACACGTCATTATCAGGAGTTAAAAGAGGCACAAGGGACCATCTCTTCTAAATTTTGAACTTTTGGGGGTCCTACAACCCGTGTTCTCTTTTTTTCTTTCACTCACACACATATGCGCACTTGCTTATAATGCAAATGTGTTCCTTTCATCGCCTTCTACTGCTTCAATCTCTACCGACTGTCAACAACCATCTTAATTACTCCTTCACTATTTCAAACCACTTTCTACCGATCATAACTATTACTAGCAATCACATAAAAAAACCTAAATGTACATAGATATATATATATATATAATTAAAGCAGTTTTGTTTTACAAGATAGTGGTTTTATTGGTGGTGGTGGCGGCGGTTTTGATGGTACAAGGTGTGTTATCTATCTACTGGATATTGCAACCTTTGACACATATTGCTTTTATTTTTTGAGATATAAATGTAATAAGATTATTTTTTATTTTTTATTTTTTTATAACTCCTTTATAACTTCTTAAAAAAGATACTCATGTCCCTTAATATCATAACGAATGCATGACCATGTTCCAAAGGTACTCAAGATAGAATCACTCTCTTACAATATATATATATATCTGTGTGTGTGTGTGTGTGTGTAAAAGCTGGATCTTCCATAAATATGTATACTATTTTTTTTGAGCCATAAATATAATAAAATTATCTTTTATATTTTTTCAATACCTTTATAACTTTATAAATCACTCATGAGGCCTAAAATCTATGTATGCAGAAAAGATTGCACAATAAAGTCTCTCTCTCTCTCTCTCTCTCTCTCTCTCTCTCTATATATATATATATATATATATATATATATATATATATATATATATATATATAAAGGAAATGTACTCTGTAAAAAAATGGAAGCAATGGGGAGATGCACATGCGTGTCTCCCCAATTGTACCCAAAAGGTGTCCTTTGTAGTTGATATACTAATAAAGTTTATGTAAAGTTTTGCATTAATTAATCCATAAAAAACAAGTAATATGTTTTTCATATTTCCATTATGCTAATCGTAAACTACTCGCCCATGCTACAAATAATAAAATCACGCACATGACAAATAATCTTAGCACAATTATGCCATACCATATAATACAATAAATTATCTTTCATAACTCCAAAGCTTTTAGTTTTTAAATTGCCTCTCCTCAACAAACACTGGTAGTCCACCAGCCATTCGTGCTGTCAGGAACGGCACGAACCGGGGTTTGTGCGTATCGACTGGTTTAAACACGAACCTTCTGAGGACGAAAGCTGCGATGTAAGTCATCTCCATGTATGCCAAGTCCTTCCCGAGACACAGTCTCGGCCCCCCTTGAAAAATCGGAAACTTGAAAACAGAAACCGGTTCTCCTTCCTCCCTTCCTTCTGATAGCCATCTCTCAGGCTTGAATTCTAGGCAATCTTCTCCCCACAAGCTGTTCATCCTTCCCATGCCATACGGAAAATAAGTCACCCTACTTCCCTCGGAAACAAACGTCCCATCGGGAAGGAGATCATCATTTTCTGCGTGTTTCGAATCCCACGGCACCGGAGGGTACAATCTCATGCTTTCGCAGAGACATGCCTTGAGAAATTTCAGTTCTTTTACTGAGTCGAAGTCTAAACAATGATCCTTGGCTGTGACTTCCTGTACTATTTGTTCTTGCACGTCGGAATGACGAGCAAGAAGCCAGAAGAACCATGTTAGTGCAGCCGAAGTCGTGTCCCGACCCGCCATTAAAAAGCTTATGACCATGTCGCGCACCAATTCATCATCACCATCCTTGCCACCACTCATGGATATAAACCTCGAGAGAAGATCATTGCCGCCATGCATCATCATCTTCTTCTTTTGAATCATCTCCATAACCGATTCATGAACCGTCTTGATCGCCTGCCTGAGTCTCAACTCCGATCCGATACGGAGCATGCGTTTGAGCTTCCATACGATTGGCAAGGGGGCTGCTGCCCTCTTGGCACTGATCTCCGCTGCCACGTCGAATGCTTGTGCCAAGTGGCACGTCGGCATTGACGGGAGCAGGCATTGTGGGTCCATGTCGAACGATAGCTTGCAAACCGTGTCGAAATTGAACCGGCTCAGTACCTCTTGTAGGTCGATGCACGTTTTGGCAGCACAAGCTGATTGCAAGAAGGTTAATAGACGGTCGCGAGCTTCTTCCTTGACAATTTTGAGTGCATGGTCTCGGAGGAACCGAGTCGTGAACTCATGACTCGCCACTTTCCGCAGCCGGTGCCAGAGGTCGCCGTCGACGTTGAATATCCCGCGGCCCAACAAGTCGCCGAGGATGTCTGTGAAGGGCTTCCCCTTGGGGTAGTTGTGGAACCGAGTCTTGAGAATGTGCTCGACATTGGCTGGGTTGGCCGTTACGACTACGGGGACCGAACCGAACCGTTTTATGAGGATGGTCCGAGTCGGAGACCGAGACAATAGTTCAATGTACCAATCAAGGAGACGATACCGGTTCTGATAAAATGAGATCAAGCAACCAAATAGTGGATAAGAAGGAGGTTGATAAACAATAGTCTTCTTGGCACCAAATAAGGACGAAACAATGAAGAAAACCGATGCAAGAAACGTAACAGATGCAACTAGCAGAACTGGGGTAACCATCCCTCCAAATTGCTTGATAGATACAAGTGAACTCTGTGTGTGTGTGCGCGCGCTTGTGCGTGTGGAAACGAATGAATGCTTTCAAGGTGGCCACAGGCGAATTGCCTCCCTCTCTCCCTCTCTCTAGAAGATGAAGGTGGTATGAGTATATGCTCTCTCTCTCTCTCAAGGTGGCTACAGGCGAATGGCGTCCCTCTCTAACTCTCTCTAACAGATGAAGGTCGTAGAAGAGAACATAGACTCTCTCTCTGCAGGTGGTTGGAGGAGAATGGCTTCCCTCTATCTCCCACTCTTTCAGATATGAAGGTGGTTTGAGGGAATTTAGTCTCACTCTCTCTAGAAAGAAGGCGGTGAAGAATAGGCAGTGTTAGTTGATGAAGTTCGTGAACAGCAAGAAATATTTATATGCACATGCCTAGAGAGAGAGAGAGAGAGAGGCCGACATCAGAAGAAAGTTTCATGGTGAAGGTGAAGGTGAGAGCCGGATTTCAAAGGGTATCTTAACCGCCGTATGAAACCCAACGGCCTACATACACTCCAAGGTTCACCACCATTTGAATCCGTCCATCCACAAGATGAACGACAGATAATAAACCACTAGAAAAGAACGGATCTCTTATTGCCGCCGAAAGAAATCTTAAAATCCCTTCAAACAAGTAGAAAAAGTTAAATGAGGGCGCATAAGTCATTTGGGTTGCCGCCCACTTTTTAGGTAAATTGGGTGTGAGATTGATTAGACGTTTACCCATATTTTATGGCTTGTCACTGGCCGTTCATCTGGAGATGAACGGCAAATAAGCACCAGTTCTGATTCTCCATCAATCCTCAGGTAATCCCACTTGTAGTGGCCGGGAAGACTGACAGAGACGCAATTATTGGAACCACAATGTGCAAGCCGTGTCTCAACTGCGTTGCCATCATCACCGTCAATCTCCACGATCGACATCAACAGTGGTCACCGCGACGCCAGGTGTCTGCCAGATTACATGTAGTGATGAACAGTCGAAGCAACTTGGTAGTAGAGGGTATCCGCCCCCTCTCTCTGCGTGTGTGCGTGCACACACATTATCAAATCTAACATTATGGAAGCGGTGCATGTTTGATTTTGTTCAAATCTAATGGCTATCTTGAAGCTAGTGCTCTCTGTCTCTCTCTATATATATATACACATACATGATGCTGAAAATCAGACCAAGCAAAAGAAGTGGTAGCATTTTGCTTGGTAGAAACCATATTTTCATGTAAATAATATCCGTTGGTTTCTAAGATCTTTTTAAAGCACTTTAAGGTCTAAAGAGTGAATTTCATCATTTCGGGTCGCAAAGCGACCTGAATCTGGTAAGCGAAGCAGGATATGTCTGGTTCGTGTATACACTATAATCCTGCAAATTATATACATATACAGAGAATAGTTGATGCGTACATCAATCTATGCTTAAACATGCTAAAAAATCTCAACCGATAAGATGGCGATTGAAATTTAATTTTCAAAAATAAAATGATACCTTTCAAAAATAAAAGGATACCAAATGCATCCAGTACTATTGAATTTTTTTACTTGAGATCATCTTTAAGATTGGAGCATTGAGATCTTTAAGAATGTATAAGTATAGATACATGTATGCATGGACTAGCCTCTCTCTCTCTCTCTCTCTCTCTCTCTATATATATATATATATATATATATATATATATATATATATATATATATATATATATATATATATATATATATATATAAATCCGTAGAACCGTGGTCACGATATGCAAAAAGTGTCGACATGAATAGACCCAGTTTCGGTTTGGTTCCAGTTCCTTGTTTCAGAAACCCTACTTCGCCCGGAACCTGTCATGTTTAAGAAAGAGTACAAAGATTCCCAACCTTTGAAAAGGTGGAAGGTTTTATAATTAGTCAAAGGAGGAGAGGAATTTTAAAATGCTTGGAAATTTAGGAGGATTTGAGAAAAAAGTAAAGGTACTGGACAAAGAAAGTAGGTGCATTGAAAACATATTTGGTCTTTAAAAACCAATAATAAAATATTTTTTCTTGTCGCAGCTGAGAAGCATGACGACAAAAAAGAGTTTTATTTCTAAATCTTATAAGAATTTAGATGGAGTAACTATCTTACGGATCCCTACAAAGTCTAAAACAAAGTGACATTTAAGCAAGAGCTTCTTGGGGGTCTTTAAAGATATTGGATTGAGAATTTATTCGGCATCACAAAATCATCTCATTCAATTACTTCTCCAACAATAAAATTTCTCTAAAAAATGACAATTTCTATCTGAAATTTACTTTCTTTTTGGGAGGCTAAACCCACACGAGCTTGTAATTATGTTGGTTTCGAGGAATCATTATTCTATATTTGATTCACAAGTACTATTAATGCTTGGGTTTTATGGTAAAACCAGGTAGCAACACGAGAGAAAATGAAGCATTTGGGTTTTTGTGTAAAGGTCTTGGTCCAGTTCATGTGACCCACCTTCCTCCTAATGCTGAAGTTTTTTACTCAAATTTAGACTACGAAATCACAATTTCATGCTAACAACAGTTTCTGAGTTTGATACACAACAGCGAGAACCCAACCACAACATGCCGACGACTTTGGGCTTAATATCAAGCCCGCGGGGACCCAACCAAATCCAATCTGAGCAAGACTGGGACTGCTCAGTTTGATTGGGCTTGGATTCGGTACAGGAGAAACCCGAACATTCTTGTAAGCATGTGTATGCCATAATTAAGAAGTACCCATACCATACCCGTTATAATATATATTGGATTTTCAAAATTTCAACCACCTAACAAAAAATTGAATTATTTTATCAAATTTAAATAATTAGATTCTAATCTAAAAATATTTTTAATTTAAGAATGTTATTGGAATTTGAATGGGGTTTCTGAGTACCCTTCGAGGCCCATTTGTTGTTGTATATTTAGAATGCTAACTTTTTATTTTAATGTTAGCTAGATGATCTTAGTTTTTGGTGTTAATACCAGTATGGCACAAAATAAATAACAATAGTCAATAAGAAGCTCTGTGTGCTGGAAGAGGCGAGAGGGGAAATGTGAACAACCCTCCTCTCTCTATAAATAAATATATACAGTACTCGAATCTTGTTCCTATTTATATTTATTCGCTCATGCTTATCCATTGTTTTTGAATGACATAAATGTGATAAAAGTACTTTTCATACTTTTTCAAGATCTCTTAAAAAATTTAAAATTATACTCGTACCACCTAATAGTAATGGGTATGCATGAGTAAATAGGTGTCAATATGAGGAAGATCCAATTTCTCTCTCTCTCTCTCTCTCTCTCTATATATATATATATATATATATATATATATATATATATATAAAGAGAGTATAGTCGATGCACACACTCATTCATGCTTAAATTACTTAAAAATCTCACCGTTTTGATCATTAAGATGAATAATTTAGATCTTTAAATAAAAAAATAAAATAGTATGAGATGTATTAAATATATTATACAAAATATATAACAGTACCTTATATATTTAATTTAAAACTTAACCATTCATCTCAATGAATGAACAATTAAGATAATGTTTAGGAACAAATGGGTGTGTATGTTTACCATGTGTTCTCTCTTTATGTATATATATAACATAGTGCGTACACATTTTAGTACACAAATCTCCTTAAAGTTACCGTTCAACTTTAATATTAATGGGTGAGTATTGTAAAACAAAAAATAAAATAGTACCTCTTACGTTTAATGCAACTATAAAAAGTGTTATGATACTTTTTACTTTTTAAATTTAAATTTAACCAATTTTTAAGAATGTTTAAGTATGAATGAGGTATGCACATTTATGATGTTTTTCTCTTTATATATGTATTACATATATTATATATCCCAACTTATGTTGTCCCCTTACGGCAATAAGTTAAAGATATCACATGTTTCCAACTAAAAAATCAATATGTTGCAGTAATTGTCATTAAAATATGTAAGTAGTGGTTGGCCACTATCAACCCTATTACTAACGACAACCATGAAATGCGGGAAGAAGGGTCATCTTCTCGGATTTCATGAGTTATATTTAAAAAATATAAACATTATTCAAACTGTTTTTTTTTTTTAAATGTTTTAAGCATCTTCCGGATGATACTCTTAAAAAGAAAAGCTTAGAGAGAAAAACTCGGAAGATAGAAAAAACATGTATATATACAAAAAAAGAATATAGAAAACAAGATATACGTGATACACAATACAATCTTTCTTAGAAAACACGCAGCGAGTAACCTCGTGCCTATCTCTCTCTCCTCTTCTCCCTCGAGACTCGGAATTGTAATACATTATACAGAACAGAGGCAAAAAGAAAACGAGTGAAAAACAAAGAACCCACACCACATTGCGACAATGGGCTTCGAAAAAGAACGCCCCAACAAAATAAAACCGAAACATTTCGTTAAATGAGGTAGCTTACATGGATTATTAGTTGCACTGCGTTCGAACTTTATGTCTTTTCATACAAATTCCATTCCCAAGTTGAATCTAATCAAATGGCACCAATGAGAACCACGTACACTGTTGCACATAGCAAAGCCCACAGAACCAATCAGATTCAGCTGCATAACTGGCCGTAGCCTAAAAGGTACCGGCTAGACCTCGGCCGGATAAGCACAAACAGTTCGACGTCGCCGGCCAAGGTTACGTTACCGCACACACCTACACGTGGGTATCTGCTGTTGCGTATCAAATATTGCGAATACTACTATTATGTTGACTGTCTGTTTGACAATTTTTCCAGTTCTTGATTGCCTGTTTGACAATGTTTCCAGTTCACCAAATCTCACTCTCTGTCTGCGTGTGTGTGTGGTTTGAGTCTTCTAATACTAAATACAAAAGCGTGTGTCCTTGAATTGTCTTTACAACCCCTCCAAAAGCACAAAGCAACAAAGAAGAAAGTGTTCTCATCTTGCAGAAGCAAGAAATTTCATGACTTTGAATGTAGGACTCCTACGGCATGCGGGCCTCTCTCTCTCAGGCTTGAAAGCATCACGCTTCACCAACGTTAAGCACGTTGTACTCATTGCTTCTCTCAGACTTTCCTTAGTTCAATGTCAATCAATCATCATCGTCGCACTCCAAAGTTCTCTTTCAAGTATTATTGTGAAAGGAAAAATGCGACAGGTAGAGCGCTTCAAAATCAACACGAGAAAACGTTTAAATCTCGTGTTCTTTTCATGTGCTCTTGTAAATAGCTGTTTCGTTTTCTTTCTCGATGGTGGTGGAACTGTGGTCACCGGTACCTATTGAGCTGGAGGAGCCAATGACGTGAGTTTCAACACGGTGACTGGAAGTCCCTATCTGATACACATGGATGGATCATGACCTTAGATTCTCTCACCTTATTTTCTTCCTTTCTAAGTCAACAAAGAGCTTTTCTCTTTTCCTAGTTTTGACCTTCGTACGCTACACAGACACGGAATCGGAGCGCAGGGCAGGAGCTAGACCTGGCCGGTTCCGGGTAAACAGGGAGCGGCTGTTCTGCCGGAACCTGGAACTAATTGAACCAGCCTTCGCTTCGGTTCCAGGTCTGTTCCAACAGTAATGTGTCCTGTTCTAGGTCCTGTCTCACTATGGTTTGGGTTCCCATTTCTTTTCAAAAAACCACGAAACAACAGTTCCCTTTAGACCGGGATGAAGAAACGACTTGAAACCACCAAAACTAGACTATCTTCCCTTGTTCCACTTCAGTTCTTAGCTATGGGGTCTCCAATTTTGGTTTCGTTGTGGTTCTGGATTCTCTTGTTCGAGTGGCGGCTCGGATCTGGTTCAACTCGCCAGGATGTGTCCAAAACGGCCACCTCTAACTGGAGCTTACAAGACCCACATCCAAATTCCATTGATAACAGATCCAACAATAACTGCATTTAAGAGAAATTTTTATGTTTGAGTAGTAAATGTGAATGAGATGCAAAATGATATCTAATCCAAGATCCTATGGTGCTACTATAGAAAGGGGATTAATTTGGCAGCAAAGCCCAACCTTGGGCATTCTGCTAGGTTATTCTTTGCGTGTCCTTGAGCTAAGTCAACTCTATCAGATTAGGCATGGCCAGTTTGGAGTGGGAACAACAGTGTGTAACGCAAAGGTGGCTATTCTCGACAACCTTATCACAGAAATGGTTGGATTAGTCAGCCGTTACCTGTGGTGGAAGTTACGGTGCTAATCCGTAACAGTGAGTCGGTTACGAAGCTCATTTGTAACCGACTGGATAAGGCTCCAATATGAAAAGTCCAACCAAGAAACCCGCGAGGCAAGGAGCCGACGCTACTTTATAAATACAAAGCAAGGAAGAAGTACAATGAAAAACAAAAAAGAAACCCTCTCTCGAAAACCGATTGTGTGGAAACCAGAAAACACCAAACCTTTACCTGTTCGTGTGATTCCACTTCTCAGATGAAGGAAGCAGGTTCTATTGCTTTTGTTGTTGCTGCTGCGTACCAGGAGCGAGGAGCAGAAAACGTTGCCTTCGGTCTTTGCAAAGGTCACCCGTGTCATCAAACTGAACTGGAACAAAACTGGCTGAAACCAGAACCGGTAAAACCGGACCCAGAACTGGGGACCGCCCGGTTTAGTTCTGGTCTCATTGAGACTAGCTGTTTCAAACTGTGGGTTCTATGTATATATTATTTCAAAGTTTTAAATGATTTTTCTGGTTCCAGCTGTTAAAAGACTCAAATTGGAACTGTATGATGATCCCAAATTGGAACAAGAATTGTCCCATTCCTGATTTGGTTAAGGTTTTCTGACTCTAAAAGACCCGGAACCGATATTTTGAAACCATTGTTTCTGGAATCGGTCACATCTATTTAAGACCTCCAGCAAAGGTCACCTTGCACATCTGAAGCCAAATCGGCTTTCAATCTGCCTCATCTTAAACAAATCCATCACTTCTCACAAGTAGAATGTCCACAAATTTGTATACTTTATCTACAAAAGAAAGGAAATAAAAAGAGGAGCAACAAAAAGAGAGAGAACATGAGTTTGCAAGAAAAGTTGGCATCAACAAGAACTGTGGGATCATAGGGAAAAGTTTACTTAAGCAGACAGCTTTTCTATACAATAGGGAGAGATGCATGTGTTGGGTATTGAACTCCTGACCTTCAACTCATGGCTTGACCCACTAAGCGGGTGAACTAGTGCTCTTTGTATTAAGCCAACTTTGTACAAATACTTGTATGTCAGTCTTCTACTTCATTTTTGTACAAAACAGGGGGGATCTCCAACAATTCTATTAATGTCCTTGCATCAACTTAATTAGCTGTATGGAGCATTGCTCATCCAACCCTAAGTGGGCTCGCACTCGCTCTACCCTAAAAGAAAACCTTCTATATTGGCCACTGGGTACTGGTAAAGCTCTAACATGTCTATCAAGATAATGTTCCGTATTTACTTACTTTCGAAGGACATTTACGTAGTCATTTTGCAAATTACCGCAGACATACAAATAGTTACTTCTATTCAATATCTATATGGGGGCAAGAGGTTCCAAACCAGCTAGCAGTAACTTCCTTTTAGCAACAAGGAATAATAATGGCAGAGTAAAATGTAATAAGTACATATATTACTTATCACTATTGTGATCTATCTTGATCATAGAACTACAAACTAGGAAGATCATGTCTTTTGATTTTGGGGTGATATTTTCTTGTTATGAACGTGATATTTTAAAAACTGCGTATAAATTCTTAATTACACATTGCAACGTCAACTCTAGGGGTGTCAGTTTTAGAACCAATGCAACAACACAATCCGAACCTGACATGAAAAGTCTGTGTCCTGATAGAGGATTAAGCATCCCGGGTCAGTTCTGGTCAATCAAAAGTGACCCGAGAGTAAATTGGGTCAGGGTCACGTTGATAAAAACCATTATATATATAAGAGGAAGTAATCCATACTCAATCATATGCAATAGCTCGTTTTGTATGATTCCACTATTCTTTCAAGACGGTTGGTGGTTGAAATAAGGAAACCATGAAAAACGAGCTCGAGTATTGAGTATGAACTACATACTATATACATGTGAGTATTTATATACACACAAAGTTATACATAAGATTTACGGGGTTGTAGCCAGGTTAACATGGAGCTGACCTGAACCCAACCCGGGTTTTCTTCGAATCCTCAAAATGGACACCTTTATCTTGATCACGGTGGAGGGGATGGTTGCGAAACGGCAGAATCCAGGGGAGGAATGATCACGCCTCAGGTTCGAAAACCTTCGAGATGAAATCTGCAAGAGAGTTGAGAAAGGCACTTGAATGGATCTCACCGTCCTACCCGGAAATCCTTCTTCAAATCTATCGGGGAAGGATATTATTGTATCCAAAAGTAATCCCCAATAGGAGTTTAGACCTTTTTATGGCATTTTGTGATGCTTCCATCCAAACACTCAATCAGGTTGAGTTCAAGTCAACCTGTTTTTCACCTAGACCCTAGGTGACCCGAAAGGAACCCGACCCATCAACTGGATTTGCCACCTCTAATTAACTCTCGTCTAACGTGTTTCAATTCCCAATAATAATAATAGAGGGTGGTGATGCTGGTTTTTATAACCTGCTTGTTGTCTTTACACGTGTTTTTGAGTAAACCATGATCGGTGATTAAAACCATCGTTTCCGGTTTGTTTAATGCAATGAAACGGTACTGAACACAATCTGATTTTGGATTGAACTAAAACATGAAAGAAAGAAAAAATTAATATTTAAAAAGAAAACATACAAGATGGAATTGAAACCTACAGTTTGAACCATCTGTTCCAGTTTCATTGAAGAGTAACTATAACCAAAGGGATCCCTGGTTTGGTTACAATTTTGGATCCAGTTAACCAGTTCCGGGCCCAATCGGTTTGTGGCACAGTTCGGTTCTGGTTCGAACCATCGGTGTAGGGTTACAAAAGAAACATGGTAGGCACTGAATAGCCTGGATATGCTGCATATGGAAACTACTCAACTCTGTAATTATCTCCCATCATATTTTCAATAGATACGGGCATAGAGTACCAGAAGGGAATATATGCTAAATAAGATTGTTGAAGGAATGGAATATCCTTGATGGAACCAACGGTTGGTTGGGTCAAGTGGTTCGGCACTTGTTCCCCTTAACTAAGGTCTCGAGTTCCAGTTTTTCGAATGGAAAAGACCAGCTGGCCTGGGAGAGCTTTAGGTTCGAGTTGGGCCGACCCAGCTCAAACCTGATTAGACTGGGTCCTTGTGGGCTTCGTGGTTTGGAAGCCAAAAGAGAAGAATACTGTTGATGGACCTCCTGGTTGGTGCCAAAGAACTTATTTTTATGTTCATTTAGAATCGAAGATCTTCATTTGATTGCTATCATGGTTGTCTTGTTCCTGACCATATCATCCAGAAAATATACTGATATAGTTCCATTAAATTTAGCTTATTCTAGTTTTAATGCCCAGAATGACAAAAACAATAACTCGTATACAGCCGTATATGTAGACAATAAGAGTATGGGCTCTGCTACTAGACATTTTCCGCATTCGAGACAGTTCTGGTGATTCTAACTGAAACCGAGCCGGGCTAGAAACCACTCAAAACTGGAGCAGGGCAAACCGGACCTGGGTGGAACAAGAGACAGTGGTTCCAAAGTTCCAGTTTGTCCCTTTGATTATTTTTTCATTTTTTTTAATAATTTCTACAGTTGTATACGCTTTTGTACTCGGACTTTGAACGTTAGAACCAACTTCCAACTTGGCTCCGCTTCAAGGTTTTGGGAGAACCAGAACTAACGGTTAAGGGTAAGTTTGATCTATGGTGTCATGCCTCTTGTACTAGAACTGCAGGCATGGTTCCAAGGAATCATGCTTTCGTGTTTGATCCACGAGTGTTATTGACGCTTGAGTTTTCATGCAAGATGGAGTAGCAACACATGAAAAGAGGCACTTGGGTTTTTGTATGAAGTCTTGGGATCCAATTCTTATAGCTCACCTTTCCTTGGTACCAAAGTTTTTGACTGAAATTGAGTTTATGGAACTTAATTCTTTTCTAGTAACAATTTTCAACTTTGATGTACAAACACAATTGAACTTAAAACCACAAGTACTAAAAATCATCATGGAACCATATTTCCATTGTCAGGAATGGGTTCCAGGTTTAGGTTTGATGTACAAACATAACGGAACTTAGAACTACGAGTACCAAAAATCATGATCCATTTATCTCAAACAACGTAACAATCGAATCCTATCCACGGGAAACCAGACATGTCTATCATAGACAAATGTATATGCACATGATAAGAGAATACACGTGATATCAACAACAACAGATAATACATAAATACGTAACATGCAGGAGTCGGCAAAGGGTTGAGGCATAAAGGAAGTAATGCCAAAATATTGATTGCACTTTAGTGACATCCCACATCTGTGCATACACACCACTGGAAAACTTGACGAGCACCAACACCTAAGAACTAATTGTACTTAATGACATCATGAAGATGCATGAATACATGTGAACCATGCATGGAAGTCCTTTTGAGGAATTTGGTTCCAGCGTTTACTGAGAAAGTCCTCAAGAATGCCCTCATCTTCCTCTTTTGAGTTTTTTGTTTGTTTTTGTAGAATGGAGACGACAGATGCACACCTTGGGTATCGAACTCATGATCTCCAACTTGTGACTCGACACCCTAGCCGAGTGAGCTATCGCTCGTTGTTCTGCTCTTTTGAGAGTAAGTGTTACTAAGTCACAGATGAAGGATGATGGTGAACAAGAATCCATGTAGCCGACCTTAATGTAGGATATGGTTTTGGTTTCTGGTTTTGTTTTGACTTGCGCCATTCGTCCACGTCTGTAGAATTTGCTCGATTCTGTGCACTGTAAGGAAGACTTTCTGCTACATTCATGAACAAATCATCCATATTACAGCTTAAGAATGACGCTTCAAGTGTTAACTAACCTAAGCAATATTGCAGTCTCACTGCAGTACCTTTCAAAAGGCATTACTCTCTCTCGTGTAAGATAAGGTTTATCAGTGATGATCTCTACGGGGTCCTAAACATAGTTAAAGGTTTCTTTAGATTTAAACAGAATATACGGTTAAACTCCAAAAATGAAAGTGAAAAAGACAAGTATATGAATGTTTTTTGGTGAAGTATATCATTCATTTGGATGTATATAGCTCATTCCTGATGATTCCCTCCCACCCACCAATCATGGTGAAGGAAATGGGCCCTTCTTCATCATCCTTCTGCCGCTACAATCCGAAAACGAGGGACAACAACACCATCATATGCGGCCAACGAAAGTTATTGTATGCGTGGCAAGGTTGGCAGGTTTCGAACAAGAAGAGGAGGCACTGTACATGCAGATTCGTAATCCAAGTTTCGTATTAGTTTTTTCTCTCCCTTTCTATTCGTTCAAGCAATGATCTTTGCCAGTGCTTTGAGATGCTGTAAATTCAAAATAAAGAGCATTCCCTTGCAATAGACCATCTCATACTACCAAGAAAACAATAATAACTGTAGCATATCCCTGGATTGAGAGTACTCAGCTCTCTCTCTCTCTCTCATATATATATATATATATATATATATATATATATATATATATATATATATATATATATATATTTAAATGATAAGGTACTAATCAAGCACAACGCCTACTAAAATCCAAAATTTATACTTCCGAAATACCCTATCGTTTCATTATATATATATATACGTTTTTGTGCTTGAGAGGCTGTAAAGTCAAATAAAGAGCATTGTTCTCTTGTAATAGACTATATCATATTACCAAGAAGGCAATAATAACTATAGCATATATATATTACCAAGAAAACAATAATAACTATAGAATATCCGTCAATTGAGAGTACTCATCTCTCTCTTATTCTCATGCACACATATACACATATATATATATACATATATATATGTGAATGATAAGGTATTTATCACTGTTTAATAGGTAGCCATATATATTCTCGAAATACCCTATTATTTTGAATAAAAACATATATATGTGTGTGTGCGCGTATACATTTTTCTACATTGAAACATATAGCAACTATTTAGAAGTGGTACCACAGCAACTATTTGCAATTTTGAAAGGATATTGAAAAAGTGAAAAGGCAATCAACAACCAGGGTTAACAAAGTGGAAAGTGCAAATGCTAAAGAGACAGTGGAGGGTCGATTCCATGAGCATTACCCTCTCAAACGGCAAGTCAGTCTCACAGTTTTACACCGAGTTGTTCCACCCAGAAAAGTTCCTTTTTCTTGTAAATTACCAAATCGAAGAAATAAAACAAATTAGAGCTGAAGGAAAACGAAATCCCATTGCTGCTTAGGATTCTTTGTCACAACTTAAACGTGATTTAATTTACGTAATTAGCATTCGGTATAAGCAGAAACATGTGACTCTCCAGCAGTAATTAAACTTCATTCCAGCTAATTAGCAATCACTAAGCACTATAATAATGCATAAAACCGTGAATTTGTTACTTACAACAGATCAAGTTGCCAATGGTTCTTCCATGATTGACACTTGAAATATATCCAGGTGTTTGGTGGCACTAAGCCTGCGTCAATACTTCATAATTATCATTGATGGGCGCCGGCATGCATTATTTGCTGTGCTCTGAATTATCACTTGAAATATTAAAACCAGGTGTTAGGTGGCACTAATCCTGCATGAATACTTCATAATTACCATTGTGGGCTCCAGCATGCGTTGTTTGCATTCCTGAATCTTTTGCTTCATTAGTAGTATCAATGTAGCTTAGCACAAGGGCAAACCCCCCAAGAAAAAACAGAAGAAACCCATCACCTGAACTTTTGTCGAGCACAGACTAATTGACAAGGAAACGAGAATCATCACCGACAATCGTTTTGAAAGGACTGCCTGCATTTTTAGTCAGAGACCCACCACCTGAACGGCAAGTCCTCGTACGAGAGACAGAGAGAGAGAGAGAGAGAGAGAGAGAGAGAGAGAGAGAGAGAGAGAGAGAGAGTCACTCAGGTGGCTATTCTTGCATTGCGTTATGAGGTCTACAATGTGATCCACTCTGACAAGCAGGTCTATCAGATCCAGGATCATCCGATGATCGTTTTACCACCCTGTTTCTTATGCTTGAGACGATATACTTTTATCCCATCTCTCTCCTATGTATCGGCAATCGTGAAAGATGCTTGAATCTTCACCGAATCTGTTACTATACTTGCCTCGTGGTACCTTGACCCATAAATGATCTTGCATGGTAAAGACCTCCCGTCCTATCATTATGAACGCATCATTGTTACTTATATCCAACCTAATGCGTGATGCTATTGTTACTTTTATTTTCCATATAGCAAAATATGTTCTTATTTTTCCTTCAAACAAAAAAATTTAAAAAGAAGAAGAAACTCGCCAGTGCCAAGATGAAAGATCCCGCTGAGGCAACTAATCCCATGGATACTTGGAACAATTTGCAAGATGTTGGTATCTATGATGATGTCAGTCGCACCTGCAGCTGAACCGAACAAGATCACACGGCTGGAAAGAATTCTATCTACAAAGTTCGACCAAGTTATCTAGACCTCCATCTAAGCCATTTCCTACGGAGGGAAAAAGAATAATGATTATGTTTAAGAAACACCCGTCGCTATACCTGACGACTCAATTCAGAAAGCACCATTTTTTGGTGTCAACTGGTTAACACACGGAGTTATAACTCTCTTTGCTGCAGAAGGAAAATGAATAATGATTATGTTTAAAAACCATTTTGATTATATTGTCGTTAAAAGTGACGACGCAATTCATTTGGATGACACAATTTTTCGATATGAACAGGTTAACAGAAGAAGCTGTAGCTCTCCTTGGCGATTTCAACCTTTTGGCCAGGAACGAAATGATTTTGTAATAACACATCAAAGACAATAATTATATTCAGATGCAACAAGAGAGAAAATATTTAGAAAGCAAAGTCTACGGGGGAAATCATAAAACTCGGCCTCTTGATGCGACCCAGAAAACACGACCTTTGCACGCCATCCTTGCAGATCCTTCAAAAGAGAAAAACATGGATTATGCGTGAAACCACCAAATCACGTTATGGTTTAAAAGGCAGAGATCGGTCCATCAGTTGTGGAATCTTTGACCAATGGACGCGTGATAAAACATTGAATGGGTCTAACCACAGTTTGGCTGCATCCCAGGTGAACACATGACAGATAATTGGACGTTCATGCTGAGCACATGAAGGGGCCTAATCTCTGAACTGATCGAGATGACACGAAGTGGGCAACGCAGGCAGTAATGACACGAACTACAACTCCTTCTTTTATCCAACTTCTTTACCGAACAAGAATTTAATCAAAGTTGCTTGAACATGCAATGCTTTAGCCCAAAACATCAAACTCTTAGCCCCAAAGCAGCTATAAATAGGAGACACAGAAGTACCACCACCATCACGCACACCCACAGAGAAAGAGAAAAGTATATTTGGCAAATAGGATTGCCACCATCTTCACCTCCATTCACCACCAAGATTAGTGTGACAATTACATTCCCATACACATGTCCTTGCAGATTATGGCAATAGCTACGGTATCCGTGGTGATTATACTCCTCCCATTTATTTTGCTATACTTTCTTATATCAGTTCCCAAAAGATCTTGTTACCAGCCACCATCTCACCCTGTTCTTGGTTGCTTGATTCCCTTCTGCAAGAACCGCCATCGTCTCCTGGATTGGTATACTGAACTACTTTCTCAATCACCAACTGGAACAATACTCATAGATCGGATCGGTTCCAACACGACGGTAGTCACAGCCAATCCTGCAAATGTTGAGCACATAACCAAGACCCGGTTCCATAACTATCCCAAGGGGCGTCCCTTCGTCGATATTCTTGGAGATCTGTTAGGGCGAGGGATATTCAATGTTGATGGAGAATTATGGAAACTACAACGAAGTGCAGTGAGCCATGAGTTCACAACCAGGTCACTAAGAGACCTAGTGCTAAGAACACTGGAACTGGAAGCTGATCAACGGTTGTTACCTCTGCTGCAATCTGCCAGCATGAGTAAGACAAGCATTGACCTCCAAAAGGTGCTGAATGGATTTGCTTTTAATACTGTTTGTAAGGTATCATTTGACAGGGATCCTCAATGCCTTCACCACTCGAAGCCTGCAGGAGGTCTCGCACTTGCGTTTGACGTAGCAGCAGAGATCAGTGCCAAAAGAGCAACCGAGCCACTATCCTTAATATGGAAGGCCAAACGTGCTCTGAACATTGGATCTGAGCGCAAGCTTAGAGAAGCAGTTGATAAGGTCCATGAGTCGGTTGCGGAGATGATTCAAAGAAAGAAGAGTTCAGTTGGTGACGATCTCCTGTCGAGGTTCTTGACTCTTAGTGACAGAGATGAAGACTGGGCCAGAGATATGGTCATAAGCTTCCTGCTAGCAGGAAAGGATACAGTAGCAGCAGCTCTAACATGGTTCTTCTGGCTTATTTGTCAACACCCAGATGTAGAAAAAATTGTAGTCGACGAGATCAGAGATAGACATGATATCCTTAACTTTAAGGGCTTAAAGGAACTAAAGTTCCTAAAAGCCTGCCTTTGTGAGAGCATGAGACTGTACCCACCGGTACCATGGGATTCCAAACACGCAGAAAAAGATGATATTCTCCCTGATGGGACATCGATTCCAAAAGGAACAAGGGTAACCTACTTTCCTTATGGGATGGGAAGAATGGAATCTCTCTGGGGTAAAGATTGTTTGGAGTTTCGACCATGGAGATGGCTGCCATTATCAGGAAATAGAGAACAAGGCGAAGATCAGGTATCAGTCTACAAGTTCCCAGTATTCCAAGCGGGACCGAGGCAGTGTTTGGGAAAAGCGATGGCATTCATGGAGATGAAATATATTGCCTCATTCATACTGAGACGGTACGTTCTTAAACCTATCAATGCTAAGAAACCAGAGTTTATTCCATCCTTAACAGCTCGAATGGGTGGAGGGTTTCATGTTCTGGTTGAGGAGAGAAAGTTCTAAACTTCACACTGAAGCTTGCAGGTAAACACCAGTTATTCTTCCGACGTTGAGATGAACTCGGTAACGATGATAAGTTCAGGAGGATGCTGTAGGCAAAGTCCTTGTCATAGCATAATTAGCATACTTCATTGAAATTGTTGTACTGTCTGTCGAGTATCATCCATGATTTGCAAAGAGATATTAACGTTAGAATATGGCCCTCTAAAAGATATTGACAAAGTTGCTGACTCAGATTTTCAGGGACGAGGTAGTTAACTTGTATTGTGCAAAAAAAAAAGTTAATTATAGGTAGACATGCCCAGTAACCTTCTCGAGACTGATTCTAGTTCCAGTTTCGGAACCGTCCGTTTTGGGTGGTTACGGTTCAAGTTTCACAACAATGAATGTTAAATAAATAAATAAATAAATAAGTATATATATATATAACTTTTTTATAAGCATTGGTTTGGAACCGCCAATTCCAACTCCAGTTACGGATCGGTTTCTACAAATCTGGATTTGAGTCTTAATCGAACCAGAGGGTCCCCGATTCCGGTTCTGGGCCAGTGGGACCAATTTTGGTTACCGGTGGTTCTATAGTCTGTTCGCTTTCGGTTCAAACCGCTGGACTGATTTCGAACCGGCCATGTATAATTATAAGACATATTTAAATATTAGATAGTATCAATAGTTAAGCTCCTCAATCAGAAAATTCTAGATCCAACTTTTCAGTTATATCTAGAAGATAGGTACGAGAAAGAAGCTTGATTTAGTCTGAAATATAAGATGCACACGTGAAATGAAGAGTTCCCCCTAGACATGCACACACATATACACAAACATGTACTTGCTCGCCCGCACAGCTAAATGCTAGGAACGAGAGAATTTGTAAAGGAAAGAACAACATACAGAGAAAAATGGAGATATGAACAGATATGAGAAAAGTTACATTTATATATAAGTACAAATAGAGGAAGGAAAGCAATATGCAAACAAATATTTAGAGATCTAACAATGAAAAGTAAACACAAGAAAAAGAATTCCAAAAGAAACATGATAAATGAAGCATCAGTGTAGAGAGAACTAGGAGAAACTTCACGAAATTCCTTGTAAGCAACAACAGGTGATAACATAATCGAAACAGTATAAGAGGATCGCTTCCTGCTTATGAAGTTGCATGGAAAAGAAACTTACCAGTAGGATAGGAATTGAATCATGAAAAGCGAGAATGTTGATACGTTACCTTCAAGTAGGACGTCGCTTTGCTTTTGTTTTCAGAAGCTTTGAAAGAATGAGATTTCTAGACAACATTTGACTGCTCAGAATATGCTACTGATTTCTCTTTGCATACTGTGAACTTGTGATCTGAATTAGAGAACCAATGATACTCGGGAAAGAGGAGCAGAAGTTTTGAGACTTGTACGCAACAAATGTTCTCAGATACAGCAGCATCCATCAACAGACTCAAACTAATAGGATGCCATGGACAATAACTTTTCAGAGTGCAAAGAAAAATGGCTTAATTAAAGTGTTATAAGGTGGTAATTCACAGTTTTTAGCTTGGAGGAAAATAATCAAGCAACCATTGCCATTATGAGATCCCTGAAAGGCCATCCACCATGAAATCTACAGGATATTCTGCAAAATTGAGAGAAATCCCAAACCCTACATCTTAAGTCAGATTTTGGAACCATACCAAATGGAATTGGCAGGAGCACTTAAGATTTCATATGCTTAGTGTAAACACTCAAAAATTCCATTATAAAATAGAAAGTTTGTAAATACAATACCATTAATATTCTCTTGATGACAATTTAAAGCTTAACTGAACTTAAAGATAAGTAACCACCGATTCAATCAATCATACAACAACAACTAAGCCTTTTCCCATACTAGACGGGGCCGGCTACATGATTCTTTATTTCCATAAAGTCTTATCATGTGCCATATTAGCAGTTAACTCACAATAAGCTAGATCATTCTTTATTGTTTCTTTCCAATACTACCAAATGGAATTAGCAAGAGCAGGCAAGATTTCATATGCTTAGTGTAAACACTCAAAAATCCCATTATAAAATAGAAAGTTTATAAATACAATACCATTAATATTCTCTTTATGACAATTTAAAGCTTAACTGAACTTAAAGATAAGTAACCACCGATTCAATCAATGATACAATAACAACTAAGCCTTTTCCCATACTAGACGGAGTCGGCTACATGATTCTTTGTTTCCACAAAGTCCTATCATGTGCCATATTAGCAGTTAACTCACAATAAGCTAGATCATTCTTTATTGTTTCTTTCCAATACTTTAGTAGTCGTCCTCTACCTCTTTTAATACTTTCCAAATTTAGTTTTTCATACCTTTTTAAAGGTTCTTCTTCTTATCTTCTTTCTATATGTCCAAACCACCTTAAACAATATTCTCTCATTTTATCCTCTATTGGTCACTCCTAATTTGTTTCTAATAACCTCATTATGTATACAATCTTTTCTTGGATGACCACTCATCCATCTCAACATCTTCATTTCTATCATAAACATCTTTTATACATGTTCAACACAAGTTTGATGTCAATTACAACCACCAAATAAAAGGGGACTTCGTTCCAGTAAATTAACCAAACTCTCTTACAAACAATAATCATGTTGGATAAACAAAGACCAGAATCGGTACATGGGTGAACAAGGTCAACATTGACTCAAAGAAAGCAAAATACAGTGGTGGCAGCAGATATAAGGAAAGCAACACATCAGGTACACAAAGCCTCGAGGACCATCATACATGGAGGAAAATAAAAAGAAAAGAAAAGTATCTCACAGAATAGCAAGGAGAGATGGAGTCTTCATTTGAAAAAAAAAAAATCACTGCAATAACCGGACAAAGCAAGAGCTCCTCCGTATAAAAAGATAATTTGCAAACACTGGTCCTATTTACCTTTCTTCTCTGGTTGAAAGAGAAAATGACTGTACGTAGCCATTGCTACACTCTACAAAAGTGTTCCTGCAAAGCCTCTGCAAACAAAGGCCAGGAAGCAGTCATCGCACTCTACAAATAGAGACCAAGACTCATGCAACAACTGCAACCGTACAAGCAACAGCAAAACAAAGGCCTTGTTCGAGCATTACCAAAATCAACTTGTTCCCCTTCTCACCCGATTACCCCAGATCCTTTTTTCAATCTCATTTGCTCAAACAAATTAAATCCAATTTCCCCTTTATCCAAATCAAAATCCACCTCACTGGCCTCTAATCCAAGATCCACCTCACTTAGTTCGGCATTAATTAGTATGGAAAGCTCACCAAATACTCAAACCCAATAAATTCAGATTTATCCAAATAAATAAATTTGATAGTAAAGGAGATTGACTCTTACTCGATGGAAGAAGAAGAATTTCGATGAAAAGAACTCAAACGGATTCACATCAAACTTCGGTGAAAAAAATTCAAACCGGCTCACTCACATCGCAGGTAGTGTTTTTTCAATTTTTGTTTCTTAATTATGTCGAAGATCATATCACGAGTCAAAGTTCTATGAGACCAAAAATTCACGTACACTTTGATACAGTATCAATTAGTAAGCACCCTTTGCTTGATGATAATGTGCTGCAGATGGTTAAGACCTTTGTCAAACAAAATCATATGTTTTTCGAAGCATTTCAGCATGGCATATCCTTCCCATCCAAGTCTAGTGTTCCTGAAGCGAGAGCTGGAATAGATCGAATAGCTCTACAAACTGCAAAGGACTCGCAAAGTGAAGCTTAAGGGCATAAGGAGACTCAATGCATGTGTCGGGAAGCCATCCAAAAGCTGGCAACAATATGTATTCCCTTCTCTTCCAAAATGATGACCAACGTAAGGAGATTCAATCCACGAGAGAGAGATCGTTGATGTTGTTGGTGTCAAACCATCCCTCTCAACAAGATTTGCACGGAAGAAAACAAACAAGAAAGAAGTTAATATTCATTATCTTCAAGGTGTGTTATCAAATCTAATTTTTCCTTTTTGAATTTAAATGTAAACCCTCTGATGTTTTTAATCGAGTGGTTCAGATTTATTGCATTGGTACACCATTGTACACTAAATCCAATCTCCTTTTCTTTAATATATATATATGTGTGTGTGTGTGTGCGTGTGCGTGTACGCATGCAAAAACAAACCAAGCTGCTCATAGATTGATTTCTTTCCCTTGCCAGTTTGTTCTTGTTCCTGTAACGATCTTAACCGAGCTAAATATAAGCAATGCATATTCGATTAAACTTGGCTTGTGAAGCTCAGAAGAAAGATGAGCTGTTTGTGAACTGTTCATCTCATTATAAACTTTCTGTGTGCTGTTTGGTTGAAGGTTAAGAAAGATTAATTAGCAGTAAAATGTTGGTGTTTCTCTGGCATATCAGGACATTGTTCGAAACACGAGATAAAATAGACACGAAAGAAATCAGTTCAAACGAGCACAAGCAAGCTTAAACTGAGCTTGGACTTGACTCATAATAACAAACTTGTTTGATGTTTGCACATATTTGAACACACGTAGCTTGTATAGACAACAAGCTGAACATGAATAGCCTGTGTTCTGTTTGTTCGACTCGTTTACAGCTCTACAATCGGTTGCACATCTACATTAAAGCCCACGGTTGAAATTGTGAGTATTATATCTGCCACAACCTAAACAGTTCTGTCAACTATTTACTCATCTATAAAAAGTTTCAGATTCACCATTTTACGTAGTACCCAACACCTTCCTCCATACTCATGTAAACTGCTCAACTCATTTACGTAGGGATAGCAAAGGGACGGATCGAGATGGATATATCTATACCTAATCCTGACCCGTATCTCAACGGGTGGAGATGGGTTAAGGTTCTTTTTTTTTTCAATAGGTAACGGGGCTGGTACGAGGCGAAAATGGCTATATGTAGGGTTTTATTGGTTTGAGACACCTTACCTCATATTAAACCCAAACCTGATGGGTTGGATATTTCCTGCTCCATTCAGGTCGGTTTTGGTTGGGGCTGTATGGGTCGGGTTGATATTGCCGTCCTTACATTTACCAGCCTACCTGTATTTTACCCAAAAAGTGAGGGCGTTTTCTCCAACTAAAATAACACAGAGAAAGAAAAACGTCTTTGGGTTGACGTATGTTTGACACGAACACAACCTGACACGATACCAGCTGCCACGAAAACAAGAAAGTGGGGTTCCTAGCCTCAGGCCCAGGACCAGTTGTCTCAGTGTGTCCGAGACTCCAAGGGCTCATAGACTCAGTTTCGTTCTCTTTCAAGAGAAGGGCACCCGCTCAATCGTTAACACTCCACATGCAAATGGAAATGTTGAATTTAATATGCATTAATGACATTTAATTCATGTTGGTATCTCTAAATAATCAATTGATGCATAATTGATATATGTAAAGTTCTAAAGTGTAAAAAGTCACATGTGAAGGACTTCTCCATATGATGACTAAGAGGAGATCAAGTCTAATCCTATATTGAAGAATGTGACAAACCCAAACGTTCTTTTATATAGTTGGATACCATCTGCCACGAAAACAAGAAAGTGGGGTTCCTGGCCTCAGGCCCAGGACCAGTTGTCTCAGTGTGTCCGAGACTCCAAGGGCTCATAGACTCAGTTTCGTTCTCTTTCGAGAGAAGGGCACCTGCTCAATAGTTAACACTCCACATGCAAATGGAAATGTTGAATTTAATATGCATTAATGACATTTAATTCATGTTGGTATCTCTAAATAATCAATTGATGCATAATTGATATATGTAAAGTTCTAAAGTGTAAAAAGTCACATGTGAGGGGCTTCTCCGTATGATGACTAAGAGGAGATCAAGTCTAATCCTATATTGAAGAATGTGACAAACCCAAACGTTCTTTTATATAGTTGGTAGCTTATGAACCTTAATTCAAAATGCTTGAAAAGGATATACTATACCACACGCATACGTCGAGGCTGATAGTAGGCTTGAGAATTGTCTTTGGTATGTCTTTTTGTACGAAAAACTTTTGATTTAACAGTAAAAATTCTTTAATAGTCACATGTATGATTGTAAAAATGGTGCATCGTTTGGATCAAATTCATAATTCATGATCCATACGTGCTCCTTATAAATATGTGATTAGGGATCCTCCTTAAACACAGTGTTTCCTTCTCTCTTTTTTCGTATTATGTTGTTGCTCCCGTTCATATGTTCATGGTTCGTCCCTCATTGTGTGAGTGACCGAGGCGTGTTTGAAGTCGTCTTGAAGTTACGTTCGAGTTGTGTGTGTTTTATGCTTTCAAAAAAGTACCGTATTGATAGTTGAACACTATTTCTCTAAGTTAACGACCGGCACACATAAGTTTTGATTGGGGGATGTTCACATTTGTTGTGTTTATGATTGGGTCATGTTGCATATTGGTCTTGTTTATTACGGGTTTATTACAACAGAAAGTCCGACGCATCCATGGAGCCACCAAGACCTGCCTCCTCTCTCCTTCTCAACTCTTCGCAATGAAATGAATGCACCCACAACGCCGAAAATCTCCTGCTCCCCCGCTAGACAATGAAGATTGAAAGACTACACGCTAATGAGCCATCTCCTCCGATGTTTCCTCGGTCGCCCCAATGCTTTCTTCTCGACTTCCTCTCTTGCCGCGCCGTCGTTGGATTCTCGCCGAGTGGAGCTCATCTGCGTCCTCGTTGCAGCCAACAGGTGGCCTCTCCTAAGGAAGACCCTTCCCGGCCTGCACCCATCTATCGTTTCTTGCGTTTTGGCCAGGTTTCGATCTACCCCGTGGCGCGCCCTTCGTTTTTTTCTCTGGTTCGGTCATGAATCCGGCAGCCGGCACGACGTCGAGGGGTATGGTTCGATTCTTTGCATCCTGGCGGAGAGCGGATTGAGAGCGTGTTTGTGGGGATTGGTCCAGAGGATGCTGTTCGATAGGGGTAAGCCTTTTTCCATCTTTGTAGTGGATTTTATAGCTAGGCGATGCGTAAAACCGGTGGTTTTGGACGTGGTGATCGTTTGTTTGGTGAAGAAGAGGATGTTTGATGACGTTGTTTTGGTTGTGAATGCTATTCATAGGAGCGGGTATGTTCTTCCTTTCAAGATTTGTAATAGATTGGTGAGGATTTTCAAGATTAATAAAGAAGTTTCCGACCCAGATTTGATCATCTTTTCGGTTTTTAGAACATGTTTGTGCAATGCCGGCAAGAATCTTAATGATGGTAGAGCATTTTATGATTATAAGAGAAGTTTGTGTTTGGATAATTCGGATGACGATTCAGCGTGCCACAACACTCAAGTTCTGGGTTCTGATGATCGTAAATTTGTTAGTGAGAGCCTCCAAAATACTCCCAAACCAAATGAATTTAGACATTACATTGATATGATTAGAGTATTATGCTTGGAAGGAAAAGTTGGTGTAGCTCTTTATCTTAAACAAGAGATGAGAGAGATGGGCTTAATTCCCGATATTGTTACTCATAACTATTTGATGAATGGGCTCTGCAAATGTGGTGACTTGCCAAAGGCTAATCGATTGTTGAGAGAGATTCTTGAAGAGGGAATAGTGCCCAATACGTGTACTTACAACACTTTGATCCATGGTTATTGTCAATATGATAGTATTGATAATGCTATTCTTATCTTTTTGTCTATGGTTAAAAGTGGTCTCAGGCCTGACAAAGTAACTTGTAACATACTGGTCCATACATTATGCAACAAAGGTCTTCTTGAGGGAGGGAAGAAGATTCTCGCAGAGATACTCGACGAGAAGGCTACATTAGAATTGATAACTTTGACTACACTAATCAATGGTTGCTTCAAGGTAGGGGATATGAATCAGGCATCTGAAATCTGGGATGAGATGAAGAGAAAGGGTATTGTTGTTGATGTTACAGCATACAATGTGCTCGTTAATGGATTCTCATCAAGCAGCAATATAGGGCTTGCGTTTGGAGTTCTTGGTGAAATGTTTAAAAAGGGCTTTTCTCCTGATGTAATTACCTACAATAGTTTGATCACTGGACTTTGTAGAGAAGGAAAATTGATGGATGCTTGCAACATTCACAACTGTATGTCGATCATCGGTATTGCACCAGATCACATTTCATATAAACTGGTTATTCATGGGCTTTGCTTGCAAGGGGATGTGAATGTAGCACAAGTTTTCTTCCACAAGATGTTGAATGATTTTATTGTTCCCAACCCTCCTGTTTGGAACCTTTTAATTTATGGATATGGCAGAGCTGGTGAGGTTGGCCATGCTATCAGGGTAAGAAATTGGATGCATGAGTTTGGGCACAGGCCAAATGTTTTCACATATAACGCATTGATATACACACACCTGAAGGAAGGGAATCTTCAAGAAGCATTTCTGCTGAAGCAGGAAATGGTATGTGATGGTTGTCTTCCGGATATTGTGACTTATAATCTCTTACTTTATGGTGTATGTACTATTGGTCATATTTATTTGGCCTTCCAGTTATATGACGAAATGCTGAGAAGAGGGTGTGAACCAGATATTTATACCTATACTGAATTGATCCGTGGCCTTTGTCTTCACGGAGAAGTGGAGGAAGCTGAAGAATTACTTATGAGGATCCAGAAATCTGGTTTAACTATAGACCATGTTCCATTCCATATACTCATCAAGAAGTATTGCCAAACAAAAGCACCTAGGAAAGCATATGATCTGTATGAGCAGATGAAAGGGAAGGGAATCATGAGCCGGTTTTCTACCTACTATACGCTGATGACCGAACTGAAGAAGAAGGGATTTATGCAGGAAGCATGTGAAGTGCTTAACAACATCAAACTTAGATCTGTGTTACAGTCAGATACTTTTGTTTGACTATGATGCCCGATGTTGTGAACGTTGAAGGACTTGTGGTTCACAATAATGCTTGAGAATCTGTTCAAACACAGACGTTGAGCATGTGTCACTTTGAGGTTAAGGAGAAACATCGAGGTTTGCATACTTCAAGTAATCCTTCAGAGGTAGAATGGTGAGCTTGAGTGCGGATTAGACAGACTTCGTTTCAGAATGTGTATCTGCTGCTGTCCGCATGGTTTGTCTCCTTGTGCATCTGTGCGCAATTGCTTGTCCACATGGCATGTTCCTCCTAATTTTTCCGAGGTGATTTTCTTGCCCATATTAGAGTACTGAATCATATCAGTCCCAAACTTTCTAAGTTTTCACATTATATGGTCTATGTATCCCTTCAAGGTAACTTTTGTTGTGGTATACAGTCTTGCTTGCTAAATGTTAACCAACTTCCTTTCCTTATATGTCCAGTATTCATTCGTGAGCTTCCATGTCTTCTTTTCTATTTAGAAAACCCGTTATCGGTTTATCCTAGTTTTCTTGAAAGGGATCTGTTTTCCTGAACTGCCAAACTTTGACCACTTTCTTCTGGGATTACCAAACTGAGAGAAATGTGACTACCTTTCCTTACCTTTGTAATTACACATGCTTGTCTGTCGTGATTTCAAACTGTTCTCTTTTTGCCTTTCCTTTTCCCTCCTAATGCAAATAACTGGAAACAATTAGCTGACCCGATTACTCATTTCCAATAATCTCACTACCAAATTTTTGTCGGCACAGTGATGTTGTTTCTACAAATGAAACTTAAGGGCAGAGCAGACATCTACTTCTGCATTTCTTGTTGCGTTGCCATGGTAAGTCCTGACTTTGCACCTTTCTTTCAACATAATATATGCTCAATAAATGGGTCTACAGCTACATACAGTATTAAGAATGCATCTTATCAACTTTGATTCTATATGTATGTCAATTCTTTATAGCTTTCCATGAAATAAAAGCAAAATAGTTCTTGAACATCATTATGCACATCTCTTCGTTTACTGTTTCCTCTTTAAGAGTTTATTTACAAAAGAAGCGAGAGAGTAATTTGTGGCAGGAAGTGTAGACGAAATTTCTGATAAAATGAAGTGGTGAAATCGTGTGCAGTAACTAGCGCTCATGCCTGTGGGTATTGCTCTTTTACGGGTACTTTTTGCTAAATTGTGATGTCATGACCTCGATGATGCATTCTTGAGATGGATA
Organism: Brasenia schreberi; assembly: GCA_036023115.1. NCBI lineage: Eukaryota > Viridiplantae > Streptophyta > Magnoliopsida > Nymphaeales > Cabombaceae > Brasenia > Brasenia schreberi. The sequence continues at coordinate 19,863,096 of JAYKKT010000079.1, read as the reverse complement.
GTGGTCCTTCATTCCAGTAGCATCCGGTTAGCATCATAAGGTAATCTAACAAAGCTTTAGCAGCAGGCCACCTTGTGCCACATACTAATGGAAGCTAATACTTTTCTCCTGCTGATTCTGGTTTAATTTCTTTTTATCGGTAGTACTTCTTTTGGATGGTATAGAATTCTCAAAAGTATGATCTACAAAAGAGACATGTTTAACTATTAAGAATATGGATACCCAGCAGGCCTTTGTTTTTCTGTTGTGAAGACAAGCCGTGAGAAAAATCTCATGGGATGCAGACCTCTATGTCCGTGGTTTTGAAATTTCAATTTAGAAGAAAAAAACACTTTATGTTTTATATGGAACCTGTTTGAACAATTGATGGACGCATTTTTCTTTCCTGTGAAATAATCCAATGATCTGCATGACAATCGAGTAGGTTCCCTTTTAGGTTTTAACTTTGTAGCATTTGAAGAGTTAGTAGTCATATCTGTTGTTTGTTGTCTCTGTTTTTCTTCATCTATTCGGAGAGTGCTCTTAATGTTCAAAACAAGTGCTATGATGAATGGCTCGCAGAAATATTGATATGATAATTCGATTCATAAATTTTGATAGGGGAGAGGATTAGGATGAAGGTTTGTTTAGAGGATGTACTCATGATTGGATATTAACATGACAGTGGAGTAAACAAGACTAACTGTAAGAGCTACTAGTCAAGCTAACTTGGACCGTGCATGCTAGATAGTTTGTTAATATAATTTCTTGTTTAAGCAAAGCTTGTTGCCTACCCTTCCAAAACTGTGTTTCGACATCAATGTTTCAGTCCTCTCCTTAAAGAGGTCTTAACAACGTACTAGTAACAAGGTGACAAGAAACTTCAAGGAGAATTCTGTGGTCCTCCAAGACGTTTTTTATGCTAAACATGATGCACGTTCAGTAAGATTTTCTCCAGGAAATCTTCTTGAGGTTTCATTTTTCTCTTAAGGAGGTTGAAATCTTCCGCATAAGATGCTGGGATGCAGAATATATGCTTGATAAATCCATTTTTCCTTTTCAGTGAGCTAAACGAGCCACTCTTCCAGATACGGCACCATTTGCCCTTTTCCTTGGAATATGATTTGGGCATTTCATTCTGATGAAAGAGGCAAGGTCGAAATGAAATAAAGAACTACACGTGCAATATTAGGAAGCAAAGAAGAGATGGTCCCATAACACAATGAACAACTGATTGGCCTGTTGTAGTCCTACTGTTTTATATTAGGCTACTCTCATCACAACATCGTCACAGTGAAGTTTGTTAATTGGGGTTTCTCTTCGTTCACTGACCTTGTGATAGAGCAGAATTGCTTATTTAGTGGCTTAAACAATAATTCACTTAGTAACAATTTCCCTGTCTCACAGTTCATTTGCAAGATTGCAACTACTAAATATGTTTTGGTTCAGTCGTTGATTCCATCAAAGCCCTACACTCAATTTGTCAAACCAAACTTTTGTTATTCAAAAAATGCCAAGGTGGTGAGGTATACAACCATATAACAGACCAGAACACCAAAAATGATGCAAAGCTCGGATAGTTCTTATGCCAATGCTGCAGTAAATCCTATAATCTGAATCATGCTAACAATAAATACTCTTTAACATGCTCTGAAGCCCTGATGATTCCAACATTTTTGTAGCTTTTACTAATGAATCTTGAGGAACCATTTCTATACCATAAAATCATGTTTCACCACTTGCTTTGCTTCATGTTGGCAACTAACAGAATAACGTCCAGCTAAAATCTGCAGGTGTTAAAACATAAAGTACTTTCATCCATGACTTGTGTTAAGATTTAAAATTTGCCATCTGATGGCTCGCTCTATCACATAGTTTGATCGTACTGACAGTCTCATATATACAAAAATGAACGAGGCTAATGAATGCAGCTGAAGGGCCAACCATCAATTAAGTGCATTAACCAGAAGATGCAACCACATAGGCAACGACATTTGTACTGAAGAACAGTAAGCTGATTGATCGTATATGCATCGCTATTTGATAATTGATCACAAAAGATGCAACCAGACATGCAACAATATTTATAACGAAGAAATATAGTTATATATGCACTTTCTATTTGATCGTTGTGGCTATGCTTGATGTGAATGTGAACAAGACAACTTGCCCAAACATGAAAAGCTCACGACTGTTTTTGTTGTTCCGCTGAACCAATGTTTTAAATCATAACTGTATCATGCGGAGCATTGATATGCTTGTGTCGTATTGTAGCATATGGTATGATACAAGAGAGATTTTAATTATTTATTTGAAAATTCATACAACAACTAAGCCTTTTCCCATTCTTACTTGAAAATTCATAAAAAATGTAAATTGAAAATATCATGAAAAGATTATGTGACATGCACCACACCAAGAGACAATGAATCCAATGTCCGGTTCCATGAGTACATCACCTTCCCTGGGTTGAAGAGGATTTGTCTTTAAATCCAGCAATTCCTTGTCTTCTGAATATGGTGACAAATCTCTCACATTGGAAGTGGTGAAGACATTATGATCACTAGGACAAATCAATCTTATGCGATATGCTCTACATATCAACTTGGATCGTCTTTTGCCGTGAAACCTCTCCTTGCACAGAAACCAACTTGAAAACAAACTGAATCACCTGCATGCATCGGCTCTGGGCTTTAGTTTGAGAATGGGGATCAGGGGCATGGATGAGCATAGAAGAGATTTGGGACTCTGGGAGAGAAAGGGATTGGTCTTGAGTAGTGGAAAGGGCAAAAATTAAGAGGAGGCTCGAAGAAGCTGGCCAACGAACAACCCACCCCTTGGCCTCAGTTGTGGAAAATTACAGTTTTAGAGTTTTTGAAAAAATATAGCTTTAGAAACTATCACCGTATGGGGAGGGGTGTCGTTCGAGATGGTACTCTTATTGGACCATATTGTACAATGTGTCCTGGTACAGTGATATTTCAGGTTCCAATATATGATAAATCCATATTGTGTCGTATAATAGGGTGTGATTTTACGACATTGGTCCGTTGAACTACTAGGCAAGATCAGTTTTTTTTGGATTACCAAGATGGGTTAGGCAAGACCCCTACCAGACAAAAAAATCAGATATATACAATATGCACAAGAAGATAGGATGATACCTTCCAACAAAAAATGAAAACCAATTGCTCAAAACTGAAAGTGTACGACGAAACTACAAACAGCAGGGAGCAGTTCCAATCAGTCTGTAGTAGCTTCTAACTGAAAGTTGGTAACGTGTAATCATCAAAGAAACAATCTAAAACTTCAACAACGAACATGATGTTTGGATAATGCCACAAACTCTTGAGAGGCCAGAGCAAAGCACCTCAAAAATGGACCAGTGGAATTCCAAAAAGATCCTAGATTTCATGTTAAGTACAAATTTTACTTGATGCGCCAATCAAACAAAACAAAGACAGAATATATGGAATGTAAGTTTGATCATTTGGTTACCTCAGAGGACATAGAAATTAAAATTGGCACACATTGCATCCCCCAAAAGGAAAGTTTTAAATACCTAGGTTCAATTTTTCATAGTCATGGGAGAATTGATGGAGTTGTTACGCATAGAATTAATGCTGGTTGGTTAAAATGGAGAGGAGCATCAGGTATTCTTTGTGATAAGAAGATACCATTAAAGTTAAAAGATTATAGAGCAACAATTAGGCCTGACATATTTTATGGTTCTCAGTGTTGGGCAGTTAATCATCAACATGTACAAAAGATGTCTGTGACAGAAATGAAGGTGTTGAGATGGATGAGTGGTCATACAAGAGAAAACCGTATACATAATGAGGTTATTAGAAACAAATTAGGAGTGACACCAATAGTGGATAAAATGAGAGAATATCGATTAAGATGGTTTGAACATATAGAAAGAAAATTAAAAGAAGAACTTGTAAGAAGGTATGAAAAACTAAATTTGGAAAGTATTAAAAGAGCTAGAGGACGACCACAAAAGTGTTGGAAAGAAACAATAAAGAATGATCTAGCTTATTGTGAGTTAACTGCTAACATGGCACACGATAGGGATCTGTGGAAACAAATAATCCATGTAGCCAACCCCATCTAGTATGGAAAAGGCTTAGTTGTTGTTGTTGTTGTTGCGCCAATCAGACAAAACTGAAAGGCAGCAACTCCAATAAAGAAGATGGGGTTCGCTAAGTCCATGAGATTAATTAACATGCAGAGCACAATGCCTGAAAAGTCCATAAGCTGCTGGTGGGTTGGAAAATAACCATATCTCTACCAGAAAGAAAACTAACCAAGCTTTTGCTTTCTTTTGGGTAAGGGAGAATGATGGGGACTCGGATTTACTTCTTTCCCTTCAAATTTATCAGTCAATCAGTGATGTTCTCGTTATAAGTTGACCACACATCAAGATTCCTGAGTAACATATACAGGCCAACACAAGTAACACAACAAACTTCCAGCAATGGGCAATCAAATTACTAAGTACAGAAGTGCATGTTAGTCCGACCATTAGTAAGGATTCTGTGGATTACATCTAGTGCTGCTGCCTTGTGATAGGCTGTCAGTTTTCATGGATCTTGAAGCTGACCAAGTTATCAGTACTCAATGGGCTGGTGACAGAGCAAACCCTTTTTACTTCTCAATTTGTGGCCACCCAAGGCCGTACTCCAAATACCCAGCCTAACTGTGTCAGGAAGCCAGCCACATGTCACCCATCCATAAGTTTCATAGCAATATTAACACACTTGTAAAGCTAAAGTGAGGTTTTGAGGGCAGAAAGTCAGGATTAAATAACACTGGGAGAATAATTGAAGAGCAAAAACTTGATAACATCAAAACAGCTGAAAATCTACCAAAAGAAATTGGGCAAACGCCAAAACATAGTAAATAAGTGAATCATCTGTCATTACATGTCTGATTCTAGAACTATGCTTCAAGTAAAACAAAGATTGATAATCAAAAGATACTCTATGTAGAGCACATAAAATGATCCCTCCAAAAGTTCAATATCTCCTTTGCCTTTTGATACTTTAGTGACCCTTGATGGGTTTCTTTTTGGAATTCTGAGGTTGAACAGTGGGCTTCTGGTTCAATTCGGCAACTGAAGGGTCCAACCAGTTCAATGGATTGCGATTGAAGAAGGGCCAATTGGGAACAGTAACCAGCATGGTCAGAAAAACACCAGCAGCGTAGAAGATGAGCATGATCTGAAATGAACTCATCGCATAACCAGTGACAAATGCAACAGTGGCAAATATGCCTAACATGACCTGCATGAGGTATTCAGAAAGCTTCTGCCCTTGCCAATCCATCTAAAATGGTTTCAATAAACGACATCAATACAATGCTGCAATGAAGGGTGTCAATGTAAAAGTTTTAAGCTGGATACAACATTAGAACTCGCACAGACTACAATTACACCTCAAGATCACTCCAATAATGATGATCTATGAAATTATGGAAAATGATAGATAAGGAAGATTGTGATCATAAGAACCCTAGAAAACTCTAAGAGAACATAAAAAACACTACACTAAGATCAAGAACGGGCAGCATTATTTGCCTGTAATTTTGCACTCTGGTAATACATATGGCATTCGCAATCCATAAGCCCTTCAATAAGGAAATAGAAATCACTAATATCTGATCAAACAATCAAAATGAGATCTGCTATCGTAAAACAGTAAGCTAAAAAAAACTTCGTCCACAAACTACTTTCGGCATCCATACCAATGATTAGGAGACAAATTGAAAGGCTAGGGGAGTTGAAGATCACGAGTACCAGAACTCTAGAAAGAGTTGCCAGGGGCAGCAGAATATGATCAATCGGAATAAATTGCAAGGCACGAAAGTTAGGGGCAGGATTCACATCAACAACCCCATAATGATCTCAAAACCAACAGAGTTAAGGTGGGTATAAATTGTATTTTTTTGTTAAAATAACTTTGAAATTATGCACAACAACAAAAGAACGGACATTACACCACCTATGTTCCAAAAATCGACATCGATCGTGTGAATTCAGGCGGAAGACCTCCGATAAACAGAATCGAGATTTTAGTCACATAAGGATTTAAAACAGCGGAACATCTCGCGTTAAGCATAAAAGCACGTTACTAATACAATAAATCGGGACTTTCTTCAGCTTTGGAAGCCAGAAGAGGAAAATAAACGAAAATTGCGCAGAGGAACTTACATTTTCCCTTCTTCACAGAGAGTTTCGCCTTTGATCGCCGGGATCCGACGGGATTCCGCTTAAAGAAAGGTGAAGCGGAGGGGAGAAACCAAGATTTTTCACCGTCGACTGAAATCGACCTCAGGTTTCTGCTTTTCGCCATTTTTATAACATCCATTGGAAACTTTGTTTACACGAGGCAGCTGTAAAAACGAGCCGGCTGAACCAAAAGAAACGAGCCATCTAATTTATAGGACACGACACGAATCTAGATGCGAACACAACGCGTAAGTTCATCTTCAAGCGCAACTGGACGTGTCGTGTCACCGTATTCGTGTTGTTCAAGAAAGACAAAGAGCAATAGAATGGATATTTTGTGCTCAATTTGATTGATGGTCCGTGTCCCTGTTAGGGTGGCGAGTCAGAAAAAATAGAGAGATTCTCACAAGCCGTGTCGTGGCAAACCTTGCCGTTCCTTCCCTTCCTTCCATTCATTAGTCCAAACGTTCAGAGCCGAAGCTCGTCTAACCGAGAAGAACCTAGTTTGAGAAGACCGGAGTTTAATCCGAATTTAATAGGACTCTGTTTGCTTATCCAATCCAATTAACCGGACCCGAATTAAGATCCAACCCCTTCATTCACCCCGCCATGTTTCTCTTACCCGGGGAACAGGGGTGCGTGTGTGTGAGTGTGTGTGTGTGTGATGCCGAAGAGGACGACGCACACATACTCGAGCGAGGACGCAAACCCGAATTGCCCCGACGCTGATCTCTTCGTTTACTACTGCAAGTACTGTGGCTCCCATGTCCTAATCACAGGTCTCTCTTTCTGTCTCTCTCTGATTCTTGCGAAAATCCCATTCCTGGGTGTTTTCTCAATCGATATTCCGTTGCGGGTGACGTTCTGCTTTCCCTGGAAACGAAGGTCGGCATTTCTTTCCGGTCAATTTTTGTGGGAAAATGTAGTTTCTACGAAACGAAATTGAAACCCTTTTCCGTTCCATGAGCAAAGAAAATATTTCCGTTTCTTATGCCGATTAGCGTTTCTGAGGTACTTGGTTCGACTAAACTCAGCTTTTGAATTTAAATTTTCATCATATTAGGTGACTTAAGAACTCCGCCCATGTAAGGGATCACCCTTGCATTGCCGGTCCCAAGCTCGGATAAAGAGGAGGGTTGTGTTAGGATTCCGACAGCCAGCGTAAAACTTCATCGGATTTTTATAACATGGATTACAAAAATTATGAGCATTGCTTTGGGGCGTCTCCGCCTAGCGACATGGTGTTGAGCCCCGAATGCAGTAAGAAGTAAGCAAGGGACACTACATTTTCACCCAAATGCAGTGAATCAATTACAGATAGAGTTCCCAAATCATGGATGGGTGTGGGTAAAGAAGTTAGTCCCGCTACATTGCCGCCCGAATGTAGTGAAAATTTTTCAAAGAGGGTCTCCGCATTTTGATTATGGACGGATGCGGGGGGTAAGGAAGCTAGTCTTAGATAATAAGATTCGTATTGGCTCGTGGAATATCGGAACATTATCCAGTAAGCTAATGGAGGTGGTAGATACTACGATTCGGAGAAAGATTCATATTCTATGTTTACAAGTGACAAAATGGGTTGGAGAAAAAGCAAAGGAGATAGAGGATACTGGTTTTAAATTATGGTACTCAGGTAAAGAAAATGCTCGAAACGGAGTTGGTATTATCATAAATAAAGATTTAAAGGAGAGTGTACTAGACATACAACGATATGGTGACCGAATCATGACGTTGAAATTAGTGTTAGGAGGAGAGGTTTTGAATATAGTTTGTGCTTACGCACCCCAAGTAGGACTAGAAGATAGTATAAAGACGGTTTTTTGGGAAGAGTTAGATAAAGTGATTCAAAAGATTCCACAAAAGGAGATGATTTGTTTAGGAGGAGATTTAAATGGACATGTCGGTAAAGAGGCATTACGATATCAAGGGATTCATGGAAACTTTGGTTTTGGAGATATAAACGATGAAGGTAGGGAGATTTTAAATTTTGCTATGACATTTGATCTCTTTATAGTCAATACAATCTTCAAAAAACAAGATGAACATTTAATTACTTATAAGAGTGGCTTATCACAAACACAAATTGATTACTTTATTTGTAGAAAAAAAGATAGAGCGTGTTATAAAGATTGTAAGATAATTCTAGGAGAAAACTTAACCACCCAACATCAACTTTTAGTTATGGATTTACAAATAAAAAAATGGACAAAGAAGAAAAGAGTGCATCGAGCTATTCGAACTAAACGGTGGAACCTCAAAAGCGAGAAAGAAGATATATTTAAATAGAAAGTCCTTCAAGGAGATGTTTGGAATTATGTTGGCATGTTACAAATTACATTATGCCAAGAAAACTAGTGAAACTTTAGAAGCTTATAAGAAAGCAAAGAAAGAAGTGAAAAAGGCCGTTAGTGAAGCAAAAGCTAAGATTTGGGAGGACTTTTATAAAAAACTCAACTCAAAAGAGGGTGAAAGAGATATTTTTAGGATAGTTAGGGCTAGAGATAAGAAAACTAAAGATCTTAATTATGTTAGATGCATAAAAGATGAGGATGAAAAAATTCTAGTGGCAAATGATGATATAAGAAATAGATGGAAAAATTATTTTTATAATCTTTTTAATGAAAATAAAGATGTTAGTATTAGTTTAGGAGATTTAGCTAAGTCAGAAAAGTATATAAACCACAATTTCTACCGACGTATTCAAAAGAATGAAGTCAAAGAGGCTCTTGAACATATGAAGGGTGGTAAATCAATAGGACCAGATAATATTCCTATAGAGGTTTGGAAAATACTAGGAGAAATAAGAATCACTTGGCTCACTAAACTATTTAATGAAATATGGAAAAACCAAAAGATGGCCGAGGAATGGAGAGCAAGTACACTTATACCCATATATAAGAACAAGGGAGACATTCAAAATTGTGCGAATTATTGAGGTATCAAGTTAATGAGTCATACTATGAAATTATGGGAAAGAATTATCAAATGTAGGTTAAGACAAGTATCAAGTACAACAGAGAACTAATTTGGATTCATGCCAAGTAGATCTACTATTGAAGCGATTCACCTTTTGAGACGTCTTATAGAACATTTTAGAGCAAAAAAGAAAGACCTTCACATGATATTTATTGATCTAGAAAAAGCTTATGATAGGGTACCGAGGGAGGTTCTTTGGAGAACTTTGGAAAAAAGAGGTATTTCATTGACATATATTAACCTTATAAGAGACATGTATGATGGTGCAAAAACATGTGTGAGGACTCACGAAGGAACAACAGACTTCTTTGAAGTTAATATTGGGTTACATCAAGGATCAACTTTAAGTCCATACTTATTTATAATGGTGATGGATGAGTTAACAAAACATATTCAAGATGAAGTACCTTGGTGTATGTTATTTGAAGATGACATTGTATTAGCGAAGGAGTCTAAGGAAAAAGTTAATAGAAAATTGGAACTATGGAGAGAAACATTAGAAAGCAAAGGCCTCCGACTTAGTAGAACAAAAACAGAATATATGAAATGTAAGTTTGATCATTTGGTTACTTCAGAGGACATGGAAATTAAAATTGACACACATTGCATTCCCCAAAAGGAAAGTTTTAAATACCTAGGATCAATTTTTCCAGAGTGATGGAAGAATTGATGGAGATGTTACACATAGAATTAATGCTGGTTGGTTAAAATGGAGAGGAGCATCAGATATTCTTTGTGATAAGAAGATACCATTAAAGTTAAAAGGTAAATATTATAGAGCAGCAATTAGGCCTGTCATGTTTTATGGTTCTGAGTGTTGGGCAGTTAATCATCAACATGTACAAAAGATGTCTTTGACAGAAATGAAGATGTTGAGATGGATGAGTGGTCATACAAGAAAAGACCGTATACATAATGAGGTTATTAGAAACAAATTAGGAGTGACACCAATAGAGGATAAAATGAGAGAACATCGTTTAAGATGGTTTGAACATATAGAAAGAAGATCAAAAGAAGAACCTGTAAGAAGGTTAGAAAAACTAAATTTGGAAAGTATTAAAAGAGGTAGAGGACGACCACAAAAGTGTTGGAAAGAAACAATAAAGAATGATCTAGCTTATTGGGAGTTAAGTGCTAACATGACACACGATAGAGATCTGTGAAAACAAAGAATCCATGTAGCCGACCCCGTCTAGTATGGGAAAAGGCTTAGTTGTTGTTGTTGTTGTTGTTGTATTAGGTGACTTAAGGAAATCTTATAGAAAAAATAGGTGTGCATCTTATTCATACGATCTTCCTCGGTCAGCCGCTGATGGCTTAATGCTTTCTTTTTTTTGCTGAGATTGAGGTATGGTCTTACTGAATTTTGTGTTTTGAAGACACGCAGCTGCAGAAAATGCCTAGGAGAAAGACTGACAAGGCATACGTTTTGGATAAGCAGAAGCATCTTGCCAGGCTTAATACCAGTGAGTCTGGAAAAGTTCTGTTAAAACGGTAAATTAGTATTCACCTGTGTTATTTATTTGAATCAACCGAAAATTTGCATTTGAATGCATAGTAGTCATGAGATTGTCGCTTTTACGCTTGACCTTGCTCTCAAAATTTTTCCACTGTACATGGAAGTCGATCATTGCATTAAAGACATCCTTTGAATAGGGAGGAAAGAATAAAACATGATGTTGCTAAAATGACACAATGTCAAGCTGCCAACTAAGAATCCATGTAGGTAATTCCAGCTAGTGTGAGGAAAAGCTTGGTTTTGGTTTTGGTTGGCCTCTTTGCAGCATTGGCCTGTCATTGAAATCAATACCGAAAGTTTCCTTTTGGTCCTTTACTCACACTAGGCTGCAAGATTCTTAGTTGCTACTCTGAGCTGTCTTAGGTCATACCTGCATTCAACCGGAAAATGTGAAAAAGCATGGCCATGTTCTGTGATTTTTTTAGGACACATTTTTTTGCCTTCCATGGCCCCTTTTGCTGTATTGATACTCCTAATATATTCACATCTTCAGAAGCCTAATTTGGTAGTCTTTTTGTCATCTCCTATATTTTATCTTTTATTAGCATAACAAGGAACTTTTGCTCGTATAACCACACAACCAACACCACACATACCGCACATTAACATGTGTTAGTGAATTTTTTATTCTTTTGTTGGAGAGGGGTGCATATTAAGCTGCCATAATGATTTTTACGAGGATCATAGACCAAACACTGAACATCAAGGAAGGAAGAAAAAGAACCAACATCAGCTGAACAACGTCATTGTTGTAGCATAAGCAGATGGCAAAATAGTGGCATTAATGAATTGAATCCCTAGCCAGTATCTTTTCTTAGTTGTTCAGTAAAAACTTTGATGACTACATCGTTTCCCTAGTATCAAACCAATTGTTTTTAGAACGTGTATTGTAAGACTAATTTTTCATATTTCATACTGGCAATGCAATGACATTTTTGTTAGCCATCATGAACTTATCAAACTCTATGACTCACCATAAACCATACCCACCATCAATGTCCTGCCATTTTAAGTTCTAAAGCAGATATGAGCTTGAACTATTCAAATTGGGATCCAGGGCTGGCTTACTTAAGATGTGGTCTTTCCTGGTGCAATAGCATGCCCCATGAGTTCCCTCAAAATCTATTACATAGGTAAGAAAGATCTCTTTCATAGTCAATTGGCATAAGAAACAGGACTACAGTCTTTGTATGTTAATTTGCATTTGAGGAAGCCATAACTTATGGATATTAGAAAGGTTATAACGGTAACCTTTGTCTTAACCATAATTTATAACATCTTGTTATTGTATGCCTAAATTGTTAGTAATATTGAGTATCAATTATTTTCCGAACGATTCAGAGTATGCCTTTGCCTGAGTACTATAAACTCTCCCCATGTAAGGGATCTTGCATTGCCGGTCCCAAGCCTGAATATAGGAGGAGGGTTGTGTTAGGCTTCCGACAGCTAGCGTAAAACTTCGTCGGATTTTATAACATGGATTACAAAAATTATGAGTATTGCTTTGGGGCGTCCCCGCTAGCGACATGCTGCAGAGCCCGAATGCAGTAATAAGTAAGCAAGGGCCACTACATTTTCGCCCGAATATAGTGAATCAATTGCAGAGAGGGCTCCCACATCATGGACGGGTGTGGGTAAAGAAGTTAGTCCCGTTACATTGTCGCTCGAATGAAGTGAATAATTTTCAGAGAGGGTCTCCACATTTTAAATATGGACGGATGCGGGGGGTAAGGAAGCTAGTCCTAGATAATAAGATCCGTATTGGTTCTTGGAATATCGGAACATTATCCGATAAGCTAATGGAGGTAGTAGATACTATGATTCGGAGAAAGATTCATATTCTATGTTTATAAGAGACAAATGGGTTGGAGAAAAAGCAAAGGAGATAGAGGATACAAGTTTTAAATTATGGTACTCAGGTAAAGAAAAGGCTTAAAACGGAGTTGGTATTATCATAAATAAATATTTAAAGGATAGTGTAGTAGACATATAACGATATGGTGACTGAATCATGACGTTGAAATTAGTGTTAGGAGGAGAGGTTTTGAATATAGTTTGTGCTTATGCACCCCAAGTAGGACTAGAAGATAGTATAAAGACAACTTTTTGGGAAGAGTTAGATAAGGTGATTCAAAAGATTTCATAAAGGGAGATGATTTGTTTAGGAGGAGACTTAAATGGACATGTCGGTAAAGAGGCATTAGGATATCAAGGGATTCGTGGAAACATTGGTTTTGGGGATATAAATGAGGAAGGTAGGGAGATTTTAAATTTTGCTATGGCTTTTGATCTCTTTATAGTCAATACAATCTTCAAAAAACGAGATGAACATTTAATTACTTATAAGAGTGGCTTATCACAAACACAAATTGATTACTTTATTTGTAGAAAAAAAGATAGATCGTGTTGTAAAGATTGCAAGGTAATTCCAGGAGAAAGCTTAACCACCCAACATCGACTTTTAGTTATGGATTTACAAATAAAAAAATGGACAAAGAAGAAAAGAGTGCATCGAGCTATTCGGGCTAAATGGTGGAACCTTAAAAGCGAGACAACAACAACAACAACTAAGCATTTTCCCATACTAGACGGGGTCGGCTACCCTTAAAAGCGAGAAAGATGATATATTTAAACAGAAAATTCTTCAAGGAGATATTTGAAATTATGTTGGTACACCCTATGATATGTGGAACAATATGGCTATACATATTAGGAAAGTGGCGAAAGATGTGTTGGGTGTGTCTAAGGGAGGTGTACCAGCACAAAAAGAAGCTTGGTGGTGGAGTGAAGTAGTGCAAAATAAAAATCAAGGCAAAGAGGGCATATTACAAATTACATTATGCTAAGAAAAATAGTGAAACTTTAGAGGCTTATAAGAAAGCAAAGAAGGAAGCAAAAAAAGTCGCGAATGAAGCAAAAGCTAAATTTTGGGAGGATTTATATAAAAAAACTCAATTGAAAAGAGGGTGAAAGAGATATTTTTAGGATAGCTAGGGCTAGAGATAAGAAAACTAAAGATCTTAATTATGTTAGATGCATCAAGGACGAGGATGAAAAAATTCTAGTGGCAAATGATGATATAAGAAATAGATGGAAAAACTATTTTTATAAGCTTTTTAATGAAAATAAAGATGTTAGTATTAGCTTAGGAGAGTTAGCCAAATCAGAAAAGTATATAAACCACAATTTCTACCGACGTATTCAAAAGAATGAAGTCAAAGAGGCTCTTAAACATATAAAGGGTGGTAAATCGGTAGGAGCAGCTAATATTCCTATAGAAGTTTGGAAAATACTAGGAGAAAACGGAATCACTTGGCTCACAACACTATTTAATGAAATATGAAAAAACCAAAAAATGTCTGAAGAATGGAGAGCAAGTACACTTATACCCATATATAAGAACAAGGGAGACATTCAAAATTGTACGAATTATTGAGGTATCAAGTTAATGAGCCATACTATAAAATTGTGGGAATATCGAACGTAGGTTAAGACAAGTATCAAGTACATCAGAGAACCAATTTAGATTCATGTTAGGCAAATCTACTGTTGAAGCGATTCACCTTTTGAGACGTCTTATAGAACATTTTAGAGCAAAAAAGAAAGACCTTCACATAATAGTTATTGATCTAGAAAAAGCTTATGATAGGGTACCAAGAGAGGTTCTTTGGAGAACTTTGGTAAAAAGAGGTATCCCATTGACATACATTAACTTTATTAGAGACATGTATGATGGTGCAAAAACATGTGTGAGGACTCATGAAGGAATGGCAGACTTCTTTGAAGTTAATATTGGGTTACATCAAGGATCAACTTTAAGTCCATATTTATTTATAATGGTGATTGATGAGTTAACAAAACATATTCAAGATGAAGTACCCTGGTGTATGTTATTTGCATATGACATTGTATTAGTGGAGGAGTCTAAGGAAAAAGTTAATAGAAAATTGGAACTATGGAGAGAAACATTAGAAAGCAAAGGCCTCCGACTTAGTAGAACAAAGACAGAATATATGGAATGTAAGTTTGATAATTTGGTTACCTCAAAGGATATAGAAATTAAAATTGGCACACATTGCATCCCCCAAAAGGAAAGTTTTAAATACCTAGGGACAAATTTTCAGAGTGATGGAAGAATTGATGGAGATGTTACGCATAGAATTAATGCTGGTTGGTTAAAATGCAGAGGAGCATCAGGTATTCTTTGTGATAAGAAGATACCATTAAAGTTAAAAGGTAAATATTATAGAGCAGCAATTAGGCTTGTCATGTTTTATGATTCTGAGTGTTGGGCAGTTAATCATCAACATGTACAAAAGATGTCTATGACAGAAATGAAGATGTTGAGATGGATGAGTGGTCATACAAGAAAAAACCGTATACATAATGAGGTTATTAGAAACAAATTAGGAGTGGCACTAATAGGGGATAAAATGAGAGAATATCGTTTAAGATGGTTTGGACATATAGAAAGAAGATCAAAAGAAGAACCTATAAGAAGGTATGAAAAACTAAATTTGGAAAGTATTAAAAGAGCTAGAGGACGACCACAAAAGTGTTGGAAAGAAACAATAAAGAATGATCTAGCTTATTGTGAGTTAACTGCTAACATGGCACACGATAGGGATCTGTGGAAACAAAGAATCCATGTAGCCGACCCCGTCTAGTATGGGAAAAGGCTTAGTTGTTGTTGTTGTTGTTGTTGTTGATTAGAGTATGCCTTTCTGTTCCTCCAAGATGTGTGTGTGTGTATATATATATATATATATTAAAGTAGTGGGTATATGTTAAGGTTATAAGCTCTTGTGGAGGCCTTTGGAGACCAACTTTCATGTTGTAGATAAATTGTTTGTATTGGTGCTGACATGTACAACCTATGGATCTTTATTGTGTTATTGTGTAGTGGTGAAGGGAAACTGGAAAAGCAGTTCCGCATGTCTTGTATGGGGTGTGAGATTTTTGTATGTTACCGTTCTGTGGAAGACTTTGAGCAGGCCCCTTTCATATACGTTGTCGATGGTGCACTAAGCTCTGTTGCAGCAGAAACTAATCCTCAGGTGTTTTGTCGCTTTTTGAGTTCATCTACAAGTTTTTCTTTCCTTCCCATTTTAGTTTCCTTCTTGTTGGCTGCAAATGTGTTGCTCTAACTTATCCAACAATTTTTCGTTTAGACTGGTTCATGTTTCTCAGTGATTACTGAGTATGTCGGTTCTCTGTATTGGTTGGCTGATGTTTGGTTGATGATGCAGGATGCGCCCGTTCCACCTTGTATTTCCCAACTAGAAGGTGGCCTTGTTCAAGTGGCCATAGAAGTAGAGGACCGAGCACAACGTTCAGCAATCACAAGTACAATATTTTGATTTTACTATGTATAGTGATTTTGTATACTTGTTTCTTTCTTACATGAAAATGTACCACTAAGAAATAGCAGGAGTCATGGTTGGTAGATATTGGATAAAGCTATTTGGTCCTCTGCAATCGCTGCTAATTCTGCTGTTGTGTCTATTATGCCCTGCGTATAATTATGCATGAAGGCATGAACCTTTGTGCTCAAGTTTATCTTTTAAGCTTCATAGGTATCTAAAGCACAGCAACTAATTAGGCGTGTACTGACTTTGAGGACCATATTTAATTTTAAACCACTAGTGGTGGTTGTCTGGAGGCTGCTAGATTAAACATGCCTGTAATAATGTAATTTAGTTAAACACTGACGAGGCAATTCAGAAATTGCGTGCCTTAAAGGCTTGAAATTTTTGATGCGTATGTTTATCATCCAACGTTAAGTTCTTTCTATTCGCATTGAGATTTCAATGGAAGTTGTTTAAATTCAGCAGTCCTGGTTGGTAATTTCCCCCCTTAAAGATATCTTCTATTCGCTAAAAGTTGATAACGGTTCTCTGTTTGTGCCCTTCTGGTTTCAGGAGTTAATGCAGATGATGTTCGAGTGACAGTGGCTGCACCAGCCGCTCGTGGAGAAGCTAATAATGAATTATTGGAATTTATGGGGAAAGTAGGGTTCTTTGTATACTTTATTTTTTCTCTATTTTCTTTTTATGCATATGAATTGCATATTCTTGATTCAGGTAATGGGTTTGAGATTGAGTCAGATGACCCTGCAAAGAGGATGGAATAATAAATCCAAGTTGCTTGTGGTAAGTTGGTTAGTTATGCTATAACTATGCCGTTGGCCATGGATGTATCTCGTTTCACAGGGTTCTTCTGATTTTATTGCTTGCTTCTTGGATCAGGTGGAAGACTTGTCTGCAAGGGCGGTATACGAGAAGTTGTTGGAAGCTGTCCAACCTTGAGTTGCATCATGATATTTTCTTAAGTGAGATTATGAATGTTCTCTTACAGGATAGAAACAAGTCTTTTTTGTAGCTACCAAATTCCTGCAACTGTATGTGAAATTAATAGATTGCCTTGTCTGATTCTATAGATTTGCCTCTCTAATGCTGCTATTGTGTACAAGCACACGTAGTTTAATTAAGGTTCATTCTGCATAACTAGTAACGGAATCTTCTATTACATGAACACAGTATCTGTGTTCAGATGTAATAGTGTGTCTCTGCGGAATATAAGTAAAGAGCTCAACGTTTTAGCACAAGGCCACCTCCTTTTAGTGTTGAATAGTGTATTCATTGAGCCTGCATGTTGTGGGATGACAGTGCTAAAGCATATGGTCCATTCCAGACACCTGATTGTGCAATCCATTTGGGAATTTGGAGATGTCGACATCCATCAGAAGCATGGGCTTATGTTTGTGCGTGTGTATTTTATGCTTTCTGCTATTGTGAGGTGTGTGTGTGTGTATGTGCGTGTTTGTGCGTCTCATGGAGCGTGTGTTTGTAGGCATAGACATGAATAAAGCTTTCTGCCACTGTGGGGCATGTGTGTGTGCACCAGCCAATGTATCTGTTCTAAGGATGCTGCCTGTCCGCCAAGAGAATGAAATGTAAACTCCTCTTTTTTGTTATCAAGTACACCTTATCTCAATTATCAAAGTATTCTAAGGACACCAATGTCACAGAATTTTAAGTTTGAATTTCCTAGCTGAGTGTATAGTAGTTTGTGAGATCTCCCCTGGATTCTAAATGCTTTCAGCTTTTGAGCACCAAGACGAAGGCCCAAGTTCGCAAACAGTCTGATGGTACCCAAGAAAGTATTGGTCCCACTTGAACAACAATCTGACACAAATCCTCTTCAAGTTCGAAGCAGTATTAAGGCTATTTTAGCACTTGAGTAGAATTAAATGCTTTCAGCTCAAGTTCTTTTTATGTGAAGATTGAGGTACTTATCATGGAGGACGCTTGGCGCAACGAATGGAACCAAGCAACATGGTGCACGTATGGGATGGTTCAACATAGTGAAGAAAAGGCATGGATTTTGAATCAAGCTTTATGTGTCCACACAACAATCTAGTTTACTGAAAAATTATCTCATCGGCCTTTATTCTATTGGAAGCAGCTAGAAGTAAAAGCACGGCTCTGTGCAGTGCACCAAGAGGAAGGAATGAAGAAAACAGTCAACAATGTGTCTGTGGTCCATTAAGCACCTCTGTAATCACGGTCATAAGGACCAATTAACTTAATTTATTAATGAGAAGCTATGTTTAAGCACCTAGGATATGGTGAACTTACCGACGGCTACAGGAGCAGCATTCTCTTTTCAGGTGGGTGCATACATTTCAGTCGTGTTGCATTTGTCGGAACTGTTGTTTTTGAGTGGTATTTCTTCTAGGGTTACAAATTCAACCTTAAAAGAACCAAAACCAAAATCAAGCGTTATCCCATATAAAGTGGGGTTGGCACAAATTCAGCCTTATGTGTCATGTTTGCTTTACAACAATGCAGAATAGAAATCCAAGGCTATGACCCTTGCGTCGAAGACCTAGATTGATAATTTGTGTGCACTGTGGTAGCACCGATGAGAGGCGAAACCCCTAATTGCTCATACAGCCATTTTCTTCTCCGTCCCTGGGGCAGGCACGACCGTCGTCTTCAAACCCCAGGACTGCCTCTACCAGACAACACAGCAACTTCGACAGAACCCTTGAGTTGAAGGTTGCGGGATCAATACCCAGTCATACACATCTGATAGAGGTCAATCTAATACTGGTTGCGGATCCAAAAACAGAAAAAATTATTGATTTCATAGTTACAAGCATCAGATCTAGTCTTGTTCGGCGCTGTTGAAAAAGTGTCAAATTATACGGTCTCCAAACCCAAAAGTTCAAGAGTCCCCCATCCAAAGAGAACCAAGAACGCAGTCATGGACAGTTTAATCTAGCAGCTTTCTAATGCCTGGTCTAGCCGCTACAGTTAGCAGCTTCAATCAAGTTATTAGAACGGTGGCTTGATCAGAAGTATATTTAAACGAATCCAATTTAATTCAGCACTGAGTAACCATGAGGGTGGTGTTCTGGATTCCGGGTCGGATGTAAACAATACAGGGCCAAATCCCCGAGATCTCCAGGGAGAGACTCCACCACGGATTACTTAAATATGTCATCGTATATTTAACTCTGGAACACGTAAGTTGATTTAATGCCAATTAATCAAACGATACGACATGTTTGATCACCATATATCGCAATCATCTTGCTATTATGTCACACTTGTGACAATCAAAGCAACAATGATCATGCAAGAGGTGAGCAACCGAGTCATTCTCTTCAGTTGGTACAAGATAGTGACCCAAGGAAGCCAAAAAAACATCAGCCATAAGTATACCAGCACAACCGTAAACAAGCAGTTGTAAGTTAACGACGCTAACAATCTGCAGTACAAAAGGATGTTCTATGGCAGGAAATAAAACAACTAAAACACATCAAGATGGAAAAGAAATAAGGGCAATAACCCCAAAATCAAGAACTCATGGGAAATTTCAATTTTCAAAAACACATAATTTGTAGAAAAGCTACTCTAGATCTCTTCAAGAAGAGGCTCCGCTTCGGATAACTTGAGTTTTCTTGGTCTTCTTCCTGGAGGCAACCTGTGTTTCAGCCTGCGGATAAACATTGCACAAATGCGTAAATATTTGCTTAACACTGACTTGATGGCATTGGTTCTATGCTTCAAAAGCAGAAAAATGATTGCAGGTCCGGATTGTTTCCTATTGGCAGCTAGTGTGGCAGAACCACTCAAGGTACTGAACTTAGGGATGTTCATGGGGCAAGGCAGGAATAATGTATGTTCAAAGAGCTAAAGTTTGACTTTATGTAGAAAGGTCCAGTAAAACGAGTGTTTATATGCCATAAGATGACAAACAGTTGATAATGGTGAAAGGCAAAGTTCATCATTGAGGATCGTATATGAATGCTTGAGATAAGAAAGGAAACATTACCTCTTTCTCTGACAAAATCAACTCAATATGACAAGGTGAGGACATATAAGCTGCACATACATCGAATTGTTGACATACCATAGTTGATGGATCGACATGTAACCACTACCAATAGAAACAAATGAGATGCATACTTACGGTTTATCCGTCCATGAGCTCGACAAGTACGTCTCCTCCGCTTTTGAGCTTGGTTGACTTGGAAGTGAGATATATATAGTGTCAACATCCAAACCCTTCACCTGAAGAGAATTGAAAATGATATTGAGTGGGAAACCACACAAATGAGAATGGAAAGAGGTAGCCACTGGAGACATACATCAGCATTGCTTTCGGCACTTTTCAGCAAGTTCAATATGAACTTGGCAGATTTTACGGGCCAACGTCCTTGGCCATTGGAGTGGTGAATCTTTACTTGAGCTGTTCAACCAACACCACCACAAAAACGCCTGAAGGAATGGCTTGTTTGTGGGCAATAACATCCTCAAGGTACCTCTTAGCCTTGGCCAGGGATGCTTCCTTATTGCAAAAGCAGTCTCACGAGTATTCTGGGGGAACATAATAAAGTGAGACTCTGATCAACTGATGTGAATTAATGATGAAAGAAAACACATAAGGCGCATTCAATATGTGAAAATTTTCACTTGCAACCCATCAACATTCTATAAGTAAACCACAAGTTGAACACACGAATATACATAATCTCTAAACGATCAACCAAAAGAATAAACCATCAGAATCAAACAGGTGCAAAGATGCCAATTTGAAGCATATTGATGTTCCTAAAAAGATATACAGCAATAATAACTGAAGCCATGAACTTTCAAACAAATGCCTCAATATTTCAGTTTAGAAGCCGAAATCATAAACAATAAAATGAAACAGAGCCCTTATAAATTACCGGCAGTGACTTCTAGAAACATGAATAGCCTCAGATCAGAAGAATATCAACAGGGCTTGAGACCACATCTGTCCCCAAAGATGGCATTTTAAGGTAATATCATCATTGGCCAACCCAAGCATCAGCAAGAAACTGCATTACTGTGACAAATGCATGCTGATATGCACAAAGTCACAAAGATCCGCAAATATTAATATAAGTACAATAAATGGATGCCATGTCAACTGTTCCAGAAACTATCACTTGGAAACTTCAACATTGGCTCATTATGTCCACCTTTTTTCCCATTCAATAATGTGATTTTTTTCAAAAAAAGAAACAGTAAAAAGAAAAAAAATGTAATCACACAAATCGGCTCTGTGGAAGAACTGTAAGTATCAAATCCACAGATTCCTATCACGATGTGAAACTTCCAAGAATCAACATGTGCCCAATCCACTGCTATTTGCTACCATTGACGTGGCATTGGACATCAGAGCGAGCATGAGAGAGAAGGTGTAAAATCAACCAAATCAAAATTTGAGATTATAACAGCAGATAGGGACATAAGTAGTACCAGTGTCAAACTACAATAACCATTCAAGAGTATATGAATAGTAGATTAACTCAACCTTGATAAGCAACATTACGTATCCAATTCAAATGTAACAAAGGTTACAACTTACACGGAAACACCCTCCTAACATCACAGGATAAATATATGGTGTTTCATAGGAAACAGAAATGTTTTATGGTTCTGAGTGTTGGGCAGTTAATCATCAACATGTACAAAAGATGTCTGTGACACAAATGAAGATGTTGAGATGGATGAGTGGTCATACAAGAAAAGACCGTATACATAATGAGGTTATTAGAAACAAATTAGGAGTGGCACCGGATAAAATGAGAGAACATCGTTTCAGATGGTTTGGATATATAGAAAGAAGATCAAAAGAAGAACCAGTAAGAAGGTTAGAAAAACTAAATTTGGAAAGTATTAAAAGAGGTAGAGGACGACCACAAAAGTGTTGGAAAGAAACAATAAAGAATGATCTAGCGGAGTTGACTGCTAACATGGCACATGATACGGATATGTGGAAACAAAGAATTCATGTAGCCGACCCGGTCTAGTATGAGAAAAGGCTTAGTTGTTGTTGTTGTTTCATAGGAAACAGAAATAACCTAATCAACTATGTTGCATTATTTTTTGAACCTACTGTCAGAGGCAGTGCCTCCAATGGTTCACCCAATAACAATGTAACTCTATGTCCCTGAAGATCACGAGAGGCCGGTTAATTGAGACAACAAGCCCTGCTTTTTACTTCAAGTTTAGTAAAGGTTATGACCATCTAACATTGTAGAGAAATATATAAGGCTCAATAAGAAACAGAAAACAACCTAACAGAATGTGCTGCATCAGTTTCTGAACCTATTGTCAAAGATATCACCTACAATGGTTCATTCAAAAAAAGGAACCCTATGTACCTGAAGCTTACGAGAGACCATCACTAAGCTGGCATCTCTGTTCTGTAAAACATAGGGTTTCTTAATATGGTTTAGTTTATGGTGGGCTTTTCCTTTTTCGTGATGGATTTCGTGTTATTTTTCAGCGCGCAAAGCAAGGGGCTCAGACCTCCGGGTTCACTTCAAGGTATTGCTTAGTGCTTTCGATATATTAAAGGCATTTCTTTTGTTGTTGTGGCTGTTTATGCTGCTTTTAGTTATTGGATCTGTTTCCCGTAAATAGGGTTCCAGAGATGTGATCGTAACAAAGTCAATATTTACCATGTGAATGAGTTGATAAATGTGATCGTACTCACAGAACCAATGAAGGCATGGGCAGGAGCTCACTAGAATTGGATTTAGAACAAAGTCCGGTGTGCTTGGTTAAATAATGAGATCAAATACAAAGTGTGTCATTGTTAGTCCCGCGAGTATGCTTAGGCTATAATTAATGATCTGTTTATAACAAATATACTCAGTGGTGGATCTATATAGAGGAGAGATGGCCAGTGCCCCACCTGAAATTTGAAATATCAACGTAAAAGATATAGCTCACAGTTGAATCCATGGTTTTAGCTCAGTTGGTTAGAGCGTCGTGCTAATAACGCGAAGGTCGCAGGTTCGAGACCTGCATGGGCCATTGAGTGCTGCCTTATTTCAGAATATAAAATTTTTAAAAAAACTAAGCAACTCTTTTTCTTTTGTTATAGAGGGAGGCTGAAGTTTAAGCTAATGCTTTGGGTAGGCATAACCTGTCCTGGTTTCCTTGGAATCAAGAATAGAAACAGTTTCAGTTCTAGTTTTGGTTCGAGTCTCAAACCGTTCAAAACCCGAAAAACTATTAAAAATAATATTTTTTCGAAAAATAAAATTGACACATTGAACTGTCGATTCCAGTTCAATGGAAGGTGGAACACAAACCAAGCTAAGGTATCCCATACTTCGTTCCTAGGTCCAGGTCCAATCCGGTCCAGTTCCAAATCAGCCATGTCCTAGCTCTCCCTGCGAGCTTACGAAAATTTGGGATGATCGAATGGATTCAAAACTTCAAGTTGCAAGCTTCGGGAAATTTGGGCAATATAATGAGGATTCAAAGCAAATTCATGTTTTATCTGCGTACTTTTCACACCGAACCCGACTAAACTCAATGCAAGACCAACAGTAGCATGTTAGATCCAACTTGTAATCTTGACAACCATGAACCAATGCTTCTCGTCTCTTGCTTTTCTATATAATCGGGAGGCCGAAGCGAGGTGAACACAACAGGTGTTGGTTTTCAATTTGTGAGTTGATGTCCAGCAGCATGACTATTGCTCCTTGTGCGAGATATGATAATTTTGTTCTTGTAAGTTTTGTCAAATTTCTTTTTCGTTTTTCTTTTAATTACAACGGGGAGGAACCATTGCCGGTTTATTTTTTAATTATCTCAAATCTTTGTCTATATTTTGTTAATCTTTTGATCTTCAATGTCAACAATCCCTCTCTCTTGCTCACTCGCTGGTGCGCGTGCACACACACACACACAAGTCCTATAGCAACAAGCTAGAATGCATCAGCTCTTTATTTCTTTTAATTTATATAATTTCACGAGGCTAGGCCCATGCTGTGAAGGCCTATCTTGAGCACCGGCTGGCTGGTTAGGCTGATGGTGCGACTAAATTGTTGCGGTGGGTGCTGAGAAGCTCATAAAACTTGTCCGCAGGAGGCAACTTCTCGCTTACAGAAGGTTGGCTGAGAAAATCATGGAACCATGCATTCAGATGTGGGAGGTTATCTTCATCAACCAACTTGTCACCAAAGTGTTCTTCCATTCTTCTAATCGCGAACGGCAGCGAGCCGGCTACTATGTCGACGAGACCGACGGCGTCGCCACCGAAGAATTTATTGCCTTTCAATGCACCCTCCAGAATCTTCAGATTCTCAATGAACTCTGCCTTGGCCTTCTCTTGCTCCTCGCCTTGAGTGGAGAAATATCGGAAACTTGATTCCCAGCACTAAAAACAGGCAAAGTAAAATCATTTGATATGAAAATCTTTTATGTAGAACTCTTTTCCTATCACAGGAATAGAGAAAGTCGGGATAATGCTACACTGACCACCTGCTGGTCACCCTTGTGGCGACCCTAGTCAGGTGCCGACTAGCAGGATTGCTACTGATTGAATGAATGCCCTTATCAACAGTGGTGGATTCAGAAATTTGTTTTGGGTAGAGAGTTGGCTTTAAAAAAAATCAATTTCTTTTGAAATTTTCAATACTTAATTAAATTTTTAAATTTTTAAATTTCATAAGGTTGGGATCCAGAGTTAAGTTAACATAAGCTAGATCTTTTTAAACTCTGTTATTGCTAGTCCCAAAACAGGATTTGAAAGAAGAAAGGTTACATTAGACTTTTCACAGTGTAAAACTTATTACTAGGTGTGTTGTGGACAACAGAGAAAGTTTAAATATAAAACTGATGGTTTGGTTCAGCTCTAGATGTTGAACGGTTTGATTCGATTCGGTTCTAACTGAAAAAATGGTTGGCGGTCCAGTCTACGGTTTCAGTATTGGCACAAAACCAGGAGAACCGAAACGAACCAAAGTGAAGTCCATAATGCTGAAAAGCAGCAACCATTCATCGTGGATAACTTTAGTGCCGTATCGAGCACTTGAGTTACACACAAACCATTGAAAGGACACCGAACAAGGTAGGACCAAGTCTGGTACCTATTTTACAATACACCGAGAATTACAATTTCAGAACTGAAATGAACCAAATACGAGAAACTGTGAATAACAGTTTGTTCAAGGTTGAGGCTAGAACGGAACTGTGATACACCCTTACTACTCTAAACAGATAAGCACACTGTGATGCTGTGATGGGGTATCAAACTCGTGACCTTTAACTTTGAGGATCTTTTGAGCCAACCTACCTACTAGTAAGAAAACGGCCTCTGCTACAACTCTCTCTCTCACACACACACACAAGTATGCCTAATAATTATACTGCTGATATCCTTCAACCATAGTAATTATACTTAATTTTGCCTAATAATAGAAACATAAAAAGCGATGGTCTTAATCCTTTTCAACTTAAAATTATATTTGTAAAGTTTCAGAATATATATATATATATAGTATGCTCCAAGGTTGTTGGCAATCTGAGCAACTGACATGGGGTTAGTTTTATAAGCAAGTGCAGAAAACTGATGATTTTTGAACCTCACCTTCTCATCAGCAAATTTGGCCCAGAAGCGCGCCACGGCTCGATCATATGGATCTTGTGGCAGGATGGGATTCTCCGGCCATGTTTCATCAATGTATTCAATGATCACCATCGACTCTGCGATTGGCTTTCCGCCATGAACGAGTACCGGCACCTTCTTGTGGACAGGGTTGTACTTCAGCAGGAGCTCGCTCTTGTTCCTCAAGTCCTCTTCTATGTACTCATACTCGATCCCTTTCAAATGGAGTGCAATTCCTACTCTCATAACAAATGGGCTCGCCCAGAAGCCAAAAAGCTTCACCTCTTTAGCCATCAGTGAGCTCTCACAATTGGCACACCACTCTCTCTTTATTTCGTTTCCGCTGGGATGGTGCTTGTTCATTTGCATGTAAGAAATATATATAGCTATTTCATGTGTGTACAGAGAGAGAGAGAGAGAGAGAGAGAGAGAGAGAGAGAGAGAGAGTTTCAAAGTGGACATCTTAGTCTACGATGAGGAAAGACTTGGCAGCCGGTCTTTCAACGGCAAACTCGGTCAATAAAATGACGCAGGCAAGGACGTGACCTTGATGCTGAAAGCCTTTTGCATATCAATGTTTCAACCCAAAAGACAAGAATCCTTGGACTAAATTACCGGCTAATTGGAGCACAAGAAGCCACGGCTGTCCTGGCCAGCGGATCGACTCAAAGAACCTTCAAGTTGAGGGTCAGGAGTTCAATGCCTCAGGCTGCACATCTTGTAGGGATCTAAAAAGGACCGTAGACATACATGCATAATAAAACAATATGTCAGAAATATAAACATGTCCAAATCAAAAACAACAACCGCATATCCAAAATAAGTCATAATCAAGTCGTACGAAAAACAAAGATAGCAACATAAATTAGAAACTTATTTGTGTGAGTCGCCCTTTCAGACTTGCCTTAGACAAATCAATGCCTCATTATAAGTATGTACGATACTCGCACCTTCCTTAGAGGATAAAACACACACAACTCAAAGAACACATACCTAGCTTCAAGTTGACCTCGACCAATGCCTCAATCACTTATAACCGGAGGAGGGTTCTAAAAAACATCACGTACATAGAGAAAGCACTGAGAAGGAGAGAGGGTACAAAAAAGCAAGTGGGATTAACAACCCTAATCCCATATTTATAGTGTGTGTGATGGATCACGGATCCTAAATCCGATCCAACTATCACGACTATTAAGGTTTGTAATTGTTCTCGCTCCATAACTATTTTCGTTTGCACTCTTCACCATTAGATCAAGATTGATTGTTAGATCAAAAGAATTTTATGTAAAAAGACTGACAAAGACAATTCTCAAACCTAAGCTCAGGCCCATGTCCAGCCCAATGTGTGTGTGTGGTCTAGCCTATCCTCCCCAAGCTCTTTGAATTAAGGTTCATGAGATACCAATTATATAAAAGGACACGTAGGTTTGTCACTATTTTCGATATAAAACAAAATTTTATCTTCTCTTGGTCATCATCACATGCATAAGTCTCTCACATGTGACTTTTTATACTTTAAGACTTGCACATATATCATTTAAATATTTAGGGATACCAACCTTAATTAAATGTCATTAATGTACATTAAATTCAATAATCTCCTACAAAGTCCTTATGTGTAAAAGTGACATCTTAACCCAACCATCATATTATGCTTTCAATAATCATACCTTCCGGTTTAAACCGTTACATGAGTTATCCAATATTATTCTTAAAAGAACTAAGTGAACATACGTCTTTAACTTGAACCTTGGGTGTAAAGGTGTATATTAGTAATAACATAATAAAAGGTTATGACGTGATTTATAGGGATGATGCATTAATGGCCATGCATTCATATCCTGTATCATTATTGATTTTAGGGTAATTCTCCTATTGCGGCTATACGATGTCAATCACTTAGTTGAGCATCTCCAATGATGTACTACTATTATCCTGTCCTAAGATTCGATCTCATTTAGATAATAATCTCTTATTAAACTTGCAGTCATGACACTTCAGATTTATAATGAACAAATACACAGATACTGAAAGTATCACATAATACAAAATGTTATCCTATTTACCCGATAACTTGCTACTAACATATTGAGCATACTTCGTGAGATATTCACTCAGTTAGGTTGGGTTGCCACTATTTGTGAATAAATCGTGGGCCAACCTGAATTTCTCAACTTAGTCAAAGGATAATTGTATTATATTTGAATACAACAAAATCTATAATGATGACCTGTCATATACAAAAGCCCTTATAGACTTTAGTCTGACTTGGATGTGTCTTCATTATTTTTTGTTGTACTTGAAACTACTGATCTTAGCAATTGTAGTCATCCTATCACAATTGATACTTTTTGAATTTGACCACCATCAAAAGTTGTAGCAGGAACAACACATGATTGATCGCAATCCATGAAGATCATTATATTTAAGGCTAGTTGTATCACTACATGGCTTACCTTGAAGAACTCCATGCCCAATATCACCCGATACTCATCCAACGGTACTACAATGAAGTTAGTTATCCTGCACCAACTCTCCACTCAAGTCGCAACAACAATTGCCTCCCTATGATGGGTTTGAACTATGAATTCGCAACTTTTATGTTGCTACTATTTCCCACATGGCCTAGCGTTACCCCTTTGTACATGTCTCATATTGTTATATTATGCATGTATGTTGCAATACTGAGGTCTTTAGTTTTTATGTCATGGTTTAAAGGAAGCCAAAATGGAGTTTTTTGACAAGTTTATTGTTAAGTTTATTATATAGAAATTTCCTAAGTCTTGGGAGAGTTTCGGCCTAGATCTCAAGTATAAGAAGGGTAAGATGACCCTAGATGATTTAATGTTAGACATAACAATAGAGAAAAAACAAAGAACTCAAAAACTTATTATGCCTATAGACAACACCTCTAGGGTTAACATGACAGTCGGAAGGAACTAACCTAGTGATCCTAAGAAAAAACAGCTAAATCATGAACAAAAGGACAAGATCCAAAAGAAACTCAAGAACAAACTGTGATAGATTTGTGGTCAAGTTGGGCATTAGGCGAGAGATTGTCCATCAAAGAAAGCCAAGAAACCTTCAACCATTGAAGGAGCTATGGTTAACATGGTGGTGACTACTGCATCTCCTAGTGATGGATATCTATCCCTTAAACCCCATATCCTTTCTATTTATGAGTCATAATACTGGATAGTAGACACTGAGACTAATGCACATGTGTGTACTAACTAGTCTTTGTTTGTATCTTATCAGTCCGTTTGTGAATTAACAATGACCTTTGGAGTTTATGGCATGTGAACTTGAAGTTTCTTTCAAGAAAGATTCTTAACTCTTTAGGGAATTACACATATTTCAACAGTTTTCTGAAATATCTTCAGTGATTTTGCTTTAGTTAAGGAGTGATTAAGGTTAGATTGAAAATATAATAAAGTCGTTATTATACGACTTAATACTGGGTGTTTCTTTGGGAAAGGGTTATTTGTGTAATATAAATAATCTGTTTAAAATTCATGTAGAACCAATTGTTGATTTTTGTATGAATTTTAATGATAATAAAGTCTCTACTTTTGTTTATTCTTCTTATTTTATGTGCAATGTTAAATCATCTGATGTATGATATACTAGGTTAGGTCTTGATTTCATTAAAAGAATGATGAATTTAAATATTATCAGTAAAACTGTCATAGATAAAAAACACAAATGTGGTATATGTGTGCAAGTGAAGCAACCTAGGAAACCTTTACATATGGTTGAAAGGAAATTCGAGATTTTAGATTTGGTGTACTTGTAAATTCAATGAAATAACAATAAATGATAACAAAAGATATTTTATCATGTTTATTGATAATTATAGTAGATACTGTATATATTTACTTACTTAAAAGTAAAAATAAAGCTTTAAAAAAGTTTCAAAAATTTAGAAATAAAACACAAACTCAAAGCAATGTACTTAAACGATTAAAATATGATAGGGGAGGAGAATATACCTCAACCCATTTCCAAGTATACTATCAAAACAATAGTATTGATCATGAAGTTATTGCTCCATACTCTCCTCAGTCTAATAGGATAGCTAAATGAAAGAATAGAATCCTTTATGATATGATTAATGTTTTACTTCAACGTTTTGGGTTACCTACCTACATGTGGGGAGAACTTTGAATACACATTGTCATATTTTGAATAGAGTTCCCCATAAGCATAAAGAAAGTAGTTCATTTGAGCTTTGGAATAATCAAAAGACTAATCTCAAATATCTTAAACTGTGGGTTATCTTGTAAAAGTACTCATCCTTAAACACAAGAGAAAGAAATTGAAACTTAAAATAGTAAATTCTAGATGTGATTTTAGGGATTAAAATCAAAAGGTCTACTTCTTAAAGAACTGGGTCAGAGTGGCCTGGCCCTGGCGGCCCTGACTCACTGGGCCATCAGGGCCAGGGCCACTAGCCGTTGGGGCCTGGCTGCAGCAAGCCCCCCTCTTTCCCCTTTTCCCTCTTGAGTCTTTCACTTCTTCTCACTCTCTTTCACTCTCTTTTCTCTATAAATACCTCTTGTAAACCATTGTAAATTCAAGCTTTTGATGGCTAATGAATAAAGATTATTTATTCAAGCTTATGTTGTGTTTATTCTCCTTTTTGTATGCACTTGTTACTCTCGGCTATTACCTTTTTTAAGGTTTTGTGATTGATACTTTATGGTGGTGTTTACTCATTGATCTTCCGCAACTATATTGAAGCATAGTCTTCATTACATAGTATCAGAGTCATTTCTCGATCGTGAGAGTATTGTTCATCGTCTCGAGAAGCACGTCGGTCATATTTTGTATTGTTAATCACCTTGAAAAGTGCGTCAATCGTATTTTATAAGTTTAACTCTTTAATTTCTTTTTCCTTGAAATATGGATGATAAAGGAGGTTTTAATTTCCATCCAACATCTTCGAACTATAAAACATGGGCCTAATCTATGGAAAACTACTTATATTTAAAAAAATTATGATGCTATGTAAGTGGTTCGAAGATAGAACTCTCTATCAATACCACACTTAAACAAAAAGAGGAATATGAAGGAGGTCATAAAACGATCCTATGGGTGCTCATGAATAATGTAAATAAGCACACTAGGGACACTTTGGCTGATTTCACCAACGCTAAAGAAGCATGATAATATTTTAAAAAATCTAATATTCAAAGCGATGTGGCTCATAGGATGGCATTAAGAGACAAATTGGTCTCACTCAAACAAGGAGATAAAGGGGTAAACAAATTTTTTGGAGAATTTTCTAATGTTTGGAATCAATTGTATGGTTACAAAAAGAAATGTACATAATATCTTAATGAGAGACAATGTGAAGACAATGAGAACTTTGTATATTAATTTCTAAGAAGTCTCCGGGAAGAATTTGAAGGAGTAAGATCATCGCTCATTCATAGAAAACATTTTCCTACAAAAGAAGAGATTATTACCGATCTTCAAATGGCAAAAATAAGAATGAATGAAGCAAGACTTCAAAAAGACACTGCCTTGGCCGCATCAAAACCCAGAGTAAATATGAAGACTTATCGACCTCCTCATTTCAAAAGTGAAGAAGGAAGAAAATACATCATTTGTCATCATTGTATAGAAGCCGGGCATATAAGGCCAAATTTCCTAAAATTGAAAAAGAAGGTAGTCGTAGTAGAAGAACATGTTTCATCATCCATTCTTATACTTGAACAAAAATTAAAGCAACTTTAAGCTTAAATGAAGGAAAAAGCAACGATTGGTGTGGCTTGCTCATTTTCAACAAAAGAAACTCAATGTATGATCTCTTGGATTCTTGATTCGGGTGCTTCATTTCATATGACTTGTAATGAATATATCTTAAAATCATGTGTTCAAAAACCCCTATCATGTGTTTATACGGAGGATGGTACACAATTAAATGTTGATAAAATTGGTGACTTGCAAAACAATAATTTTGAAGTTTCCAAAATTAGTATTGTTCTAAAACTAAATTTAAACTTACTTTCCGTATTTCAAATTTCGGATAAAAATTGTGTTATAACCTTTTCATCCACCGGATGTATTGTACAGGATCGTCTCTCGAAGAAGGTGATTGGGCGTGACCATAGAGAGGGCGGACTTTCCATTATGGACTATTTGCATAGTATATGATATGTTAATGTTTTGACAAATGATGCCCTTTTATGGCACAAGAGACTTGAACATCTTAATGCTCAAAAATTATATCAATGTCCTCTTGAAATAAAATTTAAGGAATCTTTTTCTTGCAAAGATTGTGTTCTTGGTAAAATACAATATCTCCCATTTTTAAACAAAACACATGTTACAACAAGACTCTTCGAAATAATTCATTCGGATGTATGGAGTCCGTCACTTGTTTTGTCTAAAGGAGGCATTTCCTATTATGTTATTTTTGTAGATGACTTTACTAGGTATATATGGGTATATCTTTTAAAAGCAAAATTCGATGTCTTTCAAAATTTTGTTATTTTTCATAATCTTGTAAAGAATCAATTTGATTTCGAAATCAAAATTTTTAGATCAGATTCAGGAGGAGAGTTTATGTCAAAGGATTTTGAAAACCATCTCAATAAGTTTAGGATTATACATCAAACTTCTTGTTCTAAGACTTCTCAACAAAATGGTGTTTCCGAACGAAAGCATAGACATATTTTGGAAACCATAAGAACTTTGCTTTTGTCAAGTGGTGTTCCTAAAAATTTTTGGGCAGAAGCTATTATGACTGCAGTCTATTTAATTAATCGGATGTCCTCTTCGGTTTTACAAAATATGTTTCCTATAGAAAAACTTTTTAAAGTTTCTCCTAACTATTCAAGATTGCATGTTTTTAGATGTAAATGATTTCTTTATACTAACATAGATGATAAATTATCATCTCGGACCATAGAATGTGTTTTTCTAGGATATGGAATAACCAAAAAGGGATATAGGTTTTATGATTGTAAAAATGATAAGCTTTATGTATCTCGAGATGTTAGATTTTTTGAAAATGAATATGTTTTGAAAAGCATGGATGAGGATAACTCTATTAATGACCCCTCCTACTCCTTCTTGAATGATATTTTAGGTGAAGAGATAATTCATGAAGAAAATGTGCTTGATGAACCTATGATTACCAAACATTCTATTACTCCCTTTGATCAACATTACAATAGGAGATCTATGCCTATCCCTAAAAGGTCAAATCGTGATTCTAGACCTCCTGAAAGATTTGTGTCATATGATAGTTTTTCACCAAGATATAGAGCTTTAGTAACAAATATTTCAGCTATAAAGGAACCTAGAACCTTTAAAGAGCTCAATTATCATAAGAATGGACTCATGCAATTAATGAAGAGTTTGATGCTTTATTTAAAGTCCAAACTTGGGATATAGTCTCTAGACCATCAAACAAAAAGACTATAGGTTGTAGGTGAGTTTATAAAATCAAGACTAATGGTGATGGCTCATTAGATCGTTATAATCGTTATAAAGCTAGATTGGTTACCAAGGGTTATTCTCAAGAATATGGAATTGATTATGAAGAAACCTTTGCTCATGTAGCTAGAATGATAACTGTTAAAACACTTATAGTTGTATGTGCTATTCATCATTGGAATATTTATCAGTTAGACGTTAAAAATGCTTTTTTGAATGGTTGGTTAAAGGAAGAAGTATATATGAAGCTTCATCCTGGTCTCAATCTTCATAGAAACCAAGTCTTAAAGCTCAAAAGAGCCTTATATTGTCTCAAACAAGCTCCCAAGACTTGGTTTGATAGAATGACTGAATTCATGACATTGTATGGCTTTACTATCTGTTATACTGACACAGCCCTATTTATAAGAAAATCCTCTGTAGGTATTGTTATCCTTTTGCTCTACGTCGATGATATGATTATTACAAGTAGTGATGATACAGGTATCCAACAAATCAAGCAAGAACTTGGTAATGTGTGCTATTCATCATTGGAATATTTATCAGTTAGACGTTAAAAATGCTTTTTTGAATGGTTGGTTAAAGGAAGAAGTATATATGAAGCCTCATCCTGGTCTCAATCTTCATAGAAACCAAGTCTTAAAGCTCAAAAGAGCCTTATATTGTCTCAAACAAGCTCCCAATGCTTGGTTTGATAGAATGACTGAATTCATGACATTGTATGGCTTTACTATCTGTTATACTGACACAGCCCTATTTATAAGAAAATCCTTTGTAGGTATTGTTATCCTTTTGCTCTACGTCGATGATATGATTATTACAGGTAGTGATGATACAGGTATCCAACAAATCAAGCAAGAACTTGGTAATGTGTTTGAAATGAAGGATCTGGGTCAACTTTTCTATTTTTTTGACATTAAGGTAACCCGTGATTATAGAGGTTTCTTTTTATCACAAACTAAGTTTACTAATGATGTTATTCTTAGATCAGGAATTTCAAATGACAAAGTCATTGAGACACCAGAAGTAATCAACCAGAAGATAAGCCTAATTGATGGTGAACTTCTTAGTGATCCCACACCTTATAGACGGATAGTTGGAGCACTCACATATCTCACCATAACATGGCCTGATATTGCTCATGCTATTCATACTGTAAGTCAGTTTCAGCATGTACCCACCTCAGTGCATATGAGTGATGTTATGAGGATTATTCGTTATATTCGACAAACCTCAACTAAGGGAGTATTTCTATCTTCCTCGTTATTTCAGTTGCTTGCATATACTGATGTTGATTGGGTGGTGATGTGAATGAGAGGCACTCTACTACAGGATATTGCATATTCCTTGGTCACTCACTCATTTCATGGAGTTGCAAGAAACAACAAAAGGTGTCTCTTTCATTCACTGAAGCTGAGTATCGTGCTATGGCCAACACTACTACAAAACTAACTTGGTTGTGACAACTATTTCAAGACTTGAGCATACAACTGGAAGCTCCTCCAATAATGTTTTGCGACAACAAAAGTGTTATGTACATAGCCAACAACCATACCTTCCATGAGTACACAAAGCACAAAGAGATTGATTGTCACTATGTTCTTGAAAAGCATCTACAAGGCAATTTGACATTACAGTTTGTAAAATCAGAATATCAACTTACAGATGTGTTCACCAAGTCCTTACCTGCTCCTCGATTTCAATCTTTAATTGACAAACTTCAGGTCATGAAGCTGCCAGTTTGAGGGGGGGTGTTAAAGAACTGGGCCAGAGTGGCCCAGCCCTAGCGACCCTGACCCATTGGGCCATCAGGGCCAGGGCCACTAGTTGTTGGGGGGCCTGGTCCCCAACAGCTAGTGAAGTGGCCGTTGGGGTTGGCTGCAGCCAGCCCCCCTCTTTTCCCTCTTTTCCCTCTTGAGTCTTTCACTTCCTCTCACTCTCTTTCACTCTCTTTTCTCTATAAATACCTCTTGTAAACCATTATAAATTCAAGCTTTTGATGGCTAATGAATAAAGATTATTTATTCAAGCTTGTGTTGTGTTTATTCTTCTTTTCGCATGCACTTGTTGCTCTCGGCTATTGTCTTTTTTAAGGCTTTGTGATTGATACTTTGTGGTGTTGTCCACTCATTGATCTTCCGTAACTATATTGAAGCATAGTCTTCATTAGACAACTGATGGTATAAAACATCTCTCAGTCTCACTATATTGAGAAAGTTTTAGAGAGATTTGAATATACAAATTATAGACCTATTAAGACTCTATATGATTCATCTAAGGCTTTTATAAGAATGAAAGTTGTATTCTTGTATCTTAACTACGATATTCTCAAATTATCGGTAGTTTGATGTATCTAACCAACTGCACACGACCAGATATTGCATTTTTTGTGTGTAAGTTGAGTAGATACACCAACTGTCTAGATAGAACTTATTGAAAAGCTTTAGATAGAGTATTTCACTATGTGAAGGGAATTATTTATCTTAAACTATATTACAATAAACATCCTTCGGTTTTTTAAGGATTAAGTCATGCTAGTTTGATAGCAAAGAATTCTAGAAGTAATGATGTCACCAAATATGTGTTTCTTGTGCGTGGTGGCACTGTCACCAAAATACAAGAAACAAACTATTTTGGTTTGTTGTACCTTTGAGGTAGAACTATGTGTTTTGGATGAGATTGGGTTGTAATTTGAATGATTTAAGAGACTTATGTTCAATTTACCTATGATAAAGAAGTCACTTTCTACAATTTCATGGTATTGTGATAGCATGACAACAATTGTTAAGATCAGTAATTCCAAGTACAACCAAAAGCAAAGGAGACACATCAAAGTCAAACGAAAGTTTGTAAGGGCTCTTGTATCTTATAGGGTCATGACTTTAGATTTTGTTGGATCCAAATATAACACAATTGGTCGTTTGACTAAGGGTCTATCAGTAGCCTTACTTGAGAAATCAAAGTTGTGGATGGAATTGAAACCCACGATTTATTTACAAGCAGTGACCACTTAACCGAAAAAAAGCAAGGCATGTTAAGATCATTCAAAGAATAGCATATCGAAAGACAACAGTTGGTGAACATATGTCCGAACTCGAACCAGACCATGTATCGATCTACTCATCCAGGCCAGACTGTTGCTTTTGAGCTTCTTCTTCTCAATCTTGAGACGGTTTGTTCGAAGGTTCGACCTTGCGGGTATATATGCTGTTGTGTTCAAGCTTCTTCTTCTCAATCTCCGTGGTTTGCTACAGAAGCGCATGTATATATATTCTGACAGGAAGAAACCAAGCAGCCTGCAAAATTAAGACAACCATCATATCATGATGACCCCTGCACCAAGCTGAGTAGTCATTTGTAGGAAAGAGAAATGAATAATGACTGATACAAACATATTGATGCTCACGCTCATTCTTACCAAGGAGAACAAAGCCCGTATTTTAACGATAACTCAATAATAGCTACCTTTTCATTTTTAAAATTGATTTTTTTCATGTTCTTCCGTAGAACTAGAAAAAAACTGCTTTTCAAGAAAAAGACTGTAGCTTGACAGATCCCTAGCACATAATTTGGTTAGACAGCCTTTTCAACTTGAAGGTTCTTCGGGTCGACCTAGAAAGGGATGCCCGTCACTCCTGGAGCAAAAACTAAAAACATATATTCTGGTCTGAGTGCAACTTCTTTGAAAAGGCTTGGCTATAGTCTATTACAGAATACAAATCCAGGAGGAGAAAGGTTTGTCTCAAAATAAAAATATATAACTTGATGAGAAAACAGTAGGCCTAAACGAAGGGCATTCCACTGCATAAACTTTCACATCACAGAATTAGTCTACCAACCCGCATTGCATTGACCAAATACACATTGCCAAGAGTGTAGCAGATTGCTCATGGTACTAGAATGCATAGCAATCTAACGAATGGGTTTCACGAATACAAACTCTAGTCTGTCATTGAAGAATCCAGGTTGTGTGCTAGATATAGGTGCCTCTCAAGGTTATATCAGTGATCATATGATCCAACCGTGTACGATATAACAACAAAAATTTAAGGTGTGGTAGTTTCTTGTTAAATTGTTTTTTTTTCTTTCATAGGCCTCTTTGATCAGTGCATAGACAAACTTACAGGTTGGTATTGAAGTTGTTAACATTCATCATTACAACAGTATTAGAATCCCATCAAATTTAATTAAATTGTTAGGGTTCACAACGAGAATCAGTCTCAACAAAACATCACTAGATATATCATAGTGTCACCCCTTCTACATTGAGGAACACCAGCTGGTGCTGTGAAAATGGTGATGCAACTATATGCTCAAGTAATTGAGAGAAGGGATCCGGAAAGGAGATTCTTGATGCCCAAAAGGGGTTTCACAGCTCTGAAGAGGTGGTGGTAATGATTCTGACGCCAATGCTGCGAAAGCCTCTGCACTTTTGATCCTACAACCTGTATTGTTGAGTCACTGGTTAAAGCCAAATAAAAAACTATGTAACTGTATTTGTTTATTTTAGCATGGATTTCTGTAAGTTTTTAGTTCATTGGCTTGCTCTCTTTGTGGCACAACATAGTGGCAGGAAATTCTCATTTCAAGCTTCATCTTTGAATTGGTAATGGAATGCTTGGAGGTGGCTTCCGGTTGAGGTGAAACAGTATCATCACACGGTCTTACTCCCAGTTACCTTTCACCCTTCTTCCTCCACAGTGGCAGGAAATTCTCATTGCAAGCTTCATCTTTGAATTGGTAATGGAATGCTTGGAGGTGGCTTTCGGTTGAGGTGAAACAGTATCATCACACGGTCTTACTCCCAGTTACCTTTCACCCTTCTTCCTCCCCATTTAGTAAAGGCCAAAATGAAATCTGAGACCAGCTGTGGAGATAGTTAAGTAGCACATAATGGTGTCAGATATTTCGGTGATCATAGGTTTCATGGCCGTTTCTCTTTTCCTTTCCGTTTCGCTGGAAAAGTTCTTGATTGATCGATCAATTTTTTAAAAGCAGCTATAAATTAAGTTGCTGAGAGATATTTGGTATGATAGTTCCTTTTTGGCGAGCTTAACAGACCATAGCTCCTAGGTTTCTGAGTGTTTGAATGCAGATGGTGCTTTTTCTATTGGCAAGCTGGGTTAGGCAGAACCCTACCAGCTGTGCACAACCTGGTCAGTGAAGTGTTTGACCTTCAAGTTGATGGTTCTTTTGAGTCCCGTAGCCAGGAACCATAGTTTCCTGAAAGAAAGCCAATGGTCTGTCATTGTAACGCTGGGATCACTCTCTACGGGCTTCAAAGTGTTTTTTTGTTCTGCTTCCCCTATTCTCTTGGGTTATGCCATCCTCAACAATGATGATCTCAATGGTCTCTTGATTTATTTTTTGAAGTTTTCAGCGTTCTTTCTTTTATTTGACAGTGCACAATCTTGTCTTCTGGATTTAGTATATGCTGAAACACCAGACAATTAAATTGACTGATTTGTTGTGTTTCTTGTGTGGCCTATTGCATTCTTATCTGAGAGCCGCAAAAGTATCTTTTCATGAGTTTATGGCTGTAAGATCAGGTGATCTGATCTATTCATGTCAGCTTGGTCCCAACATTTCCTTGAAATGATATGAATGAGCAGCGTTTTGATGGTGTTGCTTCAAGATTTCCTGGCCATTTTAGGATCGAAGCCAAGGTTTAGAGCATCTAAGCGTTCTTCTCCCTCTTCTTCTTTTCTTTAGAATATCTTTTTCAGGAGATGACCATGTACTCCACCATATAAAGCTATTGCATGTTAACACCACCTAGGGGTTGAATCCGGCACGTATGCTGCCAATGCCTTTGCTTGCACTCTGCCGTTCTTCTGCATTGGGGTTATTTTTAGCGTTAGTTTTACGTATTTGACATGTCAACTGAAATGGGCCTTCCTGGAGATAATGGCCCTTAGAGAAGCGTCGATGATTTCCTTTTTCCTTTTGATCTATAACTAGCATTTACCACACCGTATGATATGATTTCATACGTTGAGTTAAATCATCAATCAGTTGTTTTTGCCTCAGTGGGGACCACATTATATAAATATGGCATGTATTGTATTATTTAATGATGGAGTAACAGGTTTCCGCGGGAATCTGTTTCTTGTATTTGTAAAGGAAGCATCAGATATTTCTTTATTATACAACAAAAATAACTAAGCCTTTTTCATACTATATGAGGTTGATTACATGAATTCTTTGTTTTCTAGTTCAATCATGTGCTATATTAACAGTTAACTCAATATAAGTTTGATCATTTTTTATTATTTCCTTCTAATACTTTTGTGGTTTTCTTCTTTTTTTAACATTTTCACGATATAATTTTTATACTTTCTTATCGAGTTTCTTTTGATTGTTTTTTTAAGGATTCAAATCTTTGTCATTCTTAATATATAAAGAGTGATTATATGCAACATGTCACTCATTTATTTGGTTTTGGATTTGGCCAACTTGTTGAGTGATTCATTTAATAAATCCAGAATTATTGTCCAAATCAAGATAAGTTGGGTTTTCTGCATGCCTAATTTTTTAAGCATGAGGAAATATATCTGCTCACTTGGTTTTTCTAAGCAACCAAAACCAGACTTTTTGCAGGCATGGTGAGGTAAGTTGCATGAAGTTTCTTCGTGTAATAGATGAAAACAAATTATTGCTTAATCAGCAAAGCGTAAAGTATCTTGTATTTTAATGAGATTCAACTAGCATTATTGTGTCGGGCAAGTGGGATTTGTTTAGGGCTTGCTTAGGAGTGGGTGGATAGTGAAGTAGGTAGAGCAAATAGTACGCCGGGTATTGTCACGGAATTTCTTTTCCTTTTTTTTTTTTGTTACCAGAGGAGGCTGAAGCCTAACACACAGGCCACACATGCACCTTCTGGGAGTCGAACTGCCTACCAGCAGCAATGGCGCTACAGCAACCTGTCATTGAGCTAACGCTCTGGATGCCATGGAATTAGGATACAAGGTTTCATTGCTTGAAAGGGGTTGGATGATCCGGTGACAGACCTAGCAAACCAGTCGGGGTGAGATTTAATTGGGCAAAATTCAGGTGACACAATGTAGATAATTTTCAAAAATTTCAGACAATCTATATAGATTTTTTCGGCTTTCGTTGAATTTCAGGTGAGGCGGCTCGCATCACCTCACCCATGAGTAGGTCCACCACATATGAATGATGCTTATTACAGGATCTGCCCTTTCTAATGCAGCCCCTATTGCAATTGAACGGGTTGGATCCTGTGTAAGATCACAATGACGTGAAAAAAGAGCAGTGTAGGCCCGATGTCGATAATCTATCTTAAAATCATAATTTGTTTTATGATGTTGCAAGTTATTTGATTAAATCCAACCAACCAGAATAGGCCCTGGCAGGAAGGGTCTTAGTTTTAGAGGTTTATATTCGCTTATGTAGACATGGCCTGGTTCCAGGTAAATCGGGACTCGCAGTTCGAACCACCAGTGTAGTTTCCCCAGAACCATGGACCATAACCAAACTAAGTTTTCTATCCATTTTTGGTTGCAGTTCATAACCACCAGATATGGGTACCCTTTGAACCAAAGAGGTAAAAAGAAAAAACAAAGGGAATTCAAGAAAATTCAAAAAACTTGTGCGAATGGAACGGAAACCAGCTGTTTGAACTGTCACTTTCGGTCCCATGGAGGATTCCCAGTTCAGTTAGGAGCCTGGTTGGCAGGTTCCAGTTCTCATGGTTACTCCTTTTCTTGATTGGACGGGGTAGTGTGCACAGGGCGGCTCCATATTCGCCACACCGTGCTGTATGTTTTCCTAACACAACTATGCTAGCTAAAAGAGAAGCACCTTACGGAATTCTTCTCAACATATTTTAGGCCTTCGATGATCTCTCTTCTACGTTCCAACTTCTTGTTCTATTACTGGAGAGCTTCACTTGGGTTTGATGTCCACCTTTCAAATGTCCAAATCATCTTAAACATCTCTGTTAACACCATCTTTTTAAATATATTGACAAAGAATCCAATCTTGATCAGGCCAATTCTGGTTTCGATTAGAGTTTTAAACCGTTTGAAACTCGAAAATCATTAAAAGATTTTAAATTTTAAAAAAATTTAAAAGTATGAAAGTGCTGGTTCTGCTTCCCTTGAAGATAGAACCCATAAACGAAATGGGTGGCCCCCAATACTGGGATCGGTTTGATTGGTTCCTCTTCTACTCAATTTTACCCCGATTGAAACAGTGGGACCGGTTCCAAAACCTACTATGTCTTGGCACGAGCTTTTTCAATCAATTACACCACTATCAATTCATTTTTGTCTTTTTCTTAAATGACAAATTTTATTTATAACCTCTTAGTAGGGTTTGTCGACTAATTTCCTTAATAAAATGGCAATTTGTACGAGTTGTTATGTCACACAGGGGCCTTGTGCAGTCAATCAGGCATCATCCCTTCATAAGGAAAACCATGGCCTCAAAACCACGGGCTCCTCAACTGGTGCTATGATCATTTGATGCAATGACAGTTGATATTCAATGACCCTGGGGAACATTTTCTTAAAGAAAAATTTGCTTGTATATTTGGTATTTTCTTGGTGCTATTGATTAAACATGAAACGCTTTTAAAATTGTCAATGCAAAGTTGTAAATATCATATTGTACTGTATTACATTTTCATCTGTTTATAAGTTTTATCATGTATATCGTGATAATATTTAAAATTAAATTTCAATAAGAAATACAAACAAAGTATCATGCCATATTGTATCATACAGGTTCTATATCTTCATACTCTTCTAAGATCGAGTCACCCCACCCGAGTCGGCTATGTATCGCCAAGTTCCTCCATGGTTTAGTGATTTTGGGCGTTAAAGGAACATTATTTTTGGAAATAAAATCAAATCAACCAATTAAATTACAAAATATGAATGTTTACAAACCAATTATCAAACAGAAGTATAATAACTTGAGAATATTTACATCAATGAGTTATACCATATCAGGCCTTCAATATGCTACTGTTTGTTCTCTTTAGTGAATTCGATTAGTGAACGAAGCAGAGTGAAGTACATCAAGAGAGGACTTATTATTTCCATTAATTATCTTTAATGGAACATCTCGACTTCTATGATTCTTTTCAATTACAAATTATTGCATGTTAGAGTGGCATCACTCAAATTAACCTGGTGACATGTTTGATGAGCAGAATGGATGTCAAATTATGCATGCATTTTGGTATCCAAATAGCAAAGTTTATCCAGTATATCATTGGGTTATAATTGTTAAAACTCCAATCTACAATAAGGTTTCCAGCACATAATTGATCTGAAACCTGGATCAAGAAGGACGGCCATTGCATTAAGCAGCTCACAACCAAGATAAAAATATTGTCGGATCTTTAAATGCTAATACGGCACAAAGATTGTGCTCTATGACACTAAGAATTCGTATAGCCAACCACACTTAGTGTGGGAAAAGGCTTGGTTTGGTTTTGTAACGCAATTTATGGACTCCAAAGTATATAAATTGTTTGATACAGTGAGTAATAAGTTATGGGTGTTAGCCGTTCGAAATTCTTGTTTAGGCAGTTTGTACCATGCATAATGTGTTGTTTCAACAGTAGCATATTGCTCCATAAAACTAATATTGCAATGAGCCGCGCCTTATGGAGTCTCTTTGTTGCTTTCTCTCTAGTTGACCCGACTTAGTTTGAACAAGATTATG
The DNA here is from genome assembly GCA_036023115.1 of Brasenia schreberi. Lineage (NCBI taxonomy): Eukaryota > Viridiplantae > Streptophyta > Magnoliopsida > Nymphaeales > Cabombaceae > Brasenia > Brasenia schreberi. The sequence goes on along the minus strand of JAYKKT010000079.1, from coordinate 19,820,293 downwards.
GTACTACCATTCCTAAAATTGTGTTACTTGGCTATAACAATTAAGCAAAATATAATAAATGTATGCATATAAGTCATAAGAGAGAGTGAGAGTTGTTAGATAGCCTCTCATGTTAGACATTTTTTTATCATTATTACCGTTTATGCAATCAATCAAACATAAATGATCAAGACACTCATCCATGTGTATTAAGTGACATCGATTTTTGTGCCGATGTTGATGAGTGGGACGATTTGTGTCGCTCGTGTGATTGCACAAATGGCATGTAGGAGAGTACGGCATAAGGTGTTTAGCAACTCTTAGTTTTCCTAAGCCATCATTGAGATTAATATATTTCTGCTTGACAAAGCAGAACCCGAGATTCTTACTTTAAAATTAGGTGTGTCAATTATTTTGATTCATTTCGAAGATTTAGATTCAATGAATAAGCAAACGTGAGCTCAGCATGCCTTCGGAATAAGTCTTTTTATTCAACATGTTATGATGATGACAATGACATATTGTTGTTCGAATCCGATGATACTTGAATATATGGACTAAATTAATTATGATGAATCATAATAGATATTATGTAATATGAACCAAAACCAAGCCTTTTCCTTGAACGTGCTTCATGACAAAGTTCAAATATAAATTTATCAAAAGGTTCTTATATAAGCAGTTTCTGATGATAAGTACGTACTTGAAAACAATTTTTAATAACACAAGCGGCTCCTAAACAAGAGCACAACTTGGAGATCCTAAATAAAAGAAAGGCAACCCAACCAACGTGGGGTGACCCTTTCCACCATGTAGGCTACACAAACTTATACTAGGCCAAAAAGGAAGAGACCCAAGTTTGTCGCTCTTATTCTTATCCTGGCCAAACTCTGCCTGTGTGTGTGTGCATGCGTCGAGTTTGTCCATTTTATTCTGGCTATTTTTAGAGCATGTGCACAGAATTCATCTGTGTGTACATGCATGCATTTATGTGTGTGTATGTTAAGAAGGTTATGTAATTGATTAAATGAGTCTGATTTACTCAATTAGTCTTTCAAATCTGAACAAAGATGCGGATTGAAATGTAAACGACGATGATATAATCCAAAAACTAATCTCGAAGAAAAGATTGTAATAGTTTCTCAATATTAAGCTTAGAAATCTTGGGAAACGTAGTGCAAAACCAGAACGACTAAACGCAGAAACAATCATACAAAGTTAAGAGACAGAATTTGTGTGCTTAGGAGATAGCTATTTCTCACCTTCTACTCCACGGCCGTCACAGAAAAGGTCCCACTATATTCACTGCAAAAATAAAAGAATTCTACTGTATATTCAATCACCAATTACAACATCGGAGCCGCTTTATATATCTAGGCATTGTTGAACAGGATGAGATATCTTGACATCTTTTTTTCTTCAATTCCCACATCAATTACCTCTGCTTTATGAAAGATTTGAGAACTGGAAGAGTTGTGTGATCGTGTATTAAAATCTAAAGTATGAACATTTTTTTATATTGCATACTTCATAAATGTGGTATGGTATTCCTCAATCACTACTATCTCGAAAACTAAAAGAGTTTCTCGAGAATTGAGAGAGTTTCTCAGGAAACAGAAAAATTGAAATTGAAAAGACTTTATTAAGTTAAATAAGTCATCTTATGTTGTAAATTAGGACTTTGAGTCAAACATACATCACTTAGAAACTACAAAACATTCCAGTGGTTCCATATCTTAATTGGGTATGATCAAAATTTTGAAAAAATGCTTATAGATCGATGGAAATTTATGCATGAGTAAATCAATTCAAATAGTGAATTAGGTAACGTATCAAAGACCAAGAATAAATACTGTGACGATTGTGATACTGTAGAAATGTTTTTTTTAGTTGTCACCAAAGAATGACGATGCAATTCAAATAGAACTTACGAGAACCCGCTACTCTCCTAAACCTTGGAGAGCCTGCAATGCACCCACCCCTCTCGAGTTTTCAGCGACAACACAACCATGCGATCTCATTCACATTGAGCACAATGGTGACTAAAAATGCATGTAGCCCACTCCAATCAGTGTTTGATACGGCTTGGCTTGGTTTACGAACTGGTGGACAAAACTTGTAACCCCATTCTTTGAATTTCGATTCCTTCTTCTTTACTATTTGTTTCCTTAATTATTGCCGACACTGATGACCAGCACTATTTCAAGATGATTTATGGTGCATAAGCCTTTGTATGAAGGCCCTTCATTTAAATGAATACAATAAATAAAGAAATAATGTCAGACATTAACGTAATTCAGATGCACAAAGTGAGGTCATCCAACCAATTTGGGCCTAGGGAGATAAGAGATCCATTATATTTGGACCCAGATTTTCGGGCTCACCTGGCCTTCCATTTGATCATTTCTAGATGTAGGATTTAGATAAAAATCAATAATAACCTCCATATTTAGAATTCAGCGAAAGAAAAGGCGACGTGCCTGTTTAGGAGCCAGAAATTATCAGTGTTTTGTCAAACATATTAATTGATCGTATTTGTATCCAAAAGGGATGTTTGATTACGAGACTTGTGTCTGTTTAGGAGACTGTTTAGATCTGGGTTCCAAAGTTCATCTCTTTATTTTCTCATCTTCAGTATTTATTAGGTAGTTTGTATCTAGTATTAAATGTTAATATGTCCCGAGATAGAACACAACTAAAATTCTAGATAGGCTGGTTTGAAACCTCTCCAGCAATTCCAATCGGAAAACAAATCGGGCCAGAATCAGCTGAAATTCAAATCGGACCTGAAACCAAAGACGATCCGATTCTGTTCTAGCTCCACCTTAAATGTAATCGGAACAAACTGTTTCAAAATGCCAGTTTCATATGTTTTTTATTTTTCCTATTTCAAATTTTTTAACTATTTTGACGCGTTTCAAATAGTTTAGAACTCAGTCCGAAATCAAAACCAGAACTGATGGTTCAAATTAGGAACTGGAACCAGACCGATCCAAGTTCCTGATTCCAGTAAAAACTGAAAGTTGATGTAGCCGAAAACATTATTTCCAATCTTAAATCAACAACCTGGGGTGTCAAGTCACTCAGCTAATGAAAGAGGATGATGTCATTTCATGGGTCAAAATCAGAGAAGTGTCCTTGTTTAAAGATCAGTGGATATTTTGGTAAATCAGCAAGTGACGTTAACGGACATCTGACGTGGAGACGGGCTGTCATTTTTATCCACTGAAAACTAGCGCGCCTTTAAATTCACCCTCCTCCCCCACCACCACAAACCACCGTCTCTCTCTCTCTCTCTCTGAATAGCCATTTCTTCGAATCGCCATTGTCTACACTGACGTACATGAATTGATGCATTCATAAAGAGAAGTGGTATCGTAACCTTTCCCTGGCTCCCTTGAAGGTACTACTGATCATTCTTTTCTCTTCTATTTGTTTTTAACTGGATTTGGTAGGCGGAGTTGTGTCTCTGGCGTTATCTGTTTGGTGTCATTCACCTCATGTTAAGTCTAACTAATCTTCTATATCATATACACCTCATCAATATGCGTATGATTGTATGATAGTCTTCTTTTTCATCACTTAATACAAAACTTTTGAAAAAGAAAAACTCTTTCTTGGTACAATGGGGAGGCCCCCAAAAGGCTCATACAGGCCTCGGTTACCAACCTCATGACCTTCAACTCGTGAGTCGACCCCCTAGCCAGGAGAGCTATTTCTTCTTGTGTAAAAGGAAAAGATCATCTTTTAAATGAAAAAAACTGATAATATGGCTAACTTACTGCAATGCCCACTTGATTATGCGGTACGGTGTGCAATAAGCACCCATATGATATATATAGAAATATAGAGATATAGAGAGGGGAGGGAGAGAGAAAGCGGTAAATGTCATCGTCGACGTTGAGTTTAACATTGTGATTAAAATTAAAAAAGCAAAAAGTAGTTGCTTTAAAGATATATAGAGAGATATAGAAAGGGGGCAGGGGGGAGAGAGAATAAATGCACACACCTATAGAGATAGAGAGAGAGATATAGAGAGACGGTAAATGATACATATAGAGAGAGAGATATAGATATATGGAGAGACGGGGAGGGGGAGAGAGAGAACGCGGTAAATGCACACACCTAACCCAAACATCGTTAAAAATCTCAACCTGTCCATCGTCGACGTTGAGATCAACGGTTGTGATTTAAATTAAAGAACAAATAGTAATTGCTTTATGATCTTCAATAATATATAATATATTGGTTTTCCTTTGCGATCTCTAGAATCGTGTATACTGGTGTTAAAAGTGATGATAATTTGACGTGTATATCTTTTCCACTTAGACGTTTTTCGATGTGACTGGATTCGAGAGAACGGGAATCAAAGTTGAAATTGACCTCAAATTTCATCTTCGGGTTGTATTTTAACAATGACAATTAGTCCATTTTTATCTATAAATTTCTGAACTTCAGTAAGGAATTCAAGTTCCCACACAGATAGGGAAGCATAACAACTGCTGATTGACGCTATAACTTAGAAGATAAGAAAACGTCAAAAGATAAACATGAAAATGGTAGTGGATCCTCGAGAATGCTTAGCCATTCTCATTAAGTAACCTAAAGGAATTAATCAAAAAGTACCTCCAGTGCTTATTTTTTCATATGTATCGAACTTAAGCTTTTTCTGTGCTTTGAAGACGATGATAATAAGAATCCTTGTAAGAGAACCCACTTGATGTGCGATAAGGTTTGGTTTTGGTTTGGTAGTATCATGGTCTGTTAGCTTTTTTTCTTATTCGTGATATCTAAAGATGTTTTTGTTCTCCTTTTTCATGTCATATATATTTTAGTACAATGCGCTTGGAATGTTGAAGCTTATAGCATGTGATATCCTTTCTATGAGGGTGTTATTTGGAGTACAGCCTTTCTGTACTTCTAATTCAAGCGTTTTAAAGATTAGTATGACTTTTCAATTGATCTTTCATCTTACTGTTATGTAAAATAGATGTATATGAAAAGAGAAATCTTTGGTTTTATTTTTATCATGTTATAATTTCTTGCTAACAAATGAAAGATATTCTGAACACTTGAAAATGAGGGTGAGGAAGCCCTCAAAAATACGATAGAACACCAGCATTCTTGATTTTTCAAATGAAAATACTAACATGATTGAAGAATGAGCACAATGGCGTGTAAGAGATCCATGTGCCCAACCCACTTAGTGTGGGAGAAGGCTCGGTTCTTAGTTACGGTTATTGTATTCTATGAATTCCTGACCATGATTGCTCATCTTTTGCTATTATAATTTCTTGTTTGAAAATTTCTTATGTTTTGAGCACTTCTCTCTTATTTGATTTACTTCTTGTGCTCTACTTACTGCTTTCCTTCTCTGTTTATAATTTTCTGGCTGTTTTCCTTGATTGCAGTGTGTTCATATGTTGTTCCATTGGGAACGGGGGTTCATTTTAGCAGCCTCAAGTGCTTGATTGGTAAATTCGCTAGAGTTCATCTTCAACACTTTTCATAAAAGGATTCGTACCCTTGCTTAGCTGTTTTACAGTTAACAAGCGACTTTCCTTCTGTCATAGAATTCAATGTGCTAGTGTGCTGCTTGATTATAATGTTAATCTTCCTTTTCTCTTTATTTTAGACAAGGGTGAAATGTTTGGAAGAAGACATTGTTCACTCTTTCTTATACTAGATCAACCTAATTGCCTCTCAAGGAGAAGAAAGTTCTCTAAAGGTGGAATGGCATTTAAAACAGATGCAAAGGAGCCGAAAATTACGCCAGCAACTTCTCCAAATATCGGCCACTTCATCAAGTTCTTGACAAATTGGACATGACACATTCAAATTGGTGATGAATATGATGGAACTTTGGTGATACTATTTTTTGAAGAGAACTTTGTTCATCCCTTGCTTGGAGAAACAATTCAAGGATATACTGAAAGTTCATTTAGACGAATCAAAACCGGTTCCCTTTCAATTGGCTTGTCAAGATGACAGAAGTTATTCATCTTCCTGTACTTAAAGACCGTCCAAGAATGGGTGGGAAGAAAAGGTTGGTGGAATCGCCAATGCACATCGGAGGGGGGAAACAGAGTAAACCAAATTCAATTGAAACACCCATACCTTTTGCTCAAGTTCCTGAGTTTCATGAGCCTATTTTACCTGGCTTACCCGATGATGTCGCAGAGTATTGCCTTGCCCTTGTTCCATTCCGTTACTTCCCAGTTGTCAGCAGCGTATGCAAGAAATGGAGATCTGTTATTCAGGGAAAAGAATTCGGCATGGTAAGAGAACATGCCAAGAAATTAGAGGAATGGATTTATTTTCTGTGCAGTGACAAAGAAGGAAGAGGGAGTCATTGGGAAGTACTGAGTTCATTAGGGAGTTCGCTTCTTCCTCTTCCTCCCATGCCTGGCCCTGTGAAGGCTTCATTTGGTGTGGTAACACTTGATTCAAAGCTTTTGATCTTGGGTGGCTACAATGTCAATACAAGACCTATGAGTGTCTGTGCGGACGTGTATCAGTATGACTCTAGGCTCAACAGGTATATTAATGTCCTGATCTCATTTCTATTTAGCTTAAAACTCTCCTTTTTCAGGTCTCATAAGTTACAGTTGCCAACTGACTTAATCAATTGACCATCTCAATCTCTTGCTACAAATGGTCGTGCACTTGCAAAGATGAATGCTGCTAGCCTACTACAAAGCATCTCATGCTCTTGCAAATTTGAATTAACAAAAACATATTGCTGTTAATGAAAAACATTCGTTATCAATTATTGCATTTTTTTATGGGCAAGCTGGGGTTAGGCAGATCCCTACCAGCTATGCACACATCTGGTATTGTTCTTGGGGCCTTCAACTTGAAGGTTTTTTAGTCAATCCCCTGGCCAAGAAAGCTTTATCTCCTCGTGTTATCGATCATTGATCATAATAGTAACAAAAAAAATTCATAACGTGCACACAAGTAGATGCTTTCAAGGATTGAAATTGTGTAGCATGAAACAAGATAGTGTACTTTGCATGTCTTCAGATTTTCGTGTATTTCATCTCTTGCTACAGATGGACTACACTTGCAAAGATGAATGTGGCTCGACGTGATTTTGGATGTGCACAAGTTGATGGTGTAGTTTATGTAGTTGGTGGATATGGGGAAGATGGTGAAAACCTCTCTAGTGCAGAAGTTTATGATCCACACAAAAACAAGTGGACTTTGATAGAGAGCATGCGCCGTCCAAGATGGGGCTGTTTTGCTTGTGGTATTGAAGGCAAACTCTATGTTATGGGTGGGAGATCCAGTTTTACAATTGGTAACTCAAGGTTTGTGGATGCGTACAATCCAAAGTGTGACTCATGGTGTGAGATGAAGAATGGGTGCGTCATGGTGACAGCACATGCAGTGCTCGGGCAGCGACTGTTTTGCATGGAGTGGAAGAACCAGAGGAAACTGGCCATCTTCAATCCAATTGGCAACTCATGGACAATGGTTCCAGTGCCAGTGGCCGGAAGTTCTTGCACTGGTTTCCGGTTCGGGATACTTGACAGCAAGCTATTGCTGTTTCCCATAGAGGATGAACCTGGGTGCCAGACACTTCTGTATGATCCAGATGCTGCTCCTGGTTCAGAGTGGAGGACATCTTCCCTCAGACCAACTGGTTCATGTTTATGCAGTGTGACTATCAAAGCCTGAATGTGAAAAGAGAGTTTCACAACCCAGCTAGATCTGACCACTCGACACGAGACCCATCCATACCACATTACAGTTAATTCATGTGTTCTCTTTTTCTCAATGTTAGCTGCAGTCAAGTATATATATCCTTTGATTAATGCTAAGTAGTGATTTTCTGTGTAAGGCTATCTGATTTTATGTAGTTCTAATGCCAAAAGGAAGAACTGTGTAACAATAAAGGAATGGAGAAATGTCGAGGAGAATGGTTCATTGTTAATTCTTAAGTTTGCAACTGCAGCTTCATTATTGTTCATAACAGGTATTGTATATGACAGATCTGGTTATATTAAATCTCCCCCGTACATTTCACTTCATGGGGCTTGTGTGTGTGCGCCCACTCTCATGGATATCAAAGTTAGGGAGCAGTTTCCAAGTTATGTATGGTGTGGATTGAGTATCACAAACTGCGTTTTATATACAAAAATGGCCAAGATCTCTTCGCCTCTTACATTCAGATATTGAGCTTTAGGCATGTTTAAGACAAGCCTGAAGGTATGTCAGCAGCTACATGTTTCTTTCTACATGGGAAGCAAAGCAGGTCGATGGTGGCACACACATGCTTAACGAGATGCATAAGCACGTATTGAAGAAAAAAGACCATGTATATGATGTTAGTGAGGTTGCGATCTTGACAGGGGGATCATAAAATATTGTGATCCAGATTATCCCAGCATACAACAAAACAAACAACAACAACAACAACTAAGCCTTTTCCCATACTAGACGGGGTCGGCTATATCCCAGCATACAAGATGGGACTAATTTCTTACATATGAATTTCATAAACCATATTATCGATTGATTATATCAAGCAGCAAGGCGAACCAATCCTCATGGTATGAGTCATACGACTAATAATAAATGATATGTATACACACATAATTTAGAAAAACAGAGGTATGATAGGATATTTATGATTTGAATTCTATGACAATCCTTGAAAGCCCATCTCATCTTAGATAAGACATACGATCTTGAATACACTGAATTCTGTCGGTCCAACTACACTTGATGAGGGTGGCCTAGAACTGCTACAAATGTAGTTGGACGGCGCAGATCATCATGTGCTCAGGAAACTCTCAATATAAAGCTGGGAAATACTAAATGAGTGGATATGCAGAAATCTACTCACTTATTAATGCACAGTACTGTAAAAGATGAGCTTCTAGATGTTCCTCTACTTGCAGTGAGAGAGAGAGAGAGAGAGAGAGAGAAATCCCTGTTTTTCTCTCCTTTTTCCCTTACTCTACTATAGGAGGCTAGATACCATTTTACAGACTTCGGGCCTTCTGTCATTCTGATACTGTTCTCAGTTAATCTGCAGTTCTGGACAGTTCATCAAGAGAATCTTTTACTACTCGGGACCTGCAGAAATGGTGCAGCCCCCAAAGATTAAATCTTATGTTTGAAATAATAGATGGTAGTCATGGCTTGGCTTTTAGTCTTATTCAAATTGGGTCAGCTATATGGATTCTTCGCCATTGAGCTCAATCTTTTGTCTTATCAGCATTGAACTCTCAAAAGCAAGATCCTGTACTATTATTCCTATCGACAACTTTGAAGTCCTCCTCTCCCTCCTTGTTAAGTATTCACCATCTAATTCTTCTACCTTTTCGGCACCACTCTCTTTGACAGCCTCTGAAAATATTCAATGCGCCTTAAAAGTATCCCTCTCATTTTATCTCACTATACATACTTTTTCTCCAATTAACCTTATTAAATATGTGATTCTTCTTTATATGGCCGCACATCCACCTTATCAATATTTACTTCTGTTATGACCACATATGTCAATTTTTTTCTTTTTTCCTACAATGAGGAGGCAGAAGCCATATGCCCACCAGATATTGAACTCATGATCTTCAACTTGTCAGTCAAACCCCTAGCCAGGTGAGCTATTGCTCTTTGTGCTGCATATGTATATTCTTGATTGCCCAAAAACTCGGCATCTTTGCTGGAACGCTGATGGTCTTTTCACAACCCTTTCATTTGTGACTTCATACTCCATATTACCAAGTTCATCAAAAAATGTTGCTGCAGAAAAGAAACCATAATAAAAAGGAAAAATTATTACAACCCCGAAGTATATTATAACCCCAACATAAATCTCTCTGTGTATCCGACAACTTATTGTTACTCTTCTTTTGTCTGTCACACACCAGTTAGCACTTAATTGTCCAGAAAAATGTTTGGTTTTGTATGCAATGGACAATGAAAGAAGAAAAAGACTGAAGCAGCCTTTACATACTTGACTAGAAACCATAGACAGAAGCAGCCTTTGCATACTTGCCTAGAAACCATAGTTAGTCAGAGCTCACAACCTTGCTTTGAATTTTGCAAGTAATAGCTAGTCAGTAAGTCTGTTAGCCGAGCCGACCTAGGCTGTTCCATGGCTCAGCATATCAGACTATTGCTTGTGCGCGGCTTGTCTTATTTGCTCATTTAAGATTAGCAGGGTTCATTCAAGCTGCAACTAAATGAGCCGAAAAGACTAAACATCAGTTCATTAAACCTAAAAAAAACTTAAATTAGTATGGATTTCCCATAAAAAAGAAAGGGGTGCTCATTTTGAATAAAACTTTAGTTTTCTAATGCATCTTTTATTCTGAATATAACTCTTGACCAACTGAGGACATTTATCTCATCTAACGTTAGCAGGTCTTCTAACACGCATGTATATATATATATGTATATATGTATATGTATTAATGCATCTTTTATTCTGAATATAACTCTTGACCAACTGAGGACATTTATCTCATCTAACGTTAGCAGGTCTTCTAACACGCATGTATATATATATATATATATATATATATATATATATATATATATATATATGTATATATATATATATATATATATATATATATATATATATATGTATATATATATATATATATATATGTATATATATATATATATATATGTATATATATATAAGGAACTTATGCAAACCAAGTCGACATGAGCCCTACCAATTGGTGGAAGGATTGTATTGGACTCCGTATATACATGTATGCCATACTAGTCATATGATACAATCCAGTGTGGTTCTCTGTTTCTTCATTCAATGTGATTTTACTTAAAAAATAAAAATAAAGTACATAGAAAAGCAAGAAAAAAAGCAACAAAATATTATGATCAATGCGATAATATCTTATTAGATGGGCAAATACCAAATAGATGCCTAAATCATAATAATCCGTGCTCAAATGTACAAAAGTATATGGTACTACCCTGCCTGTTCATGGCTCGTCTCGCTGAGCTATACAAGCCAAGCCCATCTCACCTGGTTTTGCAGCCTACCGGTCGGCACCCACCTGATTTTAACATGTATTTATTGCTACTAGCATTGAGGATCACCTTTTTAGATGCTTCAGGCTTCTTAATGTCTACACTTTCAACTGCAGCTCCTCACGGACTTATATTGATGCACAGGAACTTTTCTACTCCTGAAAGGGTGTCTTTCTGATAAAAAATGAATTGTTCATATTGATGAACAAATTCTTCAAGAATTTCAAGAGCCAGATGGCCTTCAATGGGAAGTGGTGTTTATTGCAGGTAAATGTATCCTTTGTGTAAACACAGAGCTAGCCATTAGAGTGACTGTGCCCTGTTCTGAGCTAAGGAGGCCTGCAAAGAGTTGCAGCCTTTTATCCATTATCAATGTCATAAAGAGAAGCTTATCCCTATCAATGGCTTATCCGGGAACTTGAAGCAAATCGACATTAACCATGGATTCCAATTCGCATGAGAAATGGAATCCAGATCTAACATCAATCTTGCATGAAGCAAAAACATGAGAATTCGACTCTGTGTAGGATGGGTTTCATTCCTCTGTTGTTTACTGAAAATATTGCTCTGACCTGATCAGTAAGAAGACCTAGGAGTTCCAACCCTTTTATCAACTGTTATGTCATAAGGGAAGTTTAATTTAATCGTTGACTCATCATAGAGATCGAGTGAATTCCTATTGCTTCCAATTTACACAACAGACGGAGGCCATCTCTCTCGTAAATCTCTATTAACAAAACATGCAATTTGGATTTGAAGGAATTACACAGATGGGAGGATGAGTTTTTTCGAACCAAGCATGGGATGCGAAGCATAAGCACAATGAACATGTATCGTCACATCTCAAATCAGAAGAGTATGAAATGGTGGAAACTAAATGGCTTTCATGAAGATGGTTGCAAGGTAGATGCCCCAAAGGGTTCTTATCAACAGATAACAAAGAGATCATGTTAGTTCAACTCAAAACAATCCCGGCAATAGGTAAATAGCATTCATGGCGATGTGGTTCTTTTGGTGAAGATACAGGGGACTGGTGTTCTTACACCAGCCAACTTTCAACAATAGGCTGTTGGGGCAAGGATCCTGGCCTGAGGATCTTATGCTCGGCGTTCTAAGAATCGATATGCAACCCGTACCGCAAAGGCCCAACCAAAAGGATAGACTATGATACATATCATGTAACGTATTGCAATTTACTTTCAATTTGCTACAGCTGAGTTACAAGATGATGCATTAATACAACCCGGATATTAAGATGCATACGGTGCACAACTACAGAGGCCGAATCTCCAAATGCTCAAAAGATTCCACTCAGAAATTCGAGACCACCAAAGCTTTGATTCGCACTCATGGGCATTTTTGTGTTCTCTAACACACACAGAAGACAGAGAAACATAGACGAAACAGTGCTATTAGAGAAACTTCCTTCATCTTTATACTTAAAACAAGACAAACTTAAGGAGTACAGTATTATGAAAAAGGGTGAGAGAAAGAACAAAGAACACAAGCAAACCCAAACTCAGGAAGAGGAAGGCATATAATAAAGCGTAGCGCTAGAGAAGCTATCTAAATTACGGAGACTACTACAACCTACTACAACTCTCACATAAGCTCTACATATCACTCTACGTCTTCTTCAGAAGTCTTCATCCAACTTGAAAACGTGAGTTCCACCCTCGCCAGCACCGGTGACGGAGCTCATAACCGACGCCTTCTGGTAGTCTCCGACCCTCTTCTCGAAGAAATTCGTCTTCCCCTGCAGCGAAATGAGCTCCATCCAATCAAACGGATTCTGCACATTATACACCTTCCCGCACCCAAGCGCACCCAGCAACCGATCCGCCACAAACTCAATATACTGACTCATCAGATCCCCATTCATCCCCACCAACGCGCAGGGGAGCGCGTCGCACACAAACTCCTCTCGATCTCCACCGCGTCACGAACAATCCCCTTCACGCGCTCCTCCGAGAGCTTATTCCTCAGCAGAGAATACAACAAGCACGCAAAATCGCAATGGAGACCTTCATCTCGCGAGATCAACTCGTTAGAGAAGGTGAGTCCAGGCATCAACCCGCGCTTCTTAAGCCAAAATATCGCACAGAAGCTTCCAGAGAAAAAGATCCCTTCAACGCATGCAAACGCGACTAGCCTTTCCGCGAAGGATTCTGAACCGTCGATCCAGCGTAGGGCCCACTCGGCCTTTTTCGCAACGCAGGGAACGGTTTCGATCGCGTGGAAAAAGGCGATTTTTTCCGTGGAGTCTTTGATGTAGGTTTCGAGGAGGAGACTGTACATCTCGGAGTGGATGTTCTCGAGGAAAAGAGGGAACTAATTGCAAGACAAAGGGAAAGGAGAGAGCGACATTTATAGGGAGGGAGATGAACGGCGGGAGGATTTCGAATCTTTTAAATTGCCTATTGTTTTAGAAGCGCGACGTTTGAATAGTAGACTAAAGTACCTTCAAATAATCAAAGAATTACGTAAAGGAGTTAAACGTGGAATATGGTATAGTCTATGAAGGGGTAGTTCCGTGGTTCTTTTGATATTTCGGGCCTTTTAGTGAGAGGGGAGATGCGACTCGCGGTTTTTTTGGTTTTCGGGGATAGGGGTGTTTCGGGGATTTCAGATAAGGGTAGTAGAAACTAGAAAAGCTTGGAGGGGAAGCCACCTAACCCCGCGACGGTGTCTGAAAAACAGGGGACTGTTTGCGTAATTTTTAATAAATGGGCCCCGCTGTATTTAAATATTTAAACCGATGGGAAACGGGTCGGACACGGTTCCCGTATTGGTGTCAGAAATATGAGATTTGGACCGTTTGGGTCATTGACTGTTAACCAAGATTCCGGATCCGGATTCAAGCCTTCACGGTTTTTATGTGACAAGAACATAACATTAAAGTTAATTGAAAGATAAATATTACAGAGCAATAATTAGACTCGTTATATTTTATAGTTTTAAATATTGAATAGTTATTTATATAAACATGTACAAAAAATGTTTATGATAGAAATAAAGAGAATTCATGATTTATCACGATTATTAGAAATAAATTTGAAGTGACACCAATAAATGATAAAATGATAAAAAATCATTTTAAATGGGTTTCATTCTGCTGTTGTTTACCGAAAATGATGCTATGACCTAATCAGTGCCAAGAAGAAGTTCCAACCCTTTTATCAATTGTTACGTCATAAGGGAATTTGTTTTATCATTGGCTCATCATAGAGATCAACTGAATTCCTGTGGCTTCCAATTTAAACAAGAGACAGATACCACCTCTCTTGTAAATTTTTCATTAAAAAAACATGCAATTTGGATTTAAAGGAATTACACAGATGGGAAAATGTTTAATAAGTCTAGTAAGCCTTATGGACAAACCATCCGCATTTTTTGGATCCGATTGGGTCCACTCTTTGTTAAAAGTGTTTGATCCGAAAGTCATTTTACTTGGCAAGAGACCTTCTCTAAGCCAAACCTTGAGTCAACCACTCCTATGTCAAGCCCACGACCCAGGTCGACCTCGTGCCAACACCTTGCCATGCAGGCTACCACTTTCTTCATATGTTGAACAGGGATCTTAGATACGATTATCTTCAATTGCTTTACCAAATAAGATTAATTAGATGTATGGAACTAATAAGATTAAAATTGGTACACATTGCATCCCCAAAAAAAGTTTTAAATACCTAGGGTCAATTTTTTAGAGTGATGGAAGAATTGATGGAGATGTTACGCATAAAATTAGTGTTGGTTGGTTAAAATGGAGAAGATCATAAAGTATTCTTTGTGATAAGAAGATACCATTAAAGTTAAAAGGTAAATATTATAGAGCAGCAATTAGACCTTTCATGTTTTATGGTTATGAGATTGGGTAGTTAATCATCAACATGTACAAAAGATATTTGTGAAAAAAATGAAGATGTTGAAATGAATGAGTGGTCATACAAGAAAAAACCGTATACATAATGAGGTTATTAAAAATAAATTATGTGTGACACCAATAGAGGATAAAATGAGAGAATATCATTTAAGGTAGTTTAGACATATAGAAAGAAGATCAAATGAAGAACCTATAAGAAGGTATGAAAAACTAGATTTTGAAAGTATTAAAAGAGGTAAAGGACGATTACAAAAGTATTGGAAAGAAACAATAAAGAATGATCTAACTTATTGTGAGTTAACTGCTAACATGGCACATGATAGGGCTGTGAAAACAAAGAATCAATGTAGCCGACCCCGTCTAGTATGAGAAAAGGCTTAATTGTTGTTGTTGTTGAACTAATATAGCAATCATCTTGCTTTCTATACTTACATAAATTACATGGCGTAGTTCAAGGAGTCTCACTTTCCTAGCACGAGGAAAGGATCGTCTAAAAAAACCTTCAAGTTAACGGTCATGAGTTTGATACTCTGCAGTGGTGTGTATCTGGCATAGTTGTGTACCTAAACCAAGCTTACCCACCAAAGAGAACTTAAGGGGCACAATAGCATATGGCATAAGAACAATGTACCTTCTCTAAGCCAAACCTTGGGTCAACCACTCCTATGTCACGCCCATGACCCGAGTGAGCCTCACGCCAACACCTTGTCATGCAGGCTGCCACTTTCTTCATATGTTTAATAGGGATCTTAGATACGATTATCTTTAATTGCTTTACCAAATAAGATTAATTAGAAGTATGGAACTAAAAAGATTAAAATTGGTACACATTGCATCCCCAAAAAGAAAGTTTTAAATACCTAGGGTCAATTTTTCAGAGTGATGGAAGAATTGATGGAGATGTTACGCATAAAATTAATGTTGGTTGCTAAAATGGAGAAGAGCATTAAGTATTCTTTGTGATAAGAAGATACCATTAAAGTTAAAAGGTATATATTATAGAGCAACAATTAGACCTTTCATGTTTTATGGTTATGAGATTGGGCAGTTAATCATTAACATGTACAAAAGATGTCTGTGATAGAAATGAAGATGTTAAAATGGATGAGTGGTCATAAAAGAAAAGATTGTATACATAATGAGGTTATTATAAATAAATTATGTGTGGCACCAATAGAGGATAAAATGAGAGAATGTCGTTTAAGGTGGTTTGAATACATAGAAAGAAGATCAAAAGAAGAACCTATAAGAAGGTATGAAAAACTAGATTTTAAAAGTATTAAAAGAGGTAGAGAACGATTACAAAAGTATTGGAAAGAAACAATAAAGAATAATAATCTAGCTTATTGTGAGTTAACTGCTAACATGGCACATGATAGGGCTGTGGAAACAAAGAATCCATGTAGCCGACCCCATCTAGTACGAGAAAAAGCTTAGTTGTTGTTGTTGTTGAACTAATATAGCAATCATCTTACTTTCTATAATCCATAAATTACATGGCTTAGTTCAAGGAGTCTCAATTTCCTAGCATGAGGAAAGGATCGACTAAAAAAACCTTCAAGTTAACGGTCATGAGTTTGATACTCTGCAGTGGTGTGTATCGCATAGTTGTGTACCTAACCCAAGCTTACCAACCAAAGAGAACTTAAGGGGCACAATAGCATATGGCATAAGAACAATGTTTCCAATAGCATATGGCATAAGAACAATGTTTCCAGAGTTTGTGACAATGACTCAACAAGACAATAGCATCACTGTGCTTTGAAGATGATTTTATCACGGTAGAATAAGAATTGCAACCATGTGCTTTCACGCAACCTGTGTTGGAATAAAGCTGCTCTGGAGCACAATGAAATTCATGTCCACATGCAAGTGGACATAAGAAAAGGTGCATAAAACATGACAATTATTTCACTTATAGAGGCTTCTATCCAAATATCATGGATATAAAGTAATGAAAATGTATTTAAAGACCAATAATTTATAAATTAATTTTGATGGTCGAATTTATTATACCATGATCCAATTCACTGCTCTAACCAAACTAAACTAAAACCAATCCGGTCAGCTATATGAATTCTTAGTATGCATAATTATGCAAGTGCTCAATCCCCCATTTCACATGTTTTTACCACTTTACCCATGGGCTGCTACCCTCTCCCAACTCCACTACTTTCTCTATCAGTCAAAACCACCAACACCACCATCTCTATATAGTTTTTTTAGGTGATTTTGGTGGAGACAGTGACTTCTACTATTCATCCACTTTATCAAAACTACCACCACTACCTTCAAAACCACCAATGTATAAGATGATTAAAATGGAGACTGATATCCCCCACGGAGTCAAACTCCCCACCAGCACAATGGCTTGAGAGCGCCCTGCCAATTGGACTAATGCTTTGTGTGCCACTAGTTTACTCTATCTCGCGATATATTAGCATTTAAATTGAGAGAGAGAGAAAGATTGTAGTGTATTGCTTCCTCTCACCATTCTATGCCTCTTTTTAAAGTGTTCACAATCTAATTTTTCATATATTTTAAATGTTCAAACCATTTTAAGCGTGTGATCAAACCACGTCTGAAGGTATGTCTGGTCCCTATGCCGCCGCGGATCGGTTGTTAAAGATGTGGGTGCCACATGTTGTAAATCACAACATAAATTGTCAGCCATATACAATGTAGATATACGGCGATGGTTGATATAAACACATGGTTGGTTATATACAGCATCACCAGATCCGCCGGCCCTGTTTGTCCATCCAGTCTTATCTAGAGCTACAAATCCAGTCACATTACACCTCAATATCCAGTTCACATTTGATTACGCACACAGGAGTGTAGAATTATCATGTTAGATAATATAAGGTGTTGACCACCATGTGTGCGTGTGTGTGCATGCATCTGCGAGTGGACATTGAATACCATGTGTGCGCGTGCATGGGCATGTGTATTTGGTGAGGGGTGTGGTAATGCCGTTTTAAACTTCAGTATAATACACTCTTAGTATCGTAACTGGTTTTGAAATGCCCAAAGACCATGTTATCTGTACTTTTTATGTATAAATCATATTTTAGTTGTAGATGTGTTTGATTTGGATTTGGATCCATGTTTTCTTTGGTTCTATGTTTACTTTTCAATACAATTCCTGTTTGACATTTGGATCTTGATTCATCTTTGTCTTTTAGGGTTTTGTTTGGATTTTTTTTGACTTGTGGCAATTGGATTTGGCTGATTCAAACCCAACAAGGATCAACTTCAGAGCGATTCAGTATGATTTGAAGGTACTGCATTCTGATCCACAAGTGAATCTCCACTAAGTGAGTTAGACCCTAGCATGAGCCAAGGCAAACATGCTCACACTTTTCTGGGAACACGATGGACTCAAGTAGACATGAATGTCTCATCCTTACACTTGTACTGAACCCCAAGGAGAACCCTTTCTTCGCTTAGCTGACTCGATAAATGGACATGGGTCCGGATTCGGTCATCCTTTAAGGCCAAGAATGCTAGTTTCAATTGAGATCTTACACAACTATAATTCACGTATAATTCTGTTTATATGACTATAATTAATGTATATGAGGATGTGTCGGAACCAGGCAAAAGACAATTTGATATATTGTGTGTGTAGTATTTATGTGAAAATGTATACGTATATATAACTCAAAGAAACTACGTTTGTTGGGATTTATGTATATCTAACAAGTATCCAGTTTGACCATTTCATCAGTAGTGCCGTAGAGTCGTAGACGACCCAGATCTAGATCTAGAACCAGTCCTCTATTACTAAAATCAACACATTATCAATTCAAAATATTTAACTTCTTTTATTAATTGCATATTCACAAAAAATGAGATTTTGAAGGAAAAGAAAGGATTTTTAGTGAGATTTCACCAGTGGTTTAAAACCTTTGCACAGAGCAATAGCTCAACTGGTTAGGGGGTGGATTCACATGTTGAAGTTCGTGAGTTCGATACACAGGGCGTGTATATGGCTTCAGTCTCCACGTTGTATTCCTTGAAAGAATTTGTCACGCTCTTGTACTTTTTCTTCATGAAGGGGTCAACACACTCTTTTGACCCGATCCAGAAAGACCCCAAGATCCAAATCCACGACCAAAAAGGAGTAAACGGACTTGCTCTTATCTGACAAATTGACATCTCAATCAGATCCTTGTCATGCACATACATATCCATATCCATATCCTTATCCAATTAAAAAAGTACTTTCGTGATTGTTAGCTTCTCTGAATATAATATTGGAGGGTCCTTGTGTTATATTTTGTCGATAAGAACCTGTTGAAATCTGTTAATGTTGGATATTCAAATAACCTTCCAAAATCATATAATTTCCAGTTTGCAACGCTTGTTGAATTTTAGAGCTCTATGACAACAGATATTGCTGATTTGTCATGATTTTACGTGTACCAATCGACTTCTAATCCTTTGATCCCTCTGGGTCCCATGTGATGGTTGACTCTCATCCATCGTATTAATTAGTCTTCCGATCCATGCACCAAGTTCGTGTAGAATATGGCTTTTTGGTAGTTGACGAGTAAAATTAGGAAAGCAATTAAAGCAATATAATTTGAATCTCTCTCTCTCTCTCTCTCTCTCTCTCTCTCTCTCTCTCTCTCTCTCTCTCTCTCTCTCTCTCTCTATATATATATATATATATATATATATATATATATATATATATATATATATATATATATATATATATATATATTACATTGATGATTCGAGTATGGATTCTCTCTCTCTTTATGTATATATATGTTACATCGATGATTCGAGTGTGGATTCTCTCTCTTTATGTATATATGTATACATATATATATATATATATATATATATACTTATACTTTTCTCCTTCAACCTTCGGCCGAAGTATGAGATCTCTCTCCCTAGAGGGAGAGCGAGTTTTTCATCATAAGAAATGAAACTTTGATGCTAATTATTTGTAATGTCATGCAGAAAACAAAGCACTGAAATAAAACTTTGGCAGCTATGAGATTAATTAGTTGGGTAAAACTTTCTTTCATTTGGTTAGAAAAATGACCCGACGTTTCCAATTGGAATCTAAATGGAAGTAGAACTTAAGCCATCTGGTTTGGTTTCACCTTTCTTGGAATTAGAACCAGTGTAAAACCAGAGGTGACAATTTCAAACTACTGGTTCTAATAGTTTTATTTTTTTATTACTACTTACTAGTATCGAGCAGTTCCGAACTCAAACTGGAGAGCCAGTTCAGTTATGCTGTTATGGTTCTAAGTTATAGGAAAATCAAAACGGATCATGTATATGTGTGTGTGATGATATGTATATTATGCATGTGTGTGTGCATGTATATGTTTATTTGTTTAATTATATTTATTTTGCATGTGAGGTGTGTGTGAGCATGTGCATTTACGTGTGTGTGTTTGTGTGAGAGAGAGAGGGGGGGATAGAGCTTTGTTATGGTGATTTGGATAGATCAAGATGGTGGCTGATCAAATGAAGGGTTAAGAGGGGAGAAACTCCGGTTTGGGGGATTTTACTAAGATGGGGACCAGGTGAAGGTATGAGATAATGTTTGTTGGTGTCTTACAATCACGCCGTAAGACACTTCTACTCGAATTTTGACTCCGACTACCAGTGAGGCCGCTTTCAAACACGGGCAGCTAGTTGACGTGCAATTTTTTTTTCTTTTTTCCTTTTTCTTTTATGTTGATAACGTTAAAGTATGGGAGAATTTCCTTTTAATATTGACTTACGCAGGGAAGTTAATGCAAATCTGAATTTTATATTCTTTTTAATATTGAAAGGAAGCTGTACAAGCACCACACGCATGCATGCACACGTGTATTCAATGAAAACCAAGCCTTTCCCACACTAATGGAAGTTTGCTGCGTGAATTTAATGTTATGCCACTAATTTTTTTTGGGTTGCAGGAGGCGGCCAGGGACTAAAGCATACACACGTGCATCCCATGGGAATCGAAGTCCCATCGTCAGCGTGAGCATCGGAGCGCACACAAGTTGAGCTAACGTTGTGGGTGCTATGTTTAACATTGACGAGAAGCAACCTTTTGTTTCCTTCCACATAGAATATATATATATATACGTGTGTGTGTGTGTATATGCGCGTTCATACATTTATGACGAGAGGCAGTATAAAACAAGCTGAGTATAGAAGAACTAAAACTTGTAATGCATACATTTATGACGAGAGGCAGTATAAAACAAGCTGAGTATAGAAGAACTAAAACTTGTAACCGTTATATATATATATAAAATGGTGGGGAGGCGTGCGCACTTGCATGCTTCCAAGTGATGAGAGAGTAAAACAAGTGGCGTATGAGGGCATGACATGCGCTTGAGTCGCTTGTAATGTGATCTTTGGTAATTAATGGCTCAAGTGTAGCTTGCAAGCCCGCTAATACAAATGCGCATCTAAACTATTTTAATGTGTACATATAAATTATGTAAGAATTGCATACCTGCACTGTTAATACACTTACGAAGTGTTTGTAGGAATCGACGCGAGTCAAGTCAAGTAGTTCATCTCATATAAACATGGGTTGGCTTGAAACATGCCAAACATTTTACCATGTTAAATTTGCAACATGCTTTTGACGGTATGCGTTCATGCCCCCCATTACTTTTTGTGCAACTAAAATTTAAAAAAGTGTTTGAAATAATTAAAGGGTCAGCCATATTAAACTTGTGCATAAAAAAGTAAAGGAATGTATGAGTGGACAATGTCAGAAGTATGCACAACCAATTTCATATATATGTGCGTGTTTGTATGAATACTTATGCATTCTCTTTTTTTCTTAGCATGACTATAATAAGGTTTTTCTTTGTATTATATAAATATCTTTATGTTACACTCATGCCACCAAAAGGTATGCATTCTCTCTCTGTTTGGCAAACCAAATTTCATGATTAACGAGAGATGAAAAGATCTCTTTACTGGCTAATCGAGGTGTTGATGCTCCATGTTTCAAGAACAAAGAAAAAATTGTTATGACAAAATTGTTATTTTCCTCAATACCTATATAGATACCTCTAAGCCAAGGAAGCATTGGGATATGCATAGTCTACTAACACTTTATTTATGCAGTAGACCATTTCACCTCGAGAGGTTCAATAAATATTAGCAAGTCATGATAAAAGATCCCTTATCTTAAAAGTCTTACTATCAATTTGTTTGCCAAATGAATAGATTAATTATTGTAAGTGAAAATATAAAAAACTAAGAAAATCTCTAAAGAACATTGTATATCATTAGAGTTTGACATATGAAATGTTGTTTGAAACTATGTGCTATAAAGACTTATGAATTTATGTAAATTTATTTTTTACAGTTGAATTTGTTAGAGTATGCTTTAGATGTTTGTAAGAGTCTTTTAGATCTCTTGCTTGTTTTTGACAATCTTAAAAATATGTTATTTAGTGTTTAATATTCACCCTGTCATTTATTGGTTTATTAAACAGTAGAAATAGCTTTTGTGTTATATATTTTCAAAACAATCCTCATTTGACTCGGTGTGTGATGGACATGACAAATAACTCGCTTTATTGTTATACAAATGTTCCTCCTCTTAGTTTAGTTACTGATATATCGGACCCTAAATTAAAGTTCGATGGTTTGAAGAGATATCAATTGGTTAGAGTTCAAACTTCATGTAAGGGGTTGGGTCTAAAAGGTAAATGGGAACTAAATTCTCCATTTATCTTTACCCAAAGTGACAAATGAGAGACTTAATTTAAAGGTAAATACAAAGTTAAGGTAAGTCCATTATTTATTTCATTTTTTCTCATGTGTATGACCCGTTTACTTGAATGATAATTGTACTCATTAGTAGCACATGAAGTGATTATAACTCTTGAGTAATTTTCAACCATATTTTGATATTAAGATCCACTTACTTGAATGACAATTGTGCTCATTACTAGCACATGAAGTGATTGTAACTCTTGATCATTTAGCATCGATGTTATGACATTAAGAGTCACGCTCTTGAATGACAATTATGCTCATTAGTAATATATCATGTGTTACATCTTTACCATGTCTATATATGATAGCGTGTAAATAAGATTCAACATTTTTTTTAATCTTTTTTTACTTAGTTTTTCAAGAGAGTTTGCAAGTGTTAATTGGATTTGCAACATCAACATCTTTGCTTTTGTGAAAAATGAACTAAGTGTCTTTGTTGTGTCCTAAATGTATTTACTGGAGTCTATTACATTTGGTTATTTGATACTGGTAGTGATAAATAAACATAAAGGTTAGTGTTTATCATACCTCGAAGAATAACACTATTCTAATATTCTTTTAAGGGTGTTAAATTTAATCTATCGGATGTCGATCAATAAAGAACTGTATCATCTACAAGCTCAACTCCAATAATCTTTAGGTTTATTTATTAAAATGGCTACTTCCTTTTGAGAGATGACATCTGACTTTATCGGTTGGATGAATTTGACGATGATAATTTCTTATGGTGGCAAAAGAATGCACACTTCTTATTGCATTGAAAGTCATGTATGTTCTCACTACATAAAGCCCGTAAGAGAAGAAGAAGGATACCCTTAAAGAATCCCACAAACGACAAAAGTAGGACAATGACAATTATATTTGTATGAGTCACATCTTCAATGGTATGTCAGATACTTTATTTGACACCTATCAAACATCAACATGTGCAAATGACTTATGAAACAAACTTAAAGCGAGATACATGATGAAGGATGTTATAAGTAAGAAATTTCTTGTTGCCCATTTCAATAATTATAAGACGATAGATAGTAAATCCATTTTAGAGTAATTGCATGAGCTTAAATTAATCTTAAATACAACAACAACAACAACTAAGCCTTTTCCCATACTAGACGGGGTCGGCTACATGGATTCTTTGTTTCCATAGATTCCTATCGTGTGCCATGTTAGCAGTTAACTCCCAATAAGCTAGATCATTCTTTATTTTTTCTTTTCAACACTTTTGTGGTCGTCCTCTACCTCTTTTAATAGTTTCCAAATTTAGTTTTTCGAACCTTCTTAAAGGTTCTTCTTTTGATCTTCTTTCTATATGTCCAAACCATCTTAAATGATGTTCTCTCATTTTATCCTCTATTGGTGCCACTCCTAATTTGTTTCTAATAACCTTATTATGTATACGGTCTTTTCTTGTATGACCACTCATCCATCTCAACATCTTCATTTCTGTCACACACATCTTTTATACATGTTGATGATTAACTGCCCAACACTTAGAACCATAAAACATGGCAAGCCTAATTGCTGCTCTATAATATTTACCTTTTAATTTTAATGGTATCTTCTTATCACAAAGAATACCGGATGCTCCTCTCCATTTTAACCAACCAACATTAATTCTATGCGTAACATCTCTATCAATTCTTCCCTCACTCTAAAAAATTGACCCTAGGTATTTAAAACTTTTCTTTTGGGGAATGCAATGTGTGCCAATTTTAATTTCTATGTCCTTTTAAGTAATCAAATGATCAAACTTACATTCCATATGTTCTGTCTTTGTTCTACTAAGTCGGAAGCCTTTGCTTTCTAATGTTTCTCTCCATAGTTCCAATTTTCTATTAACTTTTTCCTTAGACTCGTCCACTAATACAATGTCATCTGCAAATAACATACACCAAGGTACTTCATCTTGAATATGTTTTGTTAACTCATCCATCACCATTATAAATAAGTATGGACTTAAAGTTGATCCTTGATGTAACCCAATATTAACTTTAAAGAAGTCTGTCATTCTTTCATGAGTCCTCACAAATGTTTTTGCACCATCATACATGTCTCTTATAAGGTTAATATATGTCAATGGGATACCTCTTTTTTCCAAAGTTCTCCAAAGAACCTCCCTCGATACCCTATCATAAGCTTTTTCTAGATCAATAAATATCATGTGAAGGTCTTAAATATTGGGTAAAACATTTAAATGAATGTTAAATAATTTTAAATAATATAAGATGAGCATGGATAAAACCATCGTTATCTCCTTTATTACAAACAAACTTTCTATTTCTTTAAAATATTTTAAAATACAAGAATCAAGATATTTCTCTTTAGTAATTATTTAATTATTTAAAGACCAATCTACTAAAGAGAAAGTTCATATTACGGATGAAGCTAAAACATCGGTGTGTGTAAAGGACTTAAGAAACAAACTTAAAGCGAGATACATGATGGAGGATGCTAGAAGTAAGAAATTTCGTGTTACCTGTTTCAATAATTATAAGATGATAGATCCATTATAGAGCAATTGTATGAAATGAAATGAATATTTAATAATTTCAAACAATATAAGATGCGCATGAATAAAACCATTATTGTCTCATCTATTATAGACAAATTTCTTTCTTCTTAAAAAGATTTTAAAGAACTTTAAAAAATAAGAAGAAAGACATTTTTCTTTAGTAATTAACTAATCACCTTATGCTTGAAAAAGAGTACCGAAAGTAAGATGATTATAAAGACCAATTAGTTAAGAAAAAATCCATGTTACGGAGAAATCTAAGTCTATACACCATTTAAAGAAAAAAAATTGAGATTTAAAAAAATCTCATGGAAACAATGGTAGAAACACAACCTAAGAAAAAAAAGATAGATGCTATCATCGTAGATAACTCGATCATTATAAGAGTAAATTTTGTCAGTTGAATAAAGACACGAGTCCTAATTCTTTTTATGAGAGTCTTGTCATCATATCAGAAGTAAATATGATAAAAATTATTTGATCTTAACTTGTAAACTCTAATGTTGCTCGTCATATGTGCAAAAACCAAAATTTCTTCAAAACTTTACTAGAAGAAGATGGACTGGTTTTGTACATAAACAATACTTCTATGGCTGAAGTGAAAGGTGAAAGAATGGTTGAACTCGAATTTACTTTAGGTAAAGTTCTTACTCTTAACGATGTACTCTTTATACGAGATGTAAGGAAAAAATAGTATTAATTTTCTTACTTAATAAGTATGAGTTTAAAAATATATTTGAGGGTAATAAGTTTATTTTATCTAAGGGAAGCATGTTTGTTGAGAAGAGTTATTTATTTGAGTCGTGTTTAAGTTGAATCTCAATGTTATTTCTTTTTATATTGTTGACTTGTCAAACTTATGACATTTTCGTTTGGGACATGTAAATTTTAAAAAATTACATGAAATGGCTAAATTGAATTTGATTCCAAAAATTGACAAGTAAGTGAATTCATGTTATATTTGCATGCGTACCAAAATCATTATACTCTTATTTCCAATAATCGAAAAAGTTTCAAAATTTTTGATTTAATTTATTCAAATATTTGTGATTTACATAACTGACCAATAATAGAAAATAATATATTTTGTAACTTTTATTCATGATGACACTAAATTTTGCTATATATATGTGATTTGCATGAAGTGATAAGTTTTGAAAAAGTTTAAGATTTTCAAAATTCAAGTAAAACTTCAACATGAAACTTTTATTAAGTGTTTGAGTACCAAAAAGAGAAAAGAATATTGTAATCCTTATTATTTTGATCCTACGCCAATGATACATCAAACTATAACTCCTTATTACCTACAACAAAATTAACACCACATTTCCTATAATGGGGACTCAAGTGAAGCAAAATGCAGGAGAAATCACTAACAAAAGGAATGAACTCTTGTACCACCTTATGAAAAACGGGTCCCACCCAAGCAGCACTTGGGTGCCAACTTTCCAAGAATCACCCGTAAAATGAAGATAAAAATTACCAATCTCAAAAGGAGGAAAAACTTTTCTGTTTGTTTTTAAATATTCCGATCTCTTATCCCAATCATCTGTTCTCCAGTTCACGTGTTGTGTTCATACACATAACACAGACATGCATGTCGCATACGTTGATGTGACCCACGACTTTGTTGTAAATTTGTAGTAAAGTAAAGCAATCTTACATACACACGAGTTATGCAAAAGTATTTGACGAAGCGCGTGCGCACCATACGCAGACGCAACCAGCGTTATGAACACCAACTAGAAAACGAACCTCCGTGGGTTGGTTTGATTCAGCTCATGATAAGTTTCTTCATGTTCGTTTCGTGATCTAAACGAGTCTGACTTGCTTCATGTTGCATTAGATTTCACTTATATATATAATTAGATTTCACTTATCTAAACGTTTCACTTATATATATATATATTATATATAAAGGGAGAAAGCGAATATGGTAAAAACATACGATAAACAACTCTAAACATTTTTAACTTTTCAATTGTTGAAATTAATAATTGAACTTTGAATTAAAGAATAATAAATATTAGTACTTGTTGAAGACTGTATTTAATGTTTAATATTGTTTTACATTTTACTTAAATATTTCAACAATTAATTTCAATGATCAAACGATTGAAATTTTTAAACAAATTATTTTGTTTTTTATTTAAACTATGTTTTCTTTATATAATATATATATATATATATATAATTAATGTAATATGTGTATAAGCTAGAGAGTGAATCTCCCTAGGGCATGCTCCATGGGTTTATATTCTCATCCCTCAACTTACTCATTACACTCTGATATTTGGTTCAAAATCATAAAAATTAAGATGTCAATTAAAACTTAGATGTTCATAATGTAAAAATGATAAAATCTCTTAATTAAGAAAAATATGGAACTAAAAATTGAGTTAATAAGAATTGTGTGTTAAAGTTTCAACAAACGTTTCATTTTCAATCCACTTAATTTAGCTCATGTTCAATTCATTCAGCTCGACTCGGACCAGGTATCAGATGAACAGGAACAATAAATTGAATAAATATTATTAATTAAATTAATAGATTAGAAGTTATTGGTTTAGCTTTATCGAGTGTTTAATTCAGCTCGGGCTCGATTCATGCCACTCGACTCAAGCCGAACACGAACAACGATTTTAAGTTGACTGAGTAGTTACAACCAGCTTGGGCTCGGTAGGCTCGTTTACCACCACTCAACGTATGGGACTAATAATTTAGTTATTTATTAAGTAATAATTGAATAATCAAGTAAACGAAACGCCAAAAAGTAAAAGCATTTTATTTTAAATGGACAAGCAATGAGCGAACCAACCTATCTTCCAACTACGGAAATAGTCGGTATTCCTTTTTATTTGGTGAGAGAAAAGGTTGGCTCCCAGAATTTCCTCTTCGAATATCTTCCTCTCATTTTTACTTTTTCCTCTCTCCCCGCAGTGAGAGAGAGAGAGAGGGGGGGAAAGAGAGACCGATCTTCGGAATCCGGACATGGTTTCAACGAGGCGGAGCGGATCTGCGGCCAACTCCGGCGGCAACGCCGGGAAACGGCCGTCGTCACCATCGGAGGCAGGTGGTGCCTCATCGTCTTCGACGGAAAATCCTCTTCCTCTTCCTCCACCGTCCAAACGCTCTAAGGTAAGAGAAAGATTCGTTGCTCGTTCGCGTTGGATCTGAGAGAGCGATTTTCTTGTTTTTTTGGGGTTCTTGATGAGGAAACCCTGGCTTGTTTGGAATCGAGCAGATTGAATCCGGTGCCGGACAAGCGAGCTCGATCGCCACAAGGGATCGGGAATCGGCGGCGCAGCCGGGGGATCGACATGAGCGTGCTTCTGTGGAAACGCCGTCGGCTTCCGGGGAAAGTGAGAGGGGTCGATCGGAGCTGGCCGCGAGGAAGGACGGCGTCTTGCAGAAAGCTGGTCCCGTTCTAGCTTCCTGCTCGGATGGTAAGCGATTCTTATTTTCTTGCTGATTCTTTATGGAATACCCCGTGATCCTGGGTTCGGATCCACCAGGATCGGGAGCGTTGCCGACGGTGCTCGATAAGATGAATAGCTCGGTCAAAACGTTGTGCTTGTATCAGAAGAGGGACTCTGGCGCTTCGCATGTATGGGGAAAGCTCATCTCGCAATATCCGGAGGTGATTCAAAGGAAACCTTGCGAATCTTGGTCCATCTTTTGCGTTTCTTGATTTCTTCTGGCCTAATCTTTTAGCTGTTGTAGACCCTGAAAGACAGTAAATCCTTTTACTGAAGATGCTTTTCTATTGGAAAATTTCTCTTGAAACATGAGCTTAAATCTCGGTGTCTTGCTTATTTCGATATCTGCTGCTGAAACATTAGGCATTTTTTGGAAGGTTAAAAAAATGTCTGCATTAATCAATAATTGATATTTCGAATATTGAACAATTAACTGAATGATCTAACATTTATATAAAGATTTGTCAAGTTAAAGATTTAATTGCTGTTTACTTAAAGTGTATTTCCCTTAGCTGGAGCAGTGGTCGAATGAATTGTTGTCATCAAATTCCTTTGCTTGGGTGCGGGTCTCAACTATGAAAACAATTATTGTTTCAGAATCCTCATGTACCCCTCTCTGGTTCGGTTTTCACAATTGGTGGAACGAGAAGCTGCAACATGTCCTTGCACGATCCGTCTGTCAGTGGCATTCTGTGTAAAATCAAACTTTTTCGGGTAACGTGCCGTAAAACTTTTTGTGCATTGATTGGTTCGAGCATTGGTGTAACCATTTAATCCATGTTCGATTTTATGGATGAATATCCTGCATTTGCTCTCACTTTTTGTTTGTTTCTATGGCTAGACTGAAGGCAGCATGGTAGTTATAATTGAGGGTTGCGAGAGCAGGGGTGCTGTTCAAGTAAATAGCAAAGCTGTCAGGAAGAATTGCAACGTTACCATACGCCCGGGAGATGAGCTGATTTTTAGTAAATCAGGCCGCCATGCATATGTATCTTTCTGGCTTTATCAGTTCATCCTTTCTATTCTTAAGATGTTGCTGCGTATCTGCTTGCCTCCATTCTCTCAACCCAGTCAGTGAAGTAATTTACTGTTTCCACTTGATTTTATACCATCAACAGATTTTCCAGCAAATCTCAAACGAGAATGCATCGGCAAATTCAGTCCCTTCTGTTGGCCTGATGGAAGGCCAAAAGAGAGTCGTGCAACATGAAGGAAGGACTCAGGTTCCTCCAGATGTTGCTGGTGCATCATCAATATTGGCATCTCTGTCCAGTATCGCACAAGATCTGTCAGATTCATCTCTTCTTAAAAATGGTGCTGAAAGTAAGCAGGATGCCAAACGGCCTCCTGATATTGGAAGAAAGCCAAGTTCTAATGAGAATCTTGACCCTATAAGTCCATCTTCCTGTGCAAAAGGTGAATTAATTATGGACCCAGACAATTCTTCAACCAATGATCTGGAAAATGTGAATCAAGAAGCTGAGGTGATGACGGACAATTTGAAACGTACTGGTATTAACAACTCTTTAAAACCTATCCTTCGGATGCTGACTGGTGTGGCTAGTAACCTGCATCAAAGTGGAAGCATGTTTGAACATGCAACTGAAAGAAGAGGAGGTTTAGCAAGAGAACCTCAAACGACATCGATTTCTGGTGCTGCTAACAAATTCCAAGAACTGAGGGAGGAACTGCAGTTTGGAGTGCTTGATGGTAGAGAAATTGAAGTCTCATTTGACCACTTCCCATACTATTTGAGGTACATATGTGTTTCATTCTCTTTGATACACCATCTTAGAATATTGCTCTTTCCTCCACTATTCCACCTGCCTTTAATGCGGTTGGCTACTCAATTCATTCGTTTTCCTTTCTTGGCACTTGTTATGTTTTGAAGAGCCGTCTTTTGGTCTAATTTGATTAATATAACTAAAATGACCTTAAAAACCAGTTCTTCATAAAGATCATTGCAACCTCCCTATCTGTCTGAGTGCAAGAATTCTCTCCTGTGTTTCACATTCTTCTAGATAATGATGCCTTACTGCATCAACTTTCTTCCTTTTGGGTCTATCATAGATCAGTGCTCTTTATTGCTTATGTTATTTTGTTTAATAATGCCTTTGACACTTCTTTCTTCAAGCACGAGTCAGGAAACTCTTTCATGTGCGTCTTGTCGCTGTTCACCTAGGTATGAAAGCACTTTGACTTTTCAACTTAAATGTGATGATGTTTTTAAAACATCACTAAATTTAGCGCAGACAGTGTTTAGCTCATCTGGCAGCGCTCTGTGATTCCTGCACTGCAGGTGTTGAGTTTGATTCCCAGGGCCTGCATGTGCTTGTGATGTGTATTAGGCTTCAGCGTCCTGTTGTAACCCTGAAAAAAAAATGCAATTATCTCGAGGGTCATATTGTCTTAACAGTTTCCTTGCAAAAATAAAGTCAGAACTTCTATATGTGATTCTAATTCTGAATAAAATGCTTTGGCCATTATGGAAGCCCATAAGACATTGTATTGCCAGCCATAATGTTGTACCTGTCCTTCACCATGTGAATTGCTCCAAAGTCTGCATGTTCTACCTTTTTGCAACCTGTAATGGAAAGGCAATCATTCTCGTAACTGATTACAAAGGTATTGCTCGTGTTAGTGAGGCAACAAAAAGTGTCTTGATTGCTTCAGTATTTGTACACTTGAAGCGGAAGGAATTTGCAAAATATGCATCAGAACTTCCTACAATAAGCCCCAGGATTTTGCTGTCAGGGCCTGCAGGTTAGTCAGGACCACCAGTCTCAATATTCATGTTTCCAGTACACAAATTTAACTGTTTCAACTTTCAACTTTCAACTTTTCTGAAGCATATTTGCCGTTATGTTGATTAAATCTTTGTTTTTGCCTGTCATTTTGCATTCAGGGTCTGAGATTTATCAGGAAATGTTGTCAAAGGGCCTTGCCAATCACTTTGGATCCAAACTACTCATATTTGATACTAATTCAATGCTCGGTGTAAGTTTTTATTCTAATATGCACATATTTATCAAATTGGCTTGTTGTTTGTAGTATACAAGCTTTTAACTAAAAGTTCTTTACACTTAGGGTTTATCTTCGAAGGATGTAGATCTGTTGAAAGGTGTCAGAGGCGATAAATCCTATACCTCTGTCAAACAATATTCTGGAAATGCTGATGCAACCAAAAGTGCAGTAGCACCTACTGCTGAGCCTGATGCATGTGGTTCAGCAAATGCAGCTTCTGGTATTGGCCTTCAATCTCAGCTGAAGCGGGAAATTTCAGCAGCTCCTGGATTATCCAGAAATTGCTTGTTTAAATTAGGTACCCATTTTCAACTTACAAAACCAGCCTTGAAAACATCAGGGTTTTGGAGTTTTTATCCTTTCAGGTTTTTGTTGGATACAAAATAAATAATGCCGGTTATGGAAAAATGAACAGGTGATAGAGTAAGGTTCGTTGGTTTACTATCAACCCCTGGGTACCACCAATCTCCCCTCCCTGCTCCATCAAGGTAAGATTGCTACTTTAGAGAATTCAGTGGTGTACTTCACCTGAACTAAACAACTGACTTATGTAAATCCGTCCTCCATGTGGCATGAAATTTGATGTCCTACACATAATTAAGATTAAAATAGAATTATGATCCTGTATTGCAATCTATGACTTATATTTGTTGAGAAGCTAATTTTTCATATTAACGTGCTCGTAAATTCACAGATAACCGATGTAACGCAGGGATAGTTCAGGTGCTGGTTAAAACAAAAATATTTATTAAACACAGCCTAAATTATTAGTTTTTCAGTAAAGATGTGTAAGTTTTTGTGTACTATGATTTGTATCCAGCTTTAGTATGTCAGAAGCTTGGTATAAAGACGAGTTGATGACCATCTATGATAAAAAAAAGTGACTAAATGAACCTGCATTGCTGATTTCCTGATAAAGGTTGCTCCCCCTGAAAAAATGACATGTCCAATATCTTGCAGCTTTTTGAAAGGCCTCAGGCCCTCAAGTATATTATGCAGCTAAACATGATACTGACAATGTTAGGTGGGGTTTTTTGTGTAATATTATATCTCCTATCAGCATCCGAATGCCTGAAGCCCTTCATTTATTTTTTGATGTGCAGGGGTCCATCTTATGGCCACAGAGGTAAAGTGTTGCTTCCATTTGAAGGGAACTCTGTCTCCAAAATTGGTGTGCGGTTTGATAAACCCATACAGGAGGGTGTTGACCTTGGGGGACTTTGTGAAGAAAATCATGGATTCTTTTGCAATGGTGATCTTTAAGAACATCATTACTACTTTTCTGCTGATCTAAGTTGATACATAATGTCTACCTTTTCAATATGTAGCTCTAACATTTGATTCATATGATCTGTAGTAAATGATCTTCGTCTGGAGAACCCTGCTGGTGAAGATACAGATAGATTAGCCATTGAGATACTATTTGAGGTTACTTTGCACACTGTGATGTTAATGAGCTGAAAAGGCTTTGGTTTGTGCATCCTGTTAGTCATGCATGAGCTCACAATTTGTAAATTTTCCTGCTTGTCAGGTTGTGTGTGATGAGAGCAAGAATGGGCCGTTTATTTTGTTTGTAAAGGATGTTGAACAGTCTATTGCAGGGAATTTGGAATTTTATACAGCTTTCAGAAGCAGGCTGGAGACGCTTCCTGATAACGTTGTTGTGATTGGTTGTCATACACAGGTTGACAACCGCAAAGAGAGGGTACCGTGTTCCATTGCCACAACATTTCCTACTTTAATTGTTCCCTACTGCTGATTCTGTTTGTTCTTATGCAATTCGATGTTCATAATGCAGTCACATCCTGGAGGTCTCCTTTTCACTAAATTTGGGAGCAATCAAACTGCTTTGCTTGATTTTGCTTTGCCGGTAATTACATTGTTGTGGAGGAAAACACCTGTTCTGTTATTTATTCCACGGTTTCAAACTTCAGTTTCATTATTTTTTTTTGAATGACTGAGATGCTGACTAGTTCATGGTTTTTGTTTCTTCATTTGTATCCTTGGATATTTGATAGCCTCTTTTGTCATAAATGTCATGGTTGTCATTTTAACTAATTTTTTTTGCACATGCCTGTTAAACTGCTTTCGCCAAGCGGTTCCTTAACTTTCTTACCCATTATGAAGTGTGACTGGTTACTGAGAAGCATAGTATAGCTCATGGACATTTCTTAGAGTTGGTGGCAATTATTTTTAAAGTGTTCTGACATTTGCGTTTCTTTTTTCCTGTAGAGCCGCCTTCCGGCAGTCAAGATCTCTTGTCTTGGTTGGATCCAAGGACAAAAGTCCAACTAAAACATCACTAAGGATCCAGCGTTGAATAATTTTGTGTGACGTAAAGTTCATGGATGGTGACCTGGAAGATGCTAGTGTGTTTCCAGAGTTCCCTTTTCTCCCATAGTGCAGATTTTATCTAATTGTTCCTGTGATGCGCTTCTGAGGAAATTTTACTAAAAAAAAAGGCCTTGTAATGAATCTAAGTTTAATAAAAGAAGTCCAGATGAGATTAGGAAGAAAACCTTACATTGCCTTCACGTTATGGAGGAAAATCAAATATTGGTGGTAGAACTGGGCTTTCCAATAGATCATTAACTCTAAGGTTGTGTTAAATGTGAGCCTGAGTCTATATTGGTGGTTAGAAAATTACTTGAAATCAAAATTGTGATTTTCTAAGTGGCCTGAGTCTAGGATTACTGTAGAGACATACTGTAAAATATTCTTGTTCTTTTTACAAAATTTTCTACACCTTCCATGAAGAGTATGAACGTATATGTCCGGAAGAATACTGTACTTCTTACTGGAACATCTCTAATATGAACCGCAATGTTAACAGTAGTTCATCTGTTAACTGTGTTTTATGCCTCCATTTATTATCTGCAAATGCTTCCTATTAATGTTAACAATTGTTAATCACACATTCTAGGAGGTAAATGAGCAAATATGGGGTTGAATTTCACTATTTGGGCTTAAGTCACGCAAAGTCATTCTTTTAGGTCAAAACCATTCCATTGAAAACTTATTTTGTAATGGATTAACTGCGCTTAACATGTCTATGAGGTTAGAATAATTAGAAACCTTTTACACCTACGAATATTGGCTACAGGGCACCATGCCTAAGTTCGCCAATATCTTTCCCTGTGTGCGTACGAACTCATGTGCAGTGGGTCAAGCTTTTGTGTAATATTTATGGTTTTTAAGTTGGTAGCTTGCAAAACTTCATATTAATGTTTTAAATAGCGTATTAGACACTATATGGCATAGGATATCAATACGATGTTATCGTATGGTACAGTAATATTTTCTTTCCAAGTTCAGATGAAGAAAAAACCAAAAAGAAAAACCAAAAGCTTGTAGTAGAGAACTCAGGGAAACACAAAACAAAACAAATTTTGTTAGCTAAAGAAGCTCAACGTTCAAGCATCAGATGGTAAATAGTTTAATGCTTCATCATAGTTCTAGAGTTCACAAGATTAGATTAACATGTTGCCATCCATATACAAGAAAAGAAATAAAAAACCGGCTTAAGCCAAGCTCTAACTCTCAAAGCAACAATATTGTTGTCATCATCTTGTTTCGTTGTTATGCATTGTCACATCATCATCATCCCTTCCCCTTTGCAATTTTTGTTTTTCTTTAGAGATTTTAAGGCTTAAAACATTTCATACCTTGTAGATTCTGGTACTCTTGGACTTCACTTTACATACATTTTTGTTCTTGCAAGATGATCTATACATGATTCATTCATGGAAGATACCACTAAAAGTTTGTTACATCAATATCTTATCCCCCCTGATGTACGGGCTTGTGAGTGATTCCAAGCTGGATCTCTGTTAGAGGGCAATGTACATTTGTTGTATTGTCAGAAAGTATGTTGTAAAATAGTGAATTTTCCCCAAATACTGAATTCTTGTGATGATTTTGTGGCAAAGCACCAAAAGATATGTTTGGGTAGGTGAAGAAGGTTGTATTTCAGAAAAATGTTCTGTGTCCAAACGATGAAAAAGGGTTTTGGGTTTTGGAAGATGGACACGGTTAAAACAAAATTCTCAATTCTTGAGGGTGATCGATTGAAAAACACCAAGAGACTGATTTAAAAGGGTTTGGGTGTGAAAGTGGGCTTGGAGATGAACCTACTAATGTGTTTAGGCAGTTGTTATGGAGATGAAAAATAAAGAGGAACTGATTCATCATATACATCCATATATGGTGGAATGCATACCAATAAATATATGAAGATGTATTGCTTCATGTATCAATATATGATTCATATTCTATTGTACAATATTTAACACATTGACTCATGTTTCACAATGTAAATTGCTTGTTTAACTTTTTGTTGCTTGATTTATCAGAGGAAGTTCTTTTGTGGTCCAAAAGCTTGATGGTTTGTTTCCTTTTTCCTTTTACAGGATAGTTTCAGCAGGCTGCATGACAGAGGCAAAGAAGTTCCCAAGGCAATGAAGTTACTGTCAAAGCTTTTCCCAAACAAGATTACCATACAATTGCCGCAGGTGCTTTAGTTAGTTTTTGCATTATTGACAGCCTTCATATCCATGCACATAGGAAAATCTTAAACTTGTCCGAGTATTGCAGGATGAAGCCCTTCTTCTAGATTGGAAACAGCAGCTTGATCGAGATGTTGAAACTCTCAAAGCAAAGGCAAATCTTGTCCACATCCGCTCTGTAAGTAGAAACCATAATTAGATTGATTGATATTTCTTTTAGTTCACATCATATTTGCAATTTTATCAAATGAGCCTGGGAGCATTATGGTTGACTCTCTATTCATGTCATGGGTTTATTAATGTTTCTAGCTTGATTTCGTACTTGGCAAATGGTGTTGCTTCCAATAGAAGATCCACAATAACTTCCTGGACATTTCTCATCCTCTTGCAGTTTTGTTGGTTTTTGCATTTGTAAATTGTGTGGTCCTTCTGCAAGTTTTTCCTGGGATGTGAGCATGCATAGACATGTGCCTGGACCTAATTCAGTGAGAATCATGACTCATGAGTTCATGACGAAATTAGTTGAGCTGTTATCTTCCCAGTTTAGGTGAAAATAGTAAAACTGGGTCATGTGGACTATGGATTAGTGAATCTTGCACCAGCATGTTTTTTGTCTGTCATTGATTTCATTCATCTTTACAGGTTTTAGCACGAAATAATTTGGAGTGCAATGAGCTCGAATCCATATGCATCAAGGATCAG
Source organism: Brasenia schreberi (assembly GCA_036023115.1). Classification (NCBI taxonomy): domain Eukaryota; kingdom Viridiplantae; phylum Streptophyta; class Magnoliopsida; order Nymphaeales; family Cabombaceae; genus Brasenia; species Brasenia schreberi. The sequence continues at coordinate 19,783,414 of JAYKKT010000079.1, read as the reverse complement.
GCACTTACTAGTGAAAGTATGTCCTTGGCCTCGAGGCTCCAAGTTTATTTGAGAACTTTCTAGATGAAGTTCATGTTGACTCTTGATGAGAAATATCGTCTTTGGTTGCAGACATTCTAACTGATGACATCCTTCTTTGCAGATGCAGAAAAGATTGTTGGATGGGCACTAAGTTTCCATCTGATGAAGAATCCAGACATTGATGCAAAAGCTGGAAAAGTGACTGTATCAAGTGAGAGGTACGTTATCTGAGCTCTTTTCTTCTCATGTTTCCTGAATTTTGTCGATGAGTTTTGAATATAAACATCAAGGAACTCCTATCGTGGCAGTATTTTATCTGGGCTTGAAATCCTGCAGAACATTCAGAGTGAAACTAAAAGCTCGAAGAAGTCACTTAAGGTTACTTTTACACTTTTTATCCGTAGATATGAGTGTGGTATGCGTCCATGCATTTGTGTGTGTGTCATGTTCATTCAACTGACAGTTACAGTTATTGATTGGCATGATTTCTGTTTGGCTTGCGAATGCTGTTCTTTTATTGACTGTTGAGTCGCTTACAGGATATTGTGACAGAGAATGAGTTTGAGAAAAGACTTTTAGCTGATGTCATACCTCCAAATGATATTGGAGTGTCATTTGATGACATTGGTGCCTTGGAGAATGTAAAGGATACTTTGAAAGAGCTGGTTATGCTTCCTTTACAAAGGCCTGAACTTTTCCGCAGAGGGCAATTGACAAAGGTTTGCATGTTGGCCTTCTGTCATTCGTGAACAACTTGTGACAGTTTCTGATGATTTTATGTTGCCATTTCTTATACTAGCTTTTGATCATTTGAATTTCTGGATTGCTTCTTTCCCCTGATATATGCCGATTTAAAGTAGTTAGCTATTATTTTTCATGAATATTTTCTAGCCAACTCACATTCTGGTCTTGCCTTTGGTCTCTTAGTTTTGTTTAAAATTATGGAATCATATACTCAGAAAACATGGCCACCAAAAGCTTCTTTTGAAATAATTTCTTCTCTGGTGAATCTTGATGGCTGATTGTTTCTGTTAGGGATGGCACCATTATGGGTTTGAATTTGGATGACCAAAATGGAACCTGTTTTTTCTGATATGTAATAATCAGATTTGAGTTCAGCATTGAAAACTTTCATATCATCTGCAAATGGAATCTGTTGGGCGATCTGAATTAGATCATATACGCATAAAATTCAACCAGAATAGTTATTTCAGTAATTTTCATTCAACCGAACACCTTTATGCTGGATTAGTAGTGCTGGGTCTGACACCATATTCAACCCCTTGAGATCCCCATATCTGGAAGAGGTGTTGTGGTTGATATGCATGCCGTGTTCCATGGGAACATCACATTCCTGACATATACAGCTCATGATGAAGTTTGCTGGGTGATGGCCCCTTTTGTGGCATTACCATGCTCTACTTCTTTTTCTTTTCTTGTTTTGGTGCTTATGGTACTGTATTCATATTTGGATGCATCTTGAATGACACAATTGCTTCAAGAAACCAAATATGAGCTGTGATTTGGGATTAGAGTTCACATTTCTCTCTTTGTGAAGATGGGAGTGCTCGGTTTTGGGGTGGATGTAATAGCTGGATTGGATTTCGTTACAGGGTAGCTTACACGCTTCTCATCTGTTACTTGGAAGCAGTGGGCAATTTTGTCCTTTCCTGGGTTTTATTGTCTGGCGATGATCCGACTACCTACTCCTTTTGTCGGACAATCATGCATCCATTAGATCTCCATTAAGGTGATTCATGTGACAAGCTGTCTAAGTATGATCCGTCCTTACCAATCTAATAGGACTGAATTCATATTTTATGCATCAATTAATTTCTACAAAAGGAAAAACTGTCCAAGGATTGTACATTACAGGGACATAAATCAGTATTGAAATATTGAAAAAGGAAAAAGTGCTTATGAGCATTCAAAACTAGTGTCACTACTATGACGCTATTATAATTTCAAGGCTTTTCTAGATCTTTGTAGACAATATAGCTTTTATAATGCAGGTACTTAGTTTTGGGAGCCAAGAATCTGGATCAAGCATTTCAACTCTCCTCCTTTCTTATAATGGGAAACTGCATGAAACTGAATATGTAATCACAGAGTTCCTTGGTCAGTATTTGAAAAGTGTAAGCGGGAGGAGACATGCACAATGGAGAAAGAAAACTTGATTTTCCACGATAATGTCCACCTACCTTATATCATAAGCCATATGATTTCAAATAACATATAGGTTCTAAGGTCCACATCCCAATCCATTTAACCAAAATAGATTATAGCGCAGTTGCCAACCCACTAATGAATAGCGAGCGAGTGGGGAACATGTATCTTTTTCCTGGCCATGCCAACATGTGTTGGGGGACCGAATCCTCCTTGCCCTTGCCCACAATACAGGTAGCCAAACATGTGGTTAGGACACCTGCAGAGATGATGGTTTCAATATTTTCAACTGCCGTGTTGGCTTATCCAAAACAAAAACTGCCATGTTGCCACTTCAGGGGTCCTCACGGATGAACTAATTGATGAGGACACTAAAGGGCTGATTGTAACATTTAGTTGATTTTTTTGTCTGCCCCTTCTGTTAGTCTTATCAGCACTCAGTGTGAATTTGGAAGTTCTGTTAGAATGGTGGCAGGAGGGAGCAGTTCACTTTGAATTTACGTTTCCCAGTATATGCTTTGTGGTAGTTACGCCTGGTACGGTATCATGTTGTCCTTTGAAATTATAAGAGTGTCATAGTAGTGACGTTTTGCATCTTTTCCTTATAAAAGATGCAACTGTTTGAGGGGACATTAACACATGATGAAGCTTATGCGGTTAATTATGGCGTTAGTTGGCTTTCTGCAAATGCCATAAAATTTTATATGCAGTTTTGAATCACTGTATCAATATTGCCTCTTGTTGGAAAAGTTCTTATCATGTAAGACTGTGTGTCCCTCGAGTGGGGAGGGAGACTGAGGACGTTTTGCAGCTCCTTGTTGCTTTTGTTTGGCCGAATGTTGTGGAGTTCATCCTGCTTCATCTGTTATGCGAGTGAAACACTCAGTTTCGTTATAGCATCTTTCTTGCGAAAGCTTTCATGCATTATTTCAGCTAGGAAGTAGTTCAATATCATGAGGTTTTAGTCTAGCTATTAGTATTTGTAGAGCTATGGTTTGGTGCTGATGTTTCAAAATCATTCTTACATCATACAGCCTTGCAAGGGCATACTTTTGTTTGGCCCCCCAGGTACGGGGAAGACAATGCTTGCAAAAGCAGTTGCTACCGAATCTGGTGCAAATTTTATTAACATTTCAATGTCAAGCATAACATCCAAGGTAATTTGGGTTGTTCATCATGTAAATATGGGCCCCTTTTCTGTACCCTGAAAGAGTGAATAACTATTTCTGCTTGCTGACAGTGGTTTGGAGAGGGAGAAAAGTATGTCAAAGCTCTTTTCTCTCTGGCCAGCAAAATTGCTCCTAGCGTTATATTTGTCGATGAGGTAAGCTTATGCATTCACTGCAAAGTTCAAAGTATACACTTCTTTTCCCAATTGTAATACGGGAAAGTAATCTCTGGTCTTGAGAGACATCCCACTTGGAAAACCCAGGGTTGCCACCCTTGTTGTTTTTTCTGTTTCCTTTTCTTTCTTTTTCTTAACATGACGATGGTACATGTATCTGATGCATAAGTACCATTATCAATTTTATTGACTTGTTGAACTGTTTGAAAATCAGTAATATCTGAGGTTTGTCTATTTTCTTCACCTGAAAGGTGGATAGTCTTCTGGGTCGTCGAGAAAATCCTGGGGAGCATGAAGCAATGCGGAAGATGAAAAATGAATTTATGGTCAACTGGGACGGATTACGCACAAAAGATAGAGAACGTGTTCTGGTTTTGGCAGCAACTAATCGGCCTTTTGAAGATCCTAAAAGTAAGCATCCTGGAGAAGTGGTGGTGAAGTGCTGCGCATCGTGCAGGAGCAATTCCGTGAAGCAGATCGTAAGAGCACGTTCCATGTAAGCCTCACGTTCAACGCCTTCATTCTATCAAATAGAATAGAAGGTATGTTCCATGTAAGCTCATATCAGCCAGCATCAAGAGGTGAGCTCAAGATCTCGTCGTCCTCAGAATGTGGCAGAGCAATGCCGTTCCACGCTGTGTACAGAGCAGGACCAGAAGCAAACAGCAAGGGCATCAACAGGAGTCGAGCTCACCCTCAAGAACCTCATCTCGGGCACACCCAGCCTACTTCATCTGGCTTGGGATCATCTTCATCTTCCGTAAGGTGTGTGAGCTCCAAAGACGTTGTGGTGCTGAGCAATGGCCTCGCTCGCCTCCAAGACATCGAGGATACTTGCTCAAGCAAGTGTCAGGAACAAGAATGCCATAAGGCAAGCCGATTTCTCCCTTCCCTGGCCTCATCATGTGCCTCATGATGAACACAGCCAGCTGACTCCGATGGCCATTCTTCAGAAACCACAAAGATGAAAACATCTCTCCTCGGGCCGAGATAGGCGTGCTGTTTGCACACCGCGAGAGCTGATAGTGAGTATACGCGTAATGCGTGTGCTTCCATCTTGGCTCTTCAAAGATTCCACCCGAGACCCTTATCAGTGTGGCTGTACCAGTTTCAAACAGTCCTCAACCGCTTGAGGCTTCAAAGAAAGGGTTGTCACCATTGAACAAGGGTGCCGTAGAAGCTCTGTTCAACAAAGTCGACTGTCTAGGCATGTCACTTGAAGTATCTGCTGAAGAAGGATTCTTGCAATCAAGGACAGAAGCTCAACATCTTCAACAAGGGCGCTGGAGAATCAGCTCGAATGTCGATGCCGCCCAAATGATGATCACGATGTTCGATCACATACCTCGTAAAGAAGATTCGGGCCATCGAAAGCCGGGACAGAAGAACATCTTCACCAAAGCCGGATGATGGTGGCCCTGCGAAAGGTAGGCCGAAGAAATCTCGGGTTTTGGCGTGCACAGAGTCGTGAAGTTGAAGCCGCAAAGGATGTCAGCCGGAAGAAGGAGAGATCCCAGTACTGGGTTGAACTTAAGTTTCAAGCTCCCGTAAAGGCGAGATGAAATGCGTGCACGATGCTCTTCGTTGGAGGAGAGCCTTCTCGCATCAAGCAGTGGTTGGTGCCTCGGAGCATTCTTCATGCGAGGACGTTTGTCGGAGGAGGAGGCCATGGAGGAGAAAGGTGAGAGAGAAAGACAGAGGGTGAAAAGACGCAAGAAAGGAGTGAAAGGTGAGAGAGGAAGGAGTGAAAGCTTTGGGCGCGCAGGTTATTTAGAGGGTCAGATTTATTCGAATAAAGAAGGTTTATTCGGGCGCCAAACTTTACTGGAGATTTCCATGAGAACCTCGTAGTTTATTCGAATAAATTGAGATTTATTCCAACAAAGCCAACCTCGCATGAAAGTTCGAATGCGCGATAGGCGTGACAACCGAAATCAAGGTGTGGTTGCATAGGGTTTATTCGAATAGAAGGGTTCTATTCGAATAAAACAACTCGGGAAAGCCAAGCGTTTTGGCTAGCTAACGACATAGTTTATTCAATAACTATGGGAGTTATTCGAATAGATCGAGGCCAATCACCAACACTGATAGAAATAGAAAAGTGCTATTCGAATAACTCGAGGTCTATTCGAATAGCATAGCAGACCAAGGCCGAACACTCGATAAAAGAAGGACGCTGTTATTCGAATAAAGAGGGGCTTATTCGAATAAACAGGGCGTGTAAGAACACCGATAACGAAGGTTTTCTCGTTATTCGAATAGGGGGAAGGTGTTATTCAATAAGCAGCAGATGAAAAACACACAGGGTTAAGGGAATCAACTTGTTTTATTCGAAACAAACGAGTATCCATTCATAATGTTTAACAAGATGTTCGAAATCATTGATTTACTTCGAATAAGGCCGAAGTTTAACACACATTTTAATACTAGCGAGAGTTTATTCGAATAAAGCCTTGCTTATTCGAATAAAACTAACACGTAAGCATATAAAGTACATTATGAAATTGAAGCATATAATCATGATAATATTCAATAAATAAAAATAAGTAATTTAAATATTTGATTGATCAATTATGCCCAATTCTCGAATATAAAAGAATGCTTCTTTGCTAAGGGTTTAGTAAAGATATCTGCAAGTAGTTGCTTAGATGTTTCCAACAAACTCAAGAATGCAAATTCCCTTTTGTACATGATCTCTAATAAAGTTGATGTCTTATCTCTATATGCTTTGTTCTAGAATGCATTGTGGGATTCTTAGAGATATTTATTGTACTAAGTGTTATCACATCTTATCGGACGTGATCAAGTCGAAGATCGTAGTTCAAGAGTCGTTGCTTCATCCAAAGGATTCTGAAATTACAGAAGAACTCCCACTTGCAACATATTCAAATTTCTACTTTAGACAAAGCCACACTATTTTTGTTTCTTACCATATGCCAAGAAACTCCAAAGAACTACCAAGCAAAGTGGCATGTCCCACCAGTACTTTTTCGTCCAATTTGCACCCAAGAAAATCGTAGCGTCGAATAGCCTATTAGGCTACAAGAGGCACCTTCTTAGGGTACCACAAGCCCATTTGTGAAGTGCCTACTAGGTATTTCATTATCCGTTTAACAAAGACTTAAGTGAGATTCCTGTAGGTTTGCCTCGATATCTAGCACACATGCATACACTAAACATAATATCTCGGCCTCATTAGGCAAGAAGATAAAGGAGTAGATCCAATCATACCTCTATATTTCGTTATTTCTACCGATTTACCTCCTTCATCTTTGTCCAAGTAGCAAGACGGCCCATCGGAGTGGCCATGTGTTTAGCGCTTTCCATTTCGAATCTCTCGAGCAATTCCTTGCGTATTTTGTTTGACTTATGAAAGTCCCTTCGTTTCCTGCTTGTTTGATTTGAAGTCCGAGGAAGAAGAAATTCACCTCTCCCATCATTGACATTTCAAATTCATTCTGTGATTGACTTAGCAAATTCTTTGCAAAGGGATTCATTAGTAGCACCGAAGATAATATCATCCACATATACTTGCACAAGAAGAATGTCATGCTTTTTATTTTTAATAAAAAGAGTAGTATCGACTTTTCTCTTGAAAACCATTTTCCAAAAGAAACTTACTCAACCTTTTCATACTAAGCCTTAGGAGCTTGCTTTAAACCATATAAAGCCTTTTTAAGTTTAAAAACATGGTAGCTGGCGCAGTTCATGATTTTCAAAACCTGGAGGTTGTTCAACGTATACCTCATCTTGAATAAAACCATTTAGAAAAGCACTCTTGACATCCATTTGATATAATTTGAAATCCATGATGCAAGCATAAGCAAGTAACATTCTAATAGCTTCTAATCTAGCTGTGTGCATAGGTTTCTTCATAATCTATTCCTTCTTCTTTGATTATATCCCTTAGGCAACCAATCTAGCTCAGTTTCTAGTTATTAACCCAGAGTCATCAAGTTTCGGAGCTTGCTTAAACCATTTAGTGCCAATTATAGGTGATTATTAGATCTAGCAACTAATTCTCAAACTTGGATTTCTTTCAAATCGATGAATACCCTCACGCATAGCTAAGATCCAATGTTCATCATCAAGCTTCAATTAAACTTTAGGTTCACCTGAGAAACAAAAGCTATGATTACAAGCATTTCTATGAGAGTTATGTAGTACTACACCTTAGATACATCAACGAATAATCCGACTAAAGAAAATGATATTTTAAGCCACATTCTTGTAGTTCCAAAGCTTAATCTTCTTGTCTTTGTTTATATCCTCTCGCTTCCTTGATTTCATTTTTTGTCATCCAAATGTGTTTCCACAAGATTTCTCGCAACATCAATTAATAACAAGATCCTTTTCTCGATCCATTCGTGGGTCAGCTTTCATCAAATGCAACATGTATAGATTCTTCAATAGTCATATCATTTTCAAAAAATCTAACATCTCGAGATACATAAAGCCTATCATTTTTACAATCATAACACTTATATCCCTTTTTGGTTATTCCATATCCTAGAAAGACACATTCTATGGCCCGAGATGATAATTTATCATCTTTGTCAATATAAACAAAGCATTTATATCCGAAAACACGCAATCTAGAATAGTTCGGTGAAACTTTAAAAAGTTTTTCTATAGAAGACATATTTTATAAAACCGAAGAGGGCATCCGATTAATTAAATAGATTGCAGTCATAATAGCTTCTTCCTAAAAATTTTTAGAAACACTACTTGACAAAAGCAAAGTTCTTGTGGTTTCCAAAATGTCTATGCTTTCGTTCGGAAACACCATTTTGTTGAGGAGTCTTTCGTTCGGAAACACCATTTTGTTGAGGAGTCTTAGAACAAGAAGTTTGATGTATAATCTCAAACTTATTGAGATAGTTTTCAAAATCCTTTGACATAAACTCTCCTCTTGAATCCGATCTAAAAATTTTGATTGCGGAATCAAATTGATTCTTTACAAGATTATGAAAAATAACAAAATTTTGAAAGACATTGGATTTTGCTTTTAAAAGATATACCCAGTAAAGTCATCTACAAAAATAACATAATAGGAAATGCCTCGTTTAGACAAAACACGTGTCGGACCCCATACATCCGAATGAATTATTTCGAAGGGTCTTGTTATAACATGTGTTTTGTTTAGAAATGGGAGATGTTGCATTTTACCAAGAACACAATTTTTGCAAGAAAAAGATTCCTTAAATTTCATTCGAAGAGAACATTAAGATGTTCAAGTCTCTTGTGCCATAAAAGGGCATCATTTTTCAAAACATTAACATATCCTATACTATACAAATAGTCCATAATGTAAAGTCCGCCCTCTCTATGGCCACGCCCAATCACCTTCTTCGAGAGGCGGTCCTGGACAATACATCCGGTGTATGAAAAAGTTATAACACAATTTTTATCCGAAATTTAAGATACGAAAAGTAAGTTTAAATTTAGTTTTGGAACAACACTAATTTTAGAAACTTCGAAATTCTTGTTTTGCAGGTCACCAACTTTATCAACATTTAATTGTGTACCATCCATCGTATAAATACATGATAAGGGTTTTTGAACACATAATTTTAAGATATGTTCGTTACAAGTCATATGAAATGAAGCACCCGAATCAAGAATCCAAGAGATCATACCTTGAGTTTCTTTTGTTGAAGAGGAGCAAACCACACCAACTGTTGTTTTTTTTTCATTTGAGTTTCAAGTTGCTTCAATTTTTGTTTAAGTGCAAGAATGAAAGATGAAGCATGTTCTTCTACTATGGCCACCTTCTTTTTCAATTTTGGGCAATTTGACTTTATATGCCCAGCTTCTCTACAATGATGTCAAATGATATCTTTTTTTCCTTCTTCACTTTTGAAATGAGGAGGTCGGTAAGCTTTCATATTTGCTCCGGGTTTTGATGTGGCCAAGGCGGTGTCTTTTTGAAGTCTTGCTTCATTCATTCTTGTTTCCGCTATTTGAAGATCGGTAAGAATCTCTTCTTTTGTAAGAAAAGGTTTTCTATGAGCGATAATCTTACCCCTTCAAATTCTTCTCGGAGACTTCTTAGAAATTGATATACAAAGTCTTCATTATCTTTACATTGTTTCTCACTAAGACATTGTGTACATTTCTTTTTGTAACCATACAATTGATTCCAAACATTGAAAAATTTCTCAAAAAATTTGTTTACCCCTTTATCTTCTTGTTTAAGTGAGATCAATTTGTCTCTTAATGCCATCCTATGAGCTATATCGCTTTGAACATGAGATTTTTTTAAATATTCCCATGCTTCTTTAGCGTTGATGAAATCGACCAAAGTGTCCTTAGTGTGCTCGTTTACATTATTCATGAGCACTCATAGGATTGTTCTATAGCTTCCTTCATATTCCTCTTTTTGTTCAAGTCTGGCATTGATAGAGGCTTCTACCTTCGAACCACTTACATAACCCCATAAATTTTTGAAATAAAAGTAATTTTCAATAAATTGAGCTAATGTTTTATAGTTCGAAGATGGTAGACGAAAATTAAAACCCTCTTTATCATCTATATTTTAAAGAGAAAGAAACTAAAGAGGTAAACTTACAAAATACGATTGATACGCTTTTCGAGGCGATCAATAATACAAAATACGATCGGCATGCTTTCCGAAGCAATAAACAATACTCCCACGATCGAAAGATGGCTCTAATACCATGTAATGAAGGCGATGCTTCAATATAATTACGAAAGATTGATGAACGAATAGCTTTACAATGTAACAATCACGAAGTCTTAGAAAAGGCTATAGCCGAGAGCAACAAGTGCATACGAATAAGATAATGAACACAAAATAAACTTAAATAAATAATCTTTATTCACTAGCCACAAAAGCTTAAATTTACAATGGTTTACAAGAGTATTTATGGAGAAAAAGGGGTGAAAGAGAGAGAGAGAGTGAAGAAGTCAAGGGGAAAGAGAGGAGGGCTGGCTGCAGCCAGCCCCCAACGGCTATGATACTACCCGTTGGGGATGAGGGCCCCCAATGGCTAGTGGACCCCTTGGCCCTGGCCCTGGCCCTGATGGCCCAGTGGACCAGGGCATGCCAAGGCGAGTCATAGGGGCCCAGGCCCATTTTTTTAACAGACCACACAAGTGTTAGCTAGCTTATTGTGAGTTAACTGCTAACATGATAGGGTTATGTGGAAATGAAGAATCCATGTAGCCAACCCCATTAGTACGGGAAAAGGCTTAGTTGTTGTTGTATATGATCTCTGTATAGACGAGATGTACATTTAATTACTTATAATAATATCTTGTCTCACATTTTTTCTATGGAAGAAAAGATACATAATTTTGTAAGGATTTCAAGATAATTCAAAGAAAATACTTAACATTGACTTTTAATTATAGATTAATAATGTCTTGTCAAATGTAATAGCTCGCTGTTTGAAGAAATGAACATAAGAATGTGACTTCATACACCTTTTCTTCCTTGAGATGATTTCCACCCTTTAAGCGTGATTGCTCATAAGGTATCCGTGATTTGTGCTTGTAGGAGAGGGCATCAGCGTTGGCAGAAGGCAGGCCTGCTCCAAAGCTAAGTAGCAGTGCAGACGTACGACCTTTGACCGTGGATGATTTCAGATATGCTCATGAACAGGTACGATCCGTCACTTTGTTGAATTGAGATTCAAACCAACTCTCTGAAAAGTGAAAACTGTCTCTCTCGCTCTCACACATGAATACTGTTTCTCAGGTATGTGCTAGTGTCTCATCAGAATCAACAAATATGAGTGAGCTGCTACAGTGGAATGACATGTATGGGGAAGGTGGTTCGCGAAAGAAGACATCTCTCTCCTATTTCATGTAGCCCCTGCGTCCTGTGTATATTACTACCTCATTATCTTCATTATCGACATCGCTCCAAAGGTGGTTCGCGAAAGAAGACATCTCTCTCCTATTTCATGTAGCCCCTGCGTCCTGTGTATACTACTACCTCATTATCTTCATTATCGACATCGCTCCACCTAAGTCTGGCTGCTGGAAGTACAGGCCTTCTGTTGGGCGGGCAGTGTTCCGCGCGACTGCAGATAGGTTGAGTATCCCATGTGTAAAGTATGTCTATGTTTGTATGCTTGCACCGGCCGTCTTTGCTATCTGGGTGCTAACCGAGTTCTCCCCCTTCCGGAAGGCAGCCAACAGTCGGTTCATTCGGTCCCCTTCTGTAATCTATCTCAATTCTCATGGCCTTGTAATCAGTCTCATTTTGGCGGTAGAGCAATCTATTAATGCTCCCATACAGAAATTACTGCTTCCAGATCATTCTGCAGTGGCCTCTCTACAGCAAGGTTAGTTTTAAGTCGTAAATGGTCTCCTTGTCCTGCAAAATGTTCTCGTTCAGCAGAAGGAACCCTCTTATCTTAAGCTAGCCTCCTGTTGGATACGAAGCAGGTCAGAACGGCCTGTACATTGCCAGTCAACTGGAACAATTTTCCTCTCAGCTTCTCCTAGTCAAACTGATTGAATCAAATTTCAAGTCAAGATGTGTTTTTTAATGATCATAGCGTTTAAGAGACGGTGACTCCAGTATGTTTGGACACACTAATAATTGCCACATATATGAAAGGAGGGTCATTGGTTCGAGATTCAGGTGTATATATTTTTGATCTTTGTTGAATTGATGTTCGAAAGCCAAAACGTTTCCGGATGATTTGCCGCTCATGTTGTAAACGTGTCATTACCTATTTTTGTTGTTCTACCTAAAGAGCACCTAAAAATGTATAGGTTTAAATATGAGACGTGTCATTTTCAGTAATCCTTGTGAGGTTCGTTCTTGTTGGTAACTCATGCGGTGCTATTTTCGGTAAGCAAATTGTGCGGAGCTATGCACCTAAGAGAATTGACTAGATTAGAATGCACTAGAATACTTGACACTTCAAATCAAAATATGCCCGCTTTCCAGTATGTAAAGAATAAGAGACTCGACTAAATTAACAATGTATGGAATAATTGATACTTCAAATCAAAACTTGTCTTCTTTCCCACATGGTCGTTGTCGATAGGCAAGATTGGGTTCGGCAGAGCTCAAGCTTGTCTGTACGAACTTACAAGCAGTTTTGTACGAGCTCACAGGCAAAGGTCGACATTGGTTGCACGATAATCATCCAGTCCAAGGCAGGTCGGGCCAGTACAGGGTAACCAAACTGGAGACCTTAAGGAGAACAAGTGCCGAACCACGACAAATGATGCTCCCAAGGTGTAACATAACAGTCAATGGATAGTTGATGCGTACAGGTTCATCATACACATAAAAGTTCCATTATATTCCAAACGGCAAGCTATGTACATCAATAAAAAATAGCTGTTCTCATTGTCTTCACCAATCTGGTGTCATCTTGAAATAGCAAGACATTGCCACACAATCATCAAACGGGATGATGAATCCATCGGAAATTCGAACCAAGCATAAGGAATCATGAGTTATCAATGCTGTATAAAATTAATCATCTGTGCCAAAGTACCGGTCACCAAATTCTCCCATTCCAGGAATAACACGAAATTCCTCGTTAACGCAACATCAATTTCAGAAATAACAAATTTTAATGATGGAAATCGTTTGCAGACCAAGACAATCCCAAGCACGATCTCACTCTGCTACCATATAATGAATCAAGCTTAGACCAAGCTTCCAATCACGGGTGACTGCCACAGTCCACCAATAAGGCTTACAGATAAGAGTTGATACTTGGCCCTTTTTATAAGGCCGAGACAAAGAGTTGTTGGCAGCATTAGCAACTAGTTGTTGTTGGACTAGCCGTTGGCAATTACATTTAACAGTAGCGGTAAAGAGACATGGTGATTGGATTATAATGATGAAGTTAGTTTTACGAGAAGAGACTCTGATTATTGTATGCGTTATATGCCCTAAGTAGGATTGGAAGAGCATGAAAAAGATATATTGGGAAGAATTAGAGTTAAATAAGGTGATTAAAGGAATCCCACCAAGAGAAAGGGTTTATTTAGGAGGTGATTCAAATATGACGTGGTTTAAGAGTTATTAGGATACCATGGTGTTAATGAAAATTATAGCTTTGAGGAGAAACCCCACGCCTATTTAGGTCTTCCCATGAATAAAAGAAAATTCTTACCTTTGTTATGGCATATGATCTCTTCATAGCAAGCACTTTTTCAATAAGCAAGTTGTGCATCTAATAATTTATAATAGTTTATCTAAGACATAAATTGACTAATTTGTTTGAAGGAAAAATGAAAAGGTTCTTGGTCTAAGATGGTGCAAACGCAAAATTCTAGTTCGCAAGGACTGGCAAGCCATTTACAAGTGCGACATAAACACGGATCTGGTTGTACGATGACGTTTTTTAGTCACGTTGGCCCAGGCCCACTGGTCCAGCTTGGGCCTGTGATGCAAAGACCTGCCCCTCCTCCAAACCTTCCATACGGCCATACAGGATGAAGAGAGGCGCAAGAATAATTTTCGAAAAGCAACCGGCCAACCACAACCAGCGAAGAACTACACCTCCTGGAGTTCAAACCCTGAAAGTTTCACGCATCGATGGCAACCAAGAGCAAGAGCAAGATAGACAAGCACAACTGGGTAACGCAATCTCGACGAGCTCGGACGCACCCGTCGAAAAAGTCAAACTTAAACTTTTCCTTGCATATCGCTGACACGGAAAGAGAACCAAGAAACACGAGAACCGTTTGGCGTACGAACCACGACAAGCTTGCGACCAGCCTACTAAGAATTAAACTCTAATTATCGATCCTGGCACCGTTAATCATCTGAAAGCAGAAAGAGCCTACACTCGAGAAATACTCATCAAAGCAAATAAGACATCTGGCCCAATAATTCAGATCCTGACACCACCTGTTACTCAAAAAGGAGCCAATACAATCGGGAACTATTAAAGCAACTAACGAACTTGGAACTATCACCGTTCAAGAACTCCAACCCTAACACCTTCCACATTGATCGATCGGTAATAAGAGTCGCAGAAAGAGAGCCAAGAGAGAGTACTTCACCGATGACAAACGGCCGCTTGGGGGAACCGGAAGGGGCAGTGGAAGAGGAGAGGAAGCCGTCCAGGCGGTCGGTCACCAATGGGCATGCAACTGACGCTACCTTCGCCCTGCTTCCTTCCCCGAGAAGGTTACGCAACAATCGGGCCTCGACGTCTTTCAACCCTTGCCCTCGGCCTCCAGGAAATCAAAGGGAAGGGGAAGGAGACTCAGGTAGCAGGAAGTGGGGCGCATAAGCCACTCGAGAAGGGGGCGGCCCACAGAGCCACTACTCGTTAGAGAGAATGGCACCAAACATCATTTTTTTTTTCATTTGTGGAAAGAGAGCCTTTCACATATTTAGTCATCGTTATATTTGTTGGTGTGTTAAAAAACGACCAATCGAAAGGGCTTAGTGTTTTCCTTAGCTATCACTTTATATCATGGATTACAGGTCATTCTTTGGGGCATCTTCGTCTAAGAGAGGGTTTCGACGTAAAGAAGATGTAGTTAATAATTTTAAGAGAAGTCTTCGCATTTTCAATATGAACGGATGCAACAGGTAAGAAAATAGTCTTAGATAATAAGATTCGTATTTGTTCTTACAATATCAGTAAACTAATGAAGGTGGTAGATACTATGATTTGAAGAAAGATTCATATTCTATGTTTACAAGAGACAAAGTGTGTTCAAGAAAAAACAAAAGAAATAGAAGATACATGTTTTAAATTATGGTACTCAGGTAAGGAAAGACTCGAAATTTTAATACCATATTATCATAAATAAATATTTAAAGGATAGTGTAGTAGATATACAATGATACGGCGACCAAATCATGACATAGAAATTAGTGTTAAGAGCATATATTTTGAATATAGTTTGTGCTTACGCACTCCAAGTAGGATTAGAAGATAGTATAAAGACAACTTTTGGGAATAATTAGATAACGTGATTCAAAGGATTCCACAAAGAGAGATGATTTGTTTAGGAGGACACTTAAATGGACATGCCGGTAAAGAACATTAGGATATCAAGGTATTCATGAAAACTTTAGTTTTGGTGATATAAATGAGGAAGGTAGGGAGATTTTAAATTTTACTATAGCATTTGATCTCTTTATAGTCAATACAATCTTGAAAAAACGAAATGAATATTTAATTACTTATAAGAGTGACTTATCACAAACATAAATTGATTACTTTATTTGTAGAAAAAAAGATAGAGTGTGTTGTAAAGATTGCAAGGTAATTCCAAGAGAAAGCTTAACCACCCAACATCGATTTTTAATTATGGATTTACAAATAAAAAAATAAATAAGGAATAAAAGAGTGCACCAAGCTATTCGGACTACATGATGAAACCTCAAAATCGAGAAAGAAGATATATTTAAACAGAAAGTAGTTTAAGGAGATGTTTGAAATTATCTTGGTACACCTTGTGATATGTGAAATAATATGACTATACATATTAGGAAAGTGGCGAAAGATGTGTTAAACAGAAAAAGATGCTTGGTGGTGGAGTGAAGTAGTGTAAAATAAAATCAAGGCAAAGTAAGCATGTTACAACTTACATTATGTTAATAAAACTAGTGAAACTTTAGAGGCTTATAAGAAAGCAAAGAAAGAAGTTAAAAAGCTAAAATTTGGGAGGATTTCTATAAAAAGCTCAACTCAAAAGAGGGTGAAAGAAATATTTTTAGAATAACTAGAGTAAGATATAAGAAAACTAAAGATCTTAATTATGTTAGATGCATGAAAGATGAGGATGAAAAAAATCAGTGGCAAATGATGATATAAGAAATAGATGAAAAAACTATTTTTATAAGCTTTTTAAAGAAAATAAAGATGTTAGTATTAGTTTAGGAGAGTTAGCTAAATCATAAAAGTATATAAACCACAATTTCTACCGACGTATTCAAAAGAATGAAGTCAAAGAGGCTCTTAAACATATGAAGGGTGATAAATCGGTAGGACTAGATAATATTCCTATAAAAGTTTGGAAAATACTAGGAGAAATAGGAATCACTTGGCTCACAAGACTATTTAAGGAAATATGGAGAAACCAAAAGATGCACGAAAAATGGATAGCGAGTACACTTATACCCATATATAATAACAATGGAGACATTCAAAATTGTGCGAATTATCGAGGTATCAAGTTAATGAGCCATACTATGAAATTGTGGGAAAGAATTATTGAACGTAGGTTAAGAAAAATATCAAGTACAACAGAGAACCAATTTGATTTATTCCAGGCAGAGAAAAAGCTTACGATAGGATATTGAGAGAAGTTCTTCAGAAAAATCCCATTAACATACATTAACCTTATAAGAGACATGTACGATGGTGCAAAAACATGTGTCAGGACTCATGAAGGAACGACAGACTTCTTTGAAGTTAATATTGGGTTACATCAAGGATCAACTTTAAATCCATACTAATTTATAATGGTGATTAATGAGTTAACAAAACATATTCAAGACGAAGTACCTTGGTGTATGTTATTTGCAGCTAACATTGTGTTAGTGGAGGAGTCTAAGGAAAAAGTTAATAGAAAATTGAAACTATGGAGATAAACATTAGAAAAGAAAGACCTTACACTTTGTAGAACATACATCGAATATATGAAATGTAAGTTTTATCATTTGGTTACTTCAAAGAATATTGAAATTTAAATTGACACACATTGCATCCCTCAAAAGGAAAGTTTTAAATACCTACAATCAATTTTTCAGAGTGATAAAAGAATTGATGGAGATGTTACACATAGAATTAATACTGGTTGGTTAAAATGGAGAGGAGCATCAGGTATTCTTTGTGATAAGAAGATACCATTAAAATTAAAAGGTAAATATTATAGAGTAGCAATTAGACCTGCCATGTTTTATGGTTATGAGTGTTGGACAGTTAATCATCGACATGTACAAAAAATGTTTGTGACAGAAATAAAGAAGTTGAGATGGATGAGTGGTCATACAAGAAAAGATCGTATACATAATGAGATTATTAGAAACAAATTAAGAGTGACACCAATAGAAGATAGAAGATAAAATGAGAGAATATCGTTTAAGATGGCTTGGACATATAGAAAGAAGATCAAAAGAAGAATATGTTAGAATGGATAAAAAACTAAATTTGAAAAGTATTAAGAGGTAGAGGGACGACAACAAAAGTGTTTGGAAAGAAACAATAAAAAATGATCTACCTTATTGTGAATTAATTGCTAACTTGGCACATCATAAAGCCAAAGAATTCATGTAGCCGACTCCGTCTAATATGAGAAAAGGTTCGTTGTTGTTATTGTATCACTTTTTCCGTTTGTGGGCGTACCTAAAACTGTACGGAGCTCTCTATCCGCGCATCACTAAAATGAACGCCTTCCTTTGCAATACACATATTGTATCACTTTTTCCGTTTGTGGGCCTACCTAAGACTGTACGGAACTCTCTATCCGCGCATCACTAAAATGAACGCCTTTCTTTGCAATACACATACGTCGACGGATGCTATTGAACTTAGTGTTATCTGCTGTGGGGCTGTGGCCTTCCCGTACACCACAACTAGAAATGTGAATACATGTCGGTCCGGCCCGACTCTGGCTCTTGTGCACGGACGATACTGTGGGCAAGGCAAGGCCAGGCCAAGCTTATTTAAGCATGTAAAATGCTGGTTCAACCTGGCCCTTAATGCCGGGCCGAGCCAGCCCTTGGATTGTGAGGTTTGGGCTCAATCACAGATTCAGTGCATCGTGCAGTATCTTGGAGGTATGCCTAAATCTAACCTACGCAAGGGGGATTCTTAGGATTAGGTGGTGGAGGGTGATAAGCGTGACCCTCCACCGGCTGATGGAAGGTGGCCGCGATGGTGAATAATAGATAACAACAAAGAGAGAGAAAGGAAATGAGAAATGGTTGTCCTACTTAATTCCTAAACACTAAAATAAAAACATCTAAAACAGAATTGAATTGGGCCTTAACCTGACTCCAGAAATTGGCTAGAAATCTCTAATCTCAAGTATACGTGCCCGGTTTGGAACTCGCTCAATGTTTCCAGTCAAAACCAAGCCGAGCCAAGAACTGGCTGGAACACACCGAACTCAAAACTGAACCCAAAATTAGGGACCATCTAGTTCAAAACTAAATTAACAGCCGGTTTCATTTTTTTTTTTTCAAAATTTTAATATCTTTTCCTATTCCAAGCAATTTAAAACCGAAACCAGAATCGAAACAGGAAGCTAAACCGGCCCTGATTCAATTCCGGTTCCTCATTCTGAGAATAGCGAAACCAACAAATTTGCACGTACCTGCGATTAGATCCATTTCACTTACCTAAAAAGAGTGATAAAGTTTTGTGAACTTTCACTAAATGATTGATATCGATAACTCAAAATCTTAAATTATGCTATGGTACAGTTATGATACGATATGATATGCCTTCCTGATGAGTACACGATGTGACATATTTATGCAATATACACCCTTTTTGAATATTCAATGTACTAGTTTAATATACAACCTTTTTGAATGTTCAATGTAGTAGTTTAATATAAAATTAAAGGAAGTCTTCATACAAATAGGTTTTAGAGAAAAAGAGTTTTTTCTTTCTTTCGATGCTGTAGGAGTTGCTTTTAGAAAGAATGCAACTCCTGTTGATCTAAGCTTTCAAATATGCAACTATGTTTTAGATTTTATAATTGAGTTAGTGTTGATTTCTCTGTCCACATGGTGAAAAAGGAAACCCTCTTTTATATATATATATAGAGAGAGAGAGAAAATTGATATATGTTAACACTTTTAGGTATCAACAAATTAAAGTAAATCTCAACATCTTTAGTGACAAATAATTGAGATTTGAAATTTTAAAAGCAATATATAGAGATTGGTATATGCTAACATTCTTAAGTGTCAGCAAATTCAATCATGTACGTTTTATTCACGTTAACACTTTGCTTTTGAATTTTCATATCTCAACCTAACATATGCCAGAGTCTCTCTCTCTCTCTCTCTATATATATATATATATGAGAGAGGTGAGGATGAGAGATGGTTTTCTGCACACTGGTACATTATACACCCTACTGACATCCGTAAATTTTAAAAAGGTAATGGAAAAATAAAGAGGGGCAAACAAATGACGACTTTTGTGCCTCGATAACTTGTTGACAGACTTTCACAGCAACGCATTATCTCCCTGAAAATTGGACTCAAGGGAGGTATTCAATAAAGCAAAGGCAACAACCACGAAATAATTCAAATCTAAGCTTTAGATCCGTCCTTCAGGGACACTGGACCAATACAAAATGCGCCTACAGAGAGGGAGGGAGAGATGTACCGATGATGAAGAATCGCTTAGGGAAACCAGAAACAGCGGCGGGAGAGGAGAAGAGGCCGGAAGACGCCTTCATCGAAGGGAACGAAGAAGTGGAGGGAGGAAGCAGGGACGCTATGAGGAGGCGGTGGCCGTTTGTGGCGGATTGCACTTGCCACTACTGTAGGACGGGCCGAGAAAGCCGGCGAAGTAGGATCGATTAGTTGGAGAAAGCGATGGCGTGAATCATCATCACAAAGTTCGTTTGATAGAGAGTGGAGGGAGAGAGTCATTCATATGATTCACTATCATTACATTTGATTAATGCGTTGGAATCTCAGCCGTCCACGGAAGGGCTTCAATCGCTTCGTTAGTCACGAGAGTGATGGCAGGCTAAAGTGCACTGACAAATTGTTTTTCCTGTTACAACGGGGAGACTATACGGCCAGGGGAACTGAACTGGCTACTAGCATGGTGCTGAGTCCAGAGCCCCCAAGGCGCAAACACACAAACACGTGCCACGATTCACATGCATGCACACACATGTAACATCTACATGCACATGTATAGAGAGAGGGAGAGGGATTGTAACATCCACGTGCACGTGTATAGAAAGAGAAGGAGAGAGATTGTCATCCGTGCATGATTGCACAAGAACACAAACATGAGAGAGAGACCATGGCACTAGGCATGACCGGTTTCGGTTTGG
The DNA here is from genome assembly GCA_036023115.1 of Brasenia schreberi. Classification (NCBI taxonomy): domain Eukaryota; kingdom Viridiplantae; phylum Streptophyta; class Magnoliopsida; order Nymphaeales; family Cabombaceae; genus Brasenia; species Brasenia schreberi. The sequence continues at coordinate 19,762,881 of JAYKKT010000079.1, read as the reverse complement.
ATCTCAAACAAGAGATTGTTAGGCTTAGAATTGCTAGTTCCTAATTCCAGCTGATTCTCATTTAATGAAAGGTGAAACTGGAATTGAACCCGGTGGCCTATGATTTCGAGCATGGTTACAAGTTCGACATCATCGGTTTCTGGCTTGGTTCAAGTTTTGGTTGGAACCATTAAGATGATTCCAAACTGGTCATGTCTATCTCTCGCCTTTGTCTCTCTCATGTCTTATTGCATTATGACTCTCTCTCTCTCTCTCTCTCTCTCTCTCTCTCTCTATATATATATATATATATATATATATATATATATATATATATATATATATATATATTTTGAGAGAGATTGTTTACACCTAAGATGGCAGTTTTGCTTATTCTTATCTTTCTCTCTCTTTTTTTTTTAAGGGTAAGAGAGAAGTAATGGAGAGTGGAGAATAGTGGTTGTTGCGCGTATGAGAGGGAGGAGGTTGACCGTTTAACTCTTTTAATCTCTCTTTTTCTTCTATTCTTTTAGAGAGGAGTCAAGCGACAAGTTGGACAATTTATATGCAAGGAGATCTCTTGACCATAAAATAGTTCCAATTGTGTATGTTTATTGTGCTTGCCAAGAGATTTTGAGTAAGTTTATTCATGTATCAAAGACTTCTTATTACCCATAGGAGGTTATGGCATAATGGCAGTACCTTGTAAGGTAAGTGATCATATATATATATATATATATATAAATAGATAGATAGATAGATAGATAGATGTGCCTATAAGTAAGCAAACACTAGCAACTAAATCGGTTTGAACCCAGCTATGGTTTTGGAACCGTCAATTCTGGTTTTACTTTGAAAACCATTCTGGAACCACTGAAAACATTTTGAAAACTTTTTTAGTCATTAACCATAATCATCCCCTATAAGTAAGCAAACGCTAGCAAGAGAATATTAAATGCAATGGTCGCCATGTTTGGTTGCAGCGAAGGACAAACCACCACTGCTTAAGCTGTAATACATTTTACATGGAATGGGACACTGATAAGAACCACAAAATCTGATATTTACAGACGCATGCTGTTGTGCAATATCCTCATCAGTTATTCTCCACTCTTGATGCTGCTTTGTGCTTCCTAGATGAAGTTTCTTTTGGTTTCTTAAATAGATTCAATGGCGAAACATGAAGCAAAAGCTGTATAGGTTGATGAGAATATATATGTTCTTTCTCATGCATATTATTGTGCACTCATTCAAAAGTGCAGGTATAATAGTTATTGGTGAGCACTATTAACTTCTTCAAATAGTGACACAACAATATATATATATATATATATGTGTGTGTGTGTGTGTGGAGAGAGGGGAGAGAGAATAATTCATATGTACACTCAATCTATGCTAAAATCTTTTTAAAAATCTCAATTTCTAAGATTTACTGTTGAGATATTTAAAGCAAAAAACAAACAAATACCAAATGCACCAACAAAAAGTACATGATACTTTTTAACTTTTAAATATAAATTTCAATCATTGATTTGGATTTTTAAGATAAAGAAAGTGTGTGCATTTACTACATCCTCTCTATATGTGTGAAGAGACCCCCACCATACGCATGTTTAAAGCAAATTTATTTTCTACAATTTCTTGTGGGGTTACTATTTACATATTCTTTTTACTATCCACACACCTCTTTTTTCCAAAAATACCGAAATTACTCCCAATTACTTTCTCTCTTCTCTCCCACCCAATTCAAGTAAGGGTCTCTCTTGTCAGTTTTTTTAACTCCAATGGCTGACAATAGTTGTTGTTGTCTTTTAGCAATTGGACAACGCATACTCTTACAAATCTTGCTGAATAAAAAGAAAGAAGAATTAAGAACAATAAGAAAAAAATAAAAACTCAAATCAATATCAAGAAGAAGAAAATAATAAGAATTAAAAAGAAAAAGAAAAAGAAAAATAAGAAATATATGAGTATATTTTTACGAACATCATGCAAAATAAGAAGAGATCTTCTACCAACCAACAGAGAGACGTGACTCTCTTGTCAAGAAGATGCGTATGTGCCGCATCTCAAGCAGAGAACTAGATATTATTTTTGCGTTTTGATTTCGGTCAAAAATGAAATCAACACCAAATTTTAACTGGAATAAAATCAAAATCACAATAAGAAAAGATGAGTGAATAGTAAAAAAGACGTGTCTATATCAATTCTGTTTCTTCTTTCCTTTTCAAAAGCTTTGAAAAAAATTTTGCACCCAAAACGTTAGCACATCTAACAGACCCATACTCACTCAAGGGATTGGGAACAAGCATTGTACTCCCAACGTGTGAAGATGTGTCTATTATTTTGATGCTTTTGATGCTCAGTTAGACACTTTATTATTATTAAGCTCATTTTGATGATTCTCTTTATGTTTATGAATGGTCATATTTATGTCTTTTTGGGTTTGGCTTTGGCCTCCCCTTTAACCAAAAAAAAATTGTGATGAAATTTCAGAACAGAGCCAATACTGCTGAAGAAGCATAGTTGTTGATATTAAACCCAAGTTGTTGAACTGGTGGATACTTGCGTGGTAATACGTGAGATCTGGAGGCAATCACTAAGGGCGTTCGGTTCGTAATTTTAGGAGAGCAAAGCCAAACCATCAATACCAGATTGGTCCCATTAAAAAATGTGGTTCCTTACATTATATATATATGTATTATATGTACATATATATGTATTATATGTACATATATATGTATATTTGTACATATATATGTATATATGTACATATATATATATATGTACATATATATATATATGTATATATACATATGTATATATGTATATATATACATATATATGTATATATGTATATATGTATATATATACATATATATGTATATATATATATGTATATATATATATGTGCATATAAGGTAAACAACACACCTATTCATGCTTAAATCCACTTAAACATCTCTCCTGTTTGATCCTCATGATCTACACTTAGATTTGAATTTAAAAAGTAAAAAGTATTATTTATATTTATTATACTTTACATTTAAATATATGTATATATGTATATATATATATATATATATATATATATATATATATATATATATATATATATATATATGCATATAAGGTAAACAACACACCTATTCACACTTAAATCCACTTAAACATCTCTCCTTTTTGATCCTCATGATCTACACTTAGATTTGAATTTAAAAAGTGAAAAGTATTATTTATATTTATTATACTTTACATTTAAAACATATGATGCATTAAAACTTTTTAAATTCAAATCTTCACATTTGATCACACTGAACAAATAATGGAGATGTTTAAATGGTTTTAAGCGTGCATGCTGTGTACATAAACTATGGTCTCTCTATATGTATTGTGTGTGCGCGTGCGTGAAAAGAATTATACAAAATTTTCCTTTTCAAACTGAATTGAAACCAAACTTAACTGCTAATTTGAATTGGTTTAATAAGCTTAATTAGTTCTTCAATACTCCTAGCAACCACAACGTTTCCCTCATCACGTTGATGTTCTGTTGCTCCTTTTAATATTATATTATTAAAAAATCTGGTTGAAACCTGATCCAACTGACCCTAGGGCTCATTTGGGATGATCTACTACGGCAAATTAATGGAACTAGGTTGCAGTTCTATGTGATATGTAAAAGACATTCAAGTACGTATCTACCTAAAAATATACATAAAATACATATAAATATGCATATACACATAAACATGTTTTCTCTCTCTCTCTCTGTATATATATATATATATAAACATATTTTTCTCTCTCTCCCTCTCTCTCTATATATATACACACATTCAAGACTAAAATTTGGGGGTGGTTTGGACAATATAAAATTGATACCGTGACAAGTTTAAAATTTGAGAGGCCTAAGGCAGTCGCCGTGATGTAGGTGATAATATAAATCAATATATGTGTGTCATTAGAATTGCTTCGTGACTTCTAATTGCAACAATGTGTAAATTCACTATAGATAACATACACAAGATGCGACACGAGAGAGGTCAAAGTGTCCATGTGATGTAGGTAATAATATAAATCGATAGCCGGGTACTATCGACGACAAATAATGCTGAAAAGGCAAATATAACTGTAAAGGAATTTTTTTTTGTCAACAACAAACAAAGATGGGGAGATTTCGTTAATAATAGAATTGTGTGACACTGTTTCTGAAACTGCGTGTTGCTTTCTCCCTTTTGCTTTAGTGCAGGACAAACCAAAAGTTGGGACTCCTGTTCTTATCTAAGATAAAGAATCCAAGTCCACGGATTTGGATTTGTTTTTTGTCAATAAGGGGTATACTGGACATTTCCTTTGTAAATAAAATAACTAAAAAGAAATTTTATACATCCCCAAAATCTTTTTAGTGTGAAGACAAATGAAAAGTTAGTGGTTCTTCATTATTATATTTGTATAATGAAAGCCTAATCCATAATTGTCTAAGATCTTATATATATATATATATATATATATATATATATATATATATATATATATATATATATATATATATATATAGAAAAATTGGATGCTTATTCGTAACCACTCATTTCTTTTTTGTGGCATGAATGTAATTTAAAGAATTTTGAGAGTTTTCAAAAGGGGTGTTACTTTTTCATACTTCCTTTTTTACTAAACATAGATCTTTTTATCATTTTTTAAAAATGTTCGTTCTTTTTTCAATATCCTCTCTCTTCCATTCTCTTGTTACGGGCATCATTTTCTTGAAAAAAAATATGTCTAAGATGTGTCTATCATTTTTATATAACACACCTTAAGCGCGTTTCGATGATAAGAGGAATGCGATTTAATCGCGTCATATTTAGGATAAAGACGCATTCACAACATATTGCTCTTCAAATAGTGACTCATCCTTGGAGTGTTTTTTGCTTAAGTAAAATGTGTCTTAGGTTTGCCATTGATTTTTTTTCTTGTCAGAAACATTTTTTATGACCAACGATTTAGAGTTATATTTTCTATCGATTTTTTGTGAGATTTATGTTTAGATCGAGATAAAAATTAAGAATAGAAGAGAAATAAGTCTGAAAAAGATCGATAAAAAAATTAAAGTCATTCATAAAAGAAAAAAAGAGTTGAAGAGGGTAAGATTTATCAAGAAATTAAAAGAGATTGCCGAAGAGAGGAAGATTGATAGATGTTCTTAGGAAGAAAGGAGAAGTCAATGCTGATGACCACGAAGAGAAAAACCAGTGAGAAAGTGGAGAATATACAGTAAGAGTAATTTGATTTTTTAATAAAAAATAATGTATGATTAGTAAAAAGGATGTATGAATAACAATTGTTGAAAAAAGAACAAAAAAACAATATTATTATACTTATACACCAAAAAGCATTATTTGACCACTACTTTGTTATTTCATCCTATTAAGAGCAGCTTGGATTGGTTTTTGTCTAAACCAATGGTATCCGAAAGCCGAATCACGTTCAAGCAAGGTCGGCCCACTTTAGGGTAAAGCAGTGCCAACACTGGCTTCTTAGTTCACAAGACTTGAACTGGGGACCTTGCTTAAGGCGAACAAGCGTGGAAGCACTTGAACCAACCAACCGTTGGTAACAGTTCTCTCTTGTTGTTTGGCTCTTTTTGCTCATCGAATCGAACTGACATGAAATGAACATGATCCTAGTTGTATGAGCCAAACACCAATACGAGCTGCTCGATAAAGTGAAAACATAACTTTTGACATGTAACTTTTAATATAAAATTTAATTTCTCAATCAAGAATAAAGTCAAACTTGTGTTTTCTATACTTATATAATCAAAGGATTTAATCATTTAATTACATAAGACTCATGTAATTAGTCTGGTTTAACATGGTTTTCAATATATATATATATATAGAGAGAGAGAGAGAGAGAGAGAGAGAGAGAGAGAGACTTTTATATAATATGTATGTATGTATGTCACATCGAGCATGATTTTAGCAACTCGATTCATTTACCAGAATGTCATAGTAGCTCTCAAATGGCCAATTAATGAATTTAAAGAAAGTGGTTTCCCTTTATGTTTGATGCGATCCTGTTGTTTGAGACATGCCTAGCACCACTCAAAAAAGGGTCCTGCATACGATTCCCATAAAAAGGAACTAATTTATGAATGTTTTTTTCTAATGATGGGTGTGTATATATCATGAAGTGGGTCTTACACCAAACAGGACTCGGACTCAACCTCTAGAACACAGGAATCCGACCAAGTTCGAGAAATTTAGCGCTTAGATTGGTTCTAGATGAACTGTAGTTCACAAAACATCATGCAAATCATGAACATGGTCACATTCGGACCAGGATCCAAACAAGCCTCGTATATACATGAAGTGTGCCCGGTTGACCGAGCTTTTCACATGGAGTGGGCTCGGCATGGCCTAAGCAAGCCTGGTGCACACGCTAATCACTGCGGATCTATTATTATAGTGGGTCCATCTTAATGTGTAGATATAGTCTCAACCATAATTGTTTCACCTACATCCCATTCTCCAGAACTACTCTGCTCCATCGAGTTTGAGACCAGTCAGGCACTTGTCAGCTTCATACAGAAGGTTCAATAAATAAGGGTCAAAGTCAAAACTTTGGCCTTGGATCGGGTCATCATAGAAAAGTGTCATCCATGCGTCGAGTCCGATCTAGTTCGGGTCCGATTTAGATATTACGAAATTTAATGTAATTAGAACCTTTTCTCTATTGCAAACAGGGGTTGGTCGTGGAAACGCACCCTCTGGGTTTTGAACTTGTGACCTATTCTAGTGTCCTCGTGAGTCAACACCCTGACCAGGATAGTCATGTCTCTTTGCGCAAATAACTAAATATTACCTAATCGAAGTGCAACGAGCAATAACTCACCCGGCTAGGGTGTCGATCCATAAGTTGAAGGTCTTGAGTTTGATACCCAATGGTGCATCCAGCTTTGGCATCCCCGATGTGAAATCCTGCCTAATCAGGTTGGGAGTCATCTGTGCAATTTTAATATGAAATTCCACTCGGGTTGTTGGGAATGTATATTTTTCTTTTTATGTAGTTTGATATACATTCTATTTAATTTCGGCTTCACGTATAAGTTATAGACTTGGATTCATGAAAATTACGTAATGGATCTGAATCTAATAAATAATAGCGTGAGGATATGCTTGTCATGCCTGAGCAATGGGATTCAAATCAAATATTGCATTTGGATCCAAATCCAACATCTTTGTGTCCTGATTTCAGGACTTGGAATGTAAAGAGCTACAGGTTAGTGCAAGTATGATCGACGAGAATATCATAAAATACGACTTCGTTAAATCAGATCAAATGACTTCGTTAAATCCAATTGATCAGGCAATAGGTAATCGGATTTAAGGTTGGATATGAAAAGCTAAATCATATTGTAAAAAAGTTGAAATGGCACTAATACATTGAAGTTGGTTTTAACATGTATTAAATTCTATAAAAAAGTATGAGAAATTAGATGGTGAATACTATTATAATGAAGAATGCTTCAACTGCAGGGCGCTGTAGCACCACTATTGTTGGTGGGAGTTCGACTTCCAGAGTGTGTGGGTGTGGATGTTAGTAGGCTTCAGCCTCCTTTTGTACCCAAAAGAAATAAAAGGAGAGAGAGATTCTTCATCTCCATCCGGTACTAGGAGAAATTCATGATCCGATACAGAGAAGTTCCAAACAAGATATGGTCCAATGCACTATTTGGTACGGGTAACTTGGATTGGAACCGAAACCCGTAGGCTGATCTTATTCTTGTTAGATGCCAACGTCAGGGAAGGAATGCGAGGGTCCTTCAACACGTTAAAATCTAAATATCTTCTAAAGTAAACCCCTTTTAAGATAATTTAAAAAAATGGAGAGGGGTTATCGATATTTCAACGTGTGAATCGTGCGCCTTGTAAAGATACATCGGTGGCACTTTCGCGGTTTCCTCGTAATTGAGCACCGAAAACTTGGGAAAGCTTTAACGTACCCAGAAGTTTAGGGATGGCGAATGGGGATTCGGATTCATATCCAACGTTTAGTATGCTGCTCGTCTAACCAATGAACTCTACGGACGGCAATGAGCGGGTCGAATACACGACACGGCACGGCACGAATAAGGTGGGTACGGGCTTCCTTTTTCCGCACGATCGGGTATGGGACAAGAACCGGTCATATTATGTTATATATATATATATATATAAAGAAAGAGAGATTGGATCGTATGTTAAATTGTGTTTATATATATATATATATTATGTCATGCTTATATTGACGTTGTCTACTCGTAATTGATCATTGCCTTTTGAGAACATGTGTATAATAATATTATCTTTTTTTAAAAACTTAATGTAAAGCAATGAGTAAATATATTAGAGATCAATGACATCCGATGTTCTTATATATATATATAAAATCAATAAAGTTTTCAAAAGAATACATAACATAATATTACTATATTCATGTTTAAAAATAATAATAATTGGACATCAATAAGGAGCATCAGTAAGTGGACAGATCCAAGCACTCACATTATATATTATACATGTACACACGAACGAATTTATTCTCAGTCTATTTGTCCTGGTAGAACTGCAACCAAACCGAGTAAGTTCCTGATTTATTTCCGGTTCCCCTCGGTTCGGGTCCAGTTTAAATTGCTGGACTGGGTTCAGGAAAGAAAGGAAAAAGAAAACCTTAACCAACCGTTTCTTCTTTCTGGTCCGGGGAACCATATATGAAAATGGGACTGTTTTTCGAGGCAATTTCGAATTTGCACTCTACCCCCAATGGAACGCAACAGGAGCAGAGCTCACAAATGCTTCTCTCGTCGTCAGTCGTCATCGTCCCGACGAATTCATCGCCCGATCCAAACACTAGACTTGGAGCCCACCTCACAGACTGATTTCCCTTCTGGGTCCCCGTCCATTTTCTTCCTCACACTTCTCTCTCTCTCTCTCTCTCTCTCTCTCTCTCTCTCCTGTTCAGAATCCGGATTCCTCCCCGGTTTCTGACCACCATTTTCTTTTCCAACGTTTTTTATTCGAAAATTAGAGTTTTTGATGGTGGTTTGATCTGGGGAGGGGGATGGGTTCCTGTTTTTCCGGCCAGAAACGCTCGGATGCTCCTGTGAGAAGGAGTCAATCGGAAGCGGCTAAGGCCAACAAGATGGTCATGGCGTCGGAGAAGTATGAGAGGGTCGAGAACAGGGAGATCGGCCCCATCGATGAGAAGGGGAGCCATAGTTCTGATCTATCGTCGCTTAGGAGGAGTTACGGTAATTGTTCTTTTTCTTCCTATTCACGCTTGTTTCTTTGTTTAGTGTTATTGTTTCCCATTGTTGGTGGTTGAGACGTCGGTTCTCGGTTTTTCGGGTGATGGATAGTGAGAATTTTGGTCAAATTTCTGGGTTTTGCGAAGTTGCGTAAGTAGTCTACCTTTGTGGATCGAATTGTTTGTTTGTTCGTCCGTGTGTTGTTCATGAGGAACTAAGGAATGAGGATTATGCTTCCCTTTTCTTTTGTAAGTTTGATTTATACTAAGTACTGTTAATTAATGCTAATTAAGGAGTACGTTTGATATACAAGTCTGTTATCCATTTAGTTTCCAAGTATGTCGTTTTGAAGATTATGATATTTTACTTTGTTCTTATTTTGTGTTTTAGCGCAGCGGAAGCTTATTAATTTTCCTCTGGCTCTTTTCCTCTCAGTTTCGTATTTCTCCTTTTCAATTTTGTGGTAGTTTTGTTTTTAATGGATTTTTTCCTTGTTGATGATCAGTATTGTGTGTTGGGAAATCAAGAAGTGGAGATTGAATAATAAATTCTTTGCTCGTTAGCGAACTCCATGTTTGAATTGAATCTGGATGTTCAGACTTCAATTGTTCTGGTTGGTGCTTGAAAGGATTGAGGTCAACTTGGTGAAGATTTGACTTTAAGAGCTTTATTTTTTTGAAGATCAGAATGATCAGTTTCAAGGAAGAAGATAAATCCTGCTGTTTAGATTCTTCCTTCTATCTTGTTCGGTGTTTGAGTTGGATGGTGACAGGGGCTATCATGAGTGATGATGATCATAATGGTGCATGAGGTGGATGTAATTTGGGCTTGCTGCTACTGCTGCTGATGGCATTACAATGTGGGATGCATGAAATCGGGTCGGGCCCAACAGCGAATTGTTGATGGTGATGTTTACTTAGTGGTGATTGATGCAGGGTGGCCCATGGGTAAGAAGGCATTAAGGCAACCGCCTTAGGCCCCCAAGTTCTAAACTCGCTATAGTAGGCCCCAAAATTTTCCACACTTGTAATACCTAATCTTGCAGGCTCCAAACTGTGGTTTCTTGTTTGTTGGCATTACGTTTACATTCTTTTCGTGCTTCTCTGTGGTGCTTTGACATTCTTGGACTGCATTTCAGCAGGGAGCAAAGATGAGGCCTTCTTCGACTCCCTAGCTTGGTTGGAATCCGACTGTGATGATGATTATGTCAGTGTCCGCGGAGGTCAGTTCTTTCATGTCTTGATGCCAAAATCGGGGGGTTTTCGATTGTTTTCTGTTCATATTGCATTAGAATCTATTAAAATTCTTACTGGTTCTTGTGCAGATTTCACCCCATCTACAGGAAATACTTTCCAAGGGAGCCCTACTGTGGTGACTCGGCCAACTCTAGCTTCCATTGTTAGCAGTATGTCTGATCCCAAAGCAATAGCCGTTGTCAGAATGTCCGATTCCAAACCACAAGTTTCTCCAAATGGTAGCAAAAAGAGATTAGAGGATTTGTTCAGGGAGACTAAGGATAATGACAACAATACTGGTGATATATCAACACCTTTACAGTCTTCAGCTTCTGATCAACAGAAAGTTAATGGTGAAAAGTTAGGGGTCGATGAACCAAATGCAGGATTGTCACTGAAATTTTTGATTGCATCACCCTCCACTCCTTCTGAAGGTGCTTCCACCGGTAACGGTGAGACGACTCCGAATGGCACAAGCTCAAAACTTCAGAGCAGAAAGGAAGCTAAAAGCAACCGGTGTTGCTTGCCAGGTCTATTGCCCATTTTCGGCTTCAATGACAGGAAGAAGCTGTCGACTCCTATCCCTGCCAACAAAACAACTGCGTAGGACTGTTTCAAAAGTAACGTAAATCGTCTTCTCATGAGCAAGTGTGAATTAGAGGAGATAAACTGCCACTTTAAAGCTTTTGGACGTTTTCCTGCAGATTGCATAAGGCCTTAAGCTGAGCAGTGTGCGTGAGACAAGGTTCTGGCTAATCAGCGCATAGTTGTATCCTAAAGCATGTAAGATGGTGTGTAATTGTATAGAAACTCACTGTTTTGCTATAAGTGTATTGTCTGCAAACATTTTACAGATGTTAATTGGAGGTAAAATGGAGTGTTGAAGATGAAATACAGGCAGGGTGGGAATTTCGTACTACTTTTAGGTGAACAACATCAACACACACTTATCTGGCTGTGTTGACATCGGGTTTTCGTGATGCATGTTGTATTGGTAGCAGTTTCATCTTTCAAGCAGCATCCATTTTGTGTTCTATTGTGTGTGTGAAAACTGGTCAAACCAAACACTGCCCAACTATCCTAGAGTTACTTTAGGTGGATAGGAAGACCGACTTCTTTGATTCATGCTAGGGTCGGGTTTCATATTGTGTCTTATAATGCCAGTCGTTCAGCCCCAATGAACTGAGAATAGCACTTGGCTCCTCTCCTCTCCTCTCCTCTCTTGAAACTCTGCATGGCTTCCAATTCATTAGCTGCTTAAGAACATCTTTGGTTATCATGGATGGAAGAAGACATTCTTTGGGTTAGATCAGTGGCGGACATAGAAATTTGTTATGGTGAGGTGAAGTCCAGTTGGGTGAATTTCAGGTGAAGCCGGTTATATATTTTCTCGATAAATTCACATTCTTATATTCATTTTGTTAGATTTTTTTTCGATTCTTGAAGGAGGTGCCACCTCACCCATGAATAGGTCTGCCACTGAGTTCGATATTGGAAGTAATAAATAGAAACCTGACAGAGAACAACTCCATTTTTGGGTCCGTAAGCAAACGAGTGCCAACTTGATTTGTAGTGACAAAACTAATGAAGATAGCCAAGCCAACATAAAACCAAGCCTTCGCTCAAATTCGGATTGTTGATGTCAGGGCAGGTAAATGAACCAAGCTGTTCGTAGTTTAGCTCGTCCAGGTTCGGGTTTAACCAGCAATTCAGACTCTTGGTGGCCAGATCTAGACCTCTCGTGTCATACCTGCATTTGTAGATAAGGTAATGAACCAAGTCACTCGTAGTTTGGCTCAGTTTAGCTCGTTCATATTCGGCTCGTTAAACCATTTGAGTTTAACATGAACATGGTATGTATTTAAATGACATTTTCTTAAAGTTATACAGTCCTCTAAGGTAATTGTTAGGTAATACAATTCCTAAAACATTCTCAGAGTTGAACACGAACATCGGCTGTAATGAGCTTAACTGATAACACTCTTTAAGAAGAGTGATTCACATTTTTTTCCCGCTTGGAAAATGTTCTTCTCATCTCTTTGTGGAAAAATGATAAATTTATTACTATTAGTTTGTTACTTAAAAATTGCGGATGCGTGTCGAATGCCCGGCACGTCCATGCATGTGACATGGGGAACACTAAGTTTTAGCGTGTCTTGGTGATCTGTAACAACATAGAGAAATTGAATCCGTGTCGCGTCCTCTCAGGTGCGAATTCATGTAGGAAATGCGAAAAAAAAGAAGCAACGTATCGCTTGTCACTTTGGCGTGTCAAGTTGACGTATAGGTCCTCCCTCTTGAATACAGGCGGCGGGCGTGGTGTAAACGCGACTCCCCACCAACCCAACCAGCTCTGCTTTAGACCACCACCAACCGGAAACGTCTCTGAGAGAGAGAGAGAGAGAGAGCAACCATGGTTTCTGCCAAGATCGCGCCGTCCATGCTTTCTTCAGACTTTGCAAATCTGGCGTCGGAGGCCGAATTCATGCTTCGTTGCGGAGCTGACTGGCTGCACATGGACATCATGGTACACTCTCTCTCGATCCCTTTGTAGCGTGAATTGTTTTATGCTTTTTTTACTTGTGCGAGCTTTTTGGGTAAATTGGATTTTTCATGTGCGAACTAAGAAATGATATATTGGGTGATGTTTTGTACTGAAAGTGACCACTGGTATTTGAATCATGGTACTCTCTCTCCTATCTTCTCTGGTTTGTTTGTTGGCGTGAAAGGTTTTGTATCTTTTTTAGTTTTCCATTTCTTTTGGGTGATTTTTAGTTCTATATGTGCAAACTAAAGGAATCGTGTGCGTGATGTCATTTATTGGGGATTCCCACCGGATTGGTGATCATTGCTTGCTTTTGCTGGAGGAAGTTGATTGGTTTTGGAAATTCGTTCTGAGATCATATGTTGTCTTTTAATCCTCTTTCTAGTGGAAACTGGAAATTAAGTCCCTTTTCTCCTTTTTTCTCCCTTGATTCATGTGGTATATTCTGGTCCGTTAGTGCCCGTTTATGTTCTAGCCGACCCAGAATCTTTTTCGGGTTTTGTATGTGGTTCTGAAGAAATTTTGATCGCTGTAGAGGTGTTTCCGGTTGAATTATATGATCAATACCACGGCATCATGCATATTGACATCCGATCTGTTATATGATCAATAACATGAGATCGTGTATATTGCAATTTGATCCAATGAGCTGCTTCTTTGTTCTTTAAAAAAAATTGGCCGAGCTTGAGAAGAAACTACAATCTATTATATGTATTCAACGTGCACAGTTGTTCATCACATGCTCTTACGGGTAATGAAAAAAGTCTTGCTGTGGTTGTGGTTGCAAAGAATTTTGGTTACGTTGCATTTCTGTTCTTGATATTATATACTTTTATGTGCCAAGGATACTAACTTTATTTTGTTGTTCGTGCAGGATGGGTATGTCACAGCCCTTTAGTTACAGAGTCATTTGCCTCCAGTTCTTCTCTTAATTTTATGTATTCTAAGATGGGAAGACTCATTTCCTTTTTGTTTCTTAGTTGTGACGGTTCAGTGCATAACCATCTATTGATTCACTTCCAAAGTTTCCTGTTTTTGTCATAAAAATTCTCATTCTGTTTCAGTTAATATTCAACCTCTTTGTAGCAGTATGGGGGAACTAGCTTTGTTGTCAACGTACTGACTTATTTGATTTTACATGAATGTAGCTGGGAGTAAAATCGATTTTATTTGGCTAACACTCATTTTGTTTGTCATCTAAGACCAAAAATGAAGCTCCAATTAACAAGATCATTTGTATAAAAAGATAAAACCACGAAAGCATGGAGTCCCAGTTCTCCAAGAACCCAGCTTTCATATCTTGAGATCATCACATTATATAGATCTCTTCAGGGGGAAGATGACCATCTTTTTCAAGTTGCAGTTTCTTGTCACGTTCTCTTGATCAGATAGTTTAAACGTTACACACCTTCACTTTATGAGCGTAGAGTTTTTTAACTCCCACAAATGGATGACGCAATAATCTCTGCAGGCAATAGTGTAATTTATTTCACAATCCCACGTGGATTCCCATTCTGTTTCTGTTAGTCCTGAAAGGATCAAATTTCGTTGAGGGAACATATTATGGTAGTGGAATAGAGAAAAAAGAAGGAAACATTTAGATGCAGAGACAAGCCTTATTAGACATCGTGTAACAAATTTGATCCAGAAGGCTGAAGAATCCCAAGGAAAATGACACATTTAACGCTCGGTTCCTGTTTAGATTCCAGGGGCATGTCTCAAGTAGTAGGCATGGAACATTATGTAGCAAGGGTTCTATGTTTAAGAACACTTTTTGGTCCTTGATATCATGTTGGCTCCCTGTTATAATGGTGCATTTCTTAATATAAGGAGTGTGCATATTCTCACGTGGTGGTATAGTTCAAGGACCATATGTAATTTAACATCTTTGTTTATTCACACATGCCTTCCTCTTCCGTACTGGTCAGTGTCTTGACTTAGATACCAGAAGAAACAATACCAAATACCGTTTCACTGCTATTGGAGGTTTTCCAAAGATACTATTTTGTAAGGTATTCTACAGAAGCTCATTATGGTTGAAAACCATTTTTGCGTGAAGTCCAGCATTCTAGTTTCTAGAGCATATGGTAGGATGAAATGATATAACCGAGAGTTTTTTCTTGCCAATTCAGAAAATGCCAGACAGGGGACAGGAGAAGGAAGTTATGATTCTTCTGGATCCAACACGAGCGAATCAACCAAAACCATGCCTTTTCCCACACTTGGGTGGCACATGCCATACCACTGTAAAATTTTCAAACTAAAACAAAGTTACAGAGACGCTCACCTGTTAGCCCATAGATTCAGCAATGATTGCTAGAATTGTTTGGTGTAGGCAATTACTGCAAGTTTTTTGACAAGCACAAGCACATCTTTATATTTATAAGAATCACAATGAGTCTACTGGGTGGGCCATCAATATTGATGATGTCCTCGTGATACTTCTTCTGTGTTTTCTATCCAATAGATTGACCTTGCTAATCAAAATTTAACATTCTATTTAAGTTACTTCCACTTGAATTTCATTTATTAGCTGTTTGATGCTTGGGGAGTTAAATTCAATTTCCATGACCTATACGTGTGCAAGCCATTCCTTTTCATCGAGCAGGACACTAATCCTGTTGTACTATTTTGTTTTTTTGAATGTCATGGTATTTTTCTTCTGAGAATTGTGGGCTTCGAGTTATAAGGAAGTTATTCCTCGTTCACCTTACCATTGCAGGCATTTTGTTCCCAATCTAACAATTGGAGCTCCTGTGATTGAGAGCCTAAGGAAACACACCAAGTAATATGCATTTCCTTTTGTTCCTATCCATACTCAACTCAACTGATAACATTCCCTAACCATGTCGATTGACAGATTTCTTTAAAAAATTTAATTTACTTCTCCTTCTTCCTTGTGGTAGAGCATATCTTGATTGTCATCTTATGGTTACAAATCCCCTTGATTACGTGGAACCATTTGCAAAAGCTGGAGCATCGGGTTTTACTTTCCATATTGAAGTTTCTAAAGGTGAATGTCACAAGAACAACTTCATGGATCATTTGGATTTTAATTACTGGTAATTCATGAATAGTGATCATTCTTGAAAATCTCTTTGCTGGTTTTGACATGGTTCAACAACAGATAATTGGCAAGAAATTATTAGAAGTGTGAAATCTAAGGGCATGCGGCCTGGTGTAGCATTAAAGCCTGGAACTCCTGTCACTGAAGTTTATCCATTGGTATGCATGCCATTCTCATGCCATCAGAATTTATTTCATCTTTAGGCTGTTCAACTCTTGATTGCTTAAAGGTTTGGAGATTATTGAGTTTTAGAGAATTGTCCTGGTTTTGTTGAGAAGGATGTTACCTCAAAACCATATATAGTGAAGTTTTTTGGGAATGAAAGAAAGGTCATAATAATCATATGTCATCCCTTGTTATGGGACTGGTTTTTAGAGATAAGCTGCCATCAATTTCACCTGGATTATTTTTCATGTTTTTAGGTAGAAGATGAAGTGCCCATTGAGATGGTTCTTGTTATGACAGTAGAACCTGGGTTTGGTGGACAGAAGTTCATGCCAGAAACAATGGAGAAGGCAAGCAGGATTAAGATCCCGGTCTATTATCTTATTTCTTTTTTGACTTGGTAGCGTAAATCCTTCCTCTTGACTGTTCTGTTCAGGTGCATACATTGAGAACAAGATATCCTTCACTTGATATAGAGGTACGTCTGAACCAAAATTATCACTTGTATGTTTTTCGTGCTGCTTTTTTTTCAGTTTTGCTTGATGGCTGATCCTGTCATAGTTCCTTTTATGCTTAATAGTTGATTCTGAATCTGGTACACTGGAGATGTTTTTGTCTCTCTCTCTCTCGTCATGGTATTAATTTTTTTTGTTGCTTTTAATTACCCTATCTGGATGCTTGGAAATGTACCACTATCTGTGGTTTATCTTACCTTTGTCCTACCAAATTGCGATGGTTCTCATTAGTTTATTGTGTATATCTGGTAATTGATTCTGAATCTGGTACACTGGAGAGATGTTTTTGACTCTTTCTTCATGGTATTATTTTTTGTTGCTTTTAAGTTCATATCTAGCACTTTGTCACTATTGCCCTCTTCTAAATGCTTGGAAGTGTACTATCTGCCGTTTATCTTCCCCTTTGACCTACCAAATTGCAATGGTTCATTAGTTTGCTGTGTATAACTGGTCTAATAGTACGACAAACCCATTCATTGTTAAATTTTATCCTCCCCTGCAGGTTGACGGTGGATTGGGCCCAGACACAATCGGTCAAGCTGCAACAGCTGGTGCCAATTGCATTGTCGCCGGAAGTTCGGTGTTTAAAGCAAAAGAACCAGCTGAAGTCATATCCATTTTGAGGAAGGGTGTGATGGAAGCTCAGCGTCAGGACTGATTAGTGATCTTGCCCATTCATTTTGCGAGGAACTTCTATCAATAATGAATTTGAGCTGTATTGTTGGCCTTCTTGTTTCAGTGTTGCTCATCATCCGACTTGTTTACCACATCACTTCCATATCGCTGATCATAGTCTTTGATATTTGTATTCTAAAAAAATGCCTGTCTTCATATCATCTATGTAGAACATTCATAAAATGAGTTTGTATGTGGATTAAAATAAAGAGATTTTCTTTCATTTGCTTCATAACTGTCAAAAGTAGCGGCAATTTCGTGCTGTGTTCATAGGCTGTTTCTGAAGTTAGAAAAAATTATAGCAGTGGTGGATCCAGGATTTTCTTTGTGGCGGGGCACACTTAAAGCGGGCTCCGCTCCGCTCCAACATAACTTATTAAGCTTTTTTTAGTATTATTTTAATAATTTTAATATTTCTGATTTTATAATGTAATGACCTATATACTGTGTATGAAAATTCAACTCCCATATAACAGTAACGAATTCAACTTGATAGTACAGATGGAATATTGCAAGTAACCTCTGCAGTTATTCAAGAAAAACTTCTTAATTCCTGTGACCAAAAAGATTTATAAAGCACAGATTGCTCAAGAGTATTAAAAACTATATAAATGAAGCTACTCAACCTTCTTAATTCTTATGACCATTACATCATCGGATCTACCTTCAACCAATAAGAAAAGCAAAAGGGAAGGGGGTAGGATCAAAACAAGCTGGGGAAGATCAAGGAACGGATGAGAGAGAGAGAGAGAGAGAGAGAGAGAGAGAGAGTTGAACAGCAGTTGGGGAGGTTCAGGAAACGAATAGCCACCATCTTTTTGGGGGTGCAAGAACAGTCACCATTTTTATTTGCCCTAAACAAAATAACTACAAATGAAAAGTTTACAACTTAAAGGAATAACTTCAAGTTTTTGAAAGTTACAAGGCTCAGCAACGGTTTCATGGAAGGAGTAACCATAACCAAACCATGGGGGGGTCTGGTTCTGGGCGTGGATAGGCTGGTTTCGGTTCAAACTGTCGGACAGGTTTCAAACCAGTCATCTACTACTACGGAGATCTCGAAACGTCAGGTATTTCATTCACCAGGGCTTTAGATACTAAATTAAACAATAGACCCAATAATTGACCATGAATCTTACTTCTTTGCCTCTTTCTATTCGGGACGGGTCATCATCACCCAAAATAGGCCACATGCTCCAATAGTGGACCCATCAATGGGCCATCATCATCCATTAAACAAGAGATGAAATCGATGCTCTAGACCAGGTTTACTTAAGTTGTAACGTATACCAATAAGTTTATAATTAGCATGTAGAGCGTTAGCTCATCTCGGAGGGCTTTCGGCCCCTCATGTCACTGCTGGTGAGTTCTAATTCCCAGGGCATGACGGGTGTATATTAGGCTTTAGCTTCCTTCTTGTAAGAAAAAGCTTACAATTTTGAAACCATAATAATTACTAAATGCATATCCCTAATTACTAAACACACATTTCATGGAGCCCATCTCCCTTCACCCCACTTTTACCTATCTCTCTCTCTCTCTCCTCTCTTTCATACTACCAAAACTCGTTCTCCGTCACCCACTTTCTCTCATAATGCTGAAGCTCTAGTTTCTCCAAATTCACCTTTACTAACTTGCTCTCATGACGCATGTTGTACGTGTCTTTCTCGTAAGAAAGATGCATGTCATAAGTCTCTTTCATAAGAGAAATGCATACATTAATGTCTTATTTGAAAGGAAGACATGCCTCAAGAGCATTTCTATCGTCTCCTTTGAAGAAGACATGCATCTTTAAATGGAAAGACACTTGAGACATCTCTTTTACAGAGAAGATGTGCCTCGAGTATACTTCTGATTTTTTATAGGAGAAAGTGAGAAAAAAATGAGAGAAGATGGGTGAAGAGGAGAAGAACTGACTTATCTTGTCATGCCAATAAGACAGGTGGTTTCGATGGACGGCGAGCTATATGAAAGAGTGCAAGCGGGTTTGGATAATACAAAGAGAGCATATCCTAGAGTTGAAGAGGCGGAGAGAGGAAAGAGAGAGAGGGGGTGGGGTGGGGTTGCATATAAACCTAAGTAAAATAAGAAGGTGAGTAAAATGAGAATATGTGTGTGCCTTTAGTAACATCCAGATAATAAAGAGTTAAAAAGTTGATCAATCCATATTATGCGTAAACGTTTATTCAACCACATCAATTTCAAGATGGTATAACTTCATTTATTTGAATGGATTTCTGGCCGGAAAGATAAAATAAAGACATTTCCTTCAGTATCTTTATAGTCTCAAAACACAAGAACGCTGGAGAGGAATTCAGAAAAAAGCCAATAACTAATTCCAAAAGATAAACAACGGACCATCATCAAACTAGACGACTGAGATTTTTGTGTGTTATATTTCCACAGCATTCTTTAAATGTAGTTTCCCAAAGTGTTGGTCCAAATCCCTAGAGGCTCACTCATCAAGGAGCAGTCGTTGTCTCACTTCTCCTGTAATTTCTCTCTCTCCCCGGAGAAACTCAATCCCCACTTTTCCAAAACCGCGCGGAATCGGTAGATAATGTAAAATCTCCTAAGGAGAGTGAGAGAGAGAGAGAGAGTAGCCGCCATTCTTGTGAGAAGGGGGAAACAGAGTATACCACTCGTCGTTGATGGGAGTTTCGCCCATGAAATGGATCGTTTCATCCTGAACCCCCCAAAAACGTTGGGTGGTGTTCTCCTTTTGCTGATCCTCTTGCACTCCCTCTTATAACCATAACAGATTCCGAACATCCACTACTGATTTTGCCAATTCTTTTCGGCCGATCTATCTCAAATGACAGCGGTGTTTCTGTACCACGTGGTCGCGTATCTAACGGTGGGGAAACCGGAATTGGTGGAGTTTCCGGAGACGGATTCCGTGGAGTCGGCGATCCGGGCGCTTGCCGATTGCACCGAGGGAGGAATTCCAGTGTGGAGAAGGAAACAGAAGGGAATCGAATCCAGCGAAGCAAAACAACAACGGTTTGTGGGGATCATCAATCCGATGGACGTCGTCATATTCTTGGCTAAGGAAAACAGTCTGGTGGATCAGGAGGCCGCTTTGAGAACGCCGGTTTCAGAGTTTGTCGTCCCCAATAGCGCTCTTCTCAAGTTGGTCGATCCCGGCACGCAGTGAGAATCCGCTTCCTTGCATGCTTGACGGTTTTGATGGTTTCTTTGTCTCGTCTATTGGATTATGTGGATCGGACGTGAACTTCATGATTCATTGCCGTGAATTTCTGCTTTTGGTGTTCCTCGATGATGATTTGTTTTGATTGGACACATTTGGGACGCTCCCAAGATTGCATGTAAAAGTATTTTTTAATCAATTTGGTCAACTCTTTTCTTTCTTACGTTCTTCGTAGAGTCGATTCTTTGAGTTTGTGTGTCTCGGAAGTTTGGAAACCGTTAACCAGAATAGAAGAGCTTGCTCCACCTATGAGTAAATACTTTGTAGTAGCTTCACAATACCGGAGAACAAAAAGGGATAACTCTTTTGATTTGAGCAGGGATAGAGACTTATCCAGAATCAAATGCCATCTGTAAATCCGGTTATGTAATCATGTAATAGTTTGAGGTTTAGGCTCTTTCCTGGCTTACTGTGATCATAATTGTAGTTGTAGAGTCGTCTGATTGAAATGCAAGATCCTCATTCTCTGGTGAAGTGAGGTTCTTATCTTCTTTTCGGTTTGATCATTATTAGATGGCTAATTTTGTTTAGCTACTGAGCTTCTATTTGGTGCATTATGGTTCGTTATAAATTGGTAAATTGGTCAATGCATGTTATTTAATCTTCAGTTGTTATGAGTCTCTTATGTTGGTTGTGGTTAGTTTTGCTCTTCGTTGTCCGACCCACAGAGCGGTAAGCACACGCAGAGGACACTACCTTTCACTCCCACGGTAGTGAAAATTATAGATGCCTGCCAAGACTGCAGCATCTTTATGTCAATAATTTTCATACATAGTCATTACAGATCAGATCTTTCATGACAGTGAAACTTTCTGATAGAGTTTAAGTTCTGCTCTATCCTTGTAATTTTCTATTCTTTTGATCCTTCTAGAATAAAGGTATTCCTGTTCCCTCTGTATAAAACACATTCGATCCCTTGGACTTGAATTTTGGCTCACTGATTTTCTGCTACCTAAGGCAATATCTTTGTTTAGAGAAATGCAATCGCAATTCCAATAGTCATAGTTGGCCTTCTTTGTTGTGCATACATAGAGGTAAGCTATTATCTTTGTTAATTTGTCAATGGGATTTCAAAATATATGTAACATTCTATAGTGATTCTTGAATTGAAGAATGCAAGTTCATTAGCCTTAATTTCTGATTCTGGTTGGATGAAACAGGTTGATTGATGCGCTAGAAATGATGAAACAGTGAGTCAGGCGCCTTCTTGTGCCCCGGAACACAGCATGGAAGGGCATGAGCAAACGCTTCTCTATCCTGTACAACGGGAAATGGCTCAAAAACATTGAGACTTCCAGCAGTGGCAGTCGGTTTTCCTTGGCTGGCTCAGAAAACAAGTGGTGCTGCCTCTCTAGGGAAGACGTCCTCTGCTTCCTCATTGGTTTCCTTGGTGCCCTTGCTCCTCTTCCATTGTCCTCTATCTCCACCCTTGGTGCTTTCACTCCCAATCTCCTCTCCATTGATGTCTCCTCTCCTGCAATTCATGCCTCCCATTCAACCATGATCCCATTGCTGTTGCTGTTGTGGAACATTTGGCAGATGGCTGACTAAAAATTGTAGGAGAGTTATCAGCATCTAAACTCTGGAAATGTGACTACCTGTCTGCGGCATGGTCGCTTGCGAATCTCTCAGCCGGACAGTTTGTCACTGGCATTGAGGATTGTGCATCCTTAGCCGTTCCCAACATCTCCATCACCAGTGCTGCAGAGAGCAATGGAGGAGGGGGTCCTCGACCTCTTAAATTCAGCAGCAGGAACATTGGATTTTTGAGTCCACACACGAGCCTAAGCAATGGCATGGCACAAATATATCGAGGGAGGAGCGCCCCATTAACTTGCAGGATGTCGAGCTCTTTGGCAGCAGTAATGATGGCACAGATGCTTTCTCACCGAGCTACTCATGTGTGGGTAACTGAAGATTAGGATGAGAATGTGTTGGTGGGGATTGTCACCTACATTGAGATACTTGGAGCAGTCACTAGACCTCCCAATCCCGTAGGTGCTTCTGCTTCAGCTTGAGACATTTATGAGACTTAGGTATGTTCTTAAAGTTCTTATTAGATTCAGATGACCAGCATTTGGTCGACCATTATTCTTGTCTTGTTGTGAGGTGATAGGGCATTATGTACATAAGTCTTTCGATTCAAATATTTGCGCCAAATGCCTATCTAGTGGCATCCCCAACATTGAGACCCCAATAGAGACATTATTGTTGATCGACTTGAGTTAAGGCAGTCATGGCAACTTATTTCTGTCTCTGTGCATGAACACGTCTAATGTGCATATACGTGTGTAGATATAGTGACACTTTCAACATCTAGATAATACATGAACTCATTGTTGTTGGACTTGCAGCATTATGCCAAGCATGACAATGCTGTGTGTGTGTGTGTGGGACTACATGGTGGGGACTTTGTTTGAAGGTAGTGGATGGTAAACAAGCTGAATGAACTAATATTTGTTTTGAAGAACATGAATGATCTAAGGTTAAGATGTCCAATCTCCTTTGATTTTTTCCACTTGAGCCATGGGTTGAAGCTTGTCATTAGACCACTTACAAACTTAGCACGTTATCTCTGAAAAGAGAATTTTTAAGATACCCTATGCAAGTCTGGTAGCGTAAGTGTTCCTTGATGGATATGCGCAACGGTACTTACCACCTTGCTTAATAGAGTCCTAGAGACAAAGGCCCGGGTTCTCTTAGAAGGCCAGGGAATGGCATGGCCTATGTGGACTCGCATATTAACTGTAAAGCACCATGAACGGTGTGACCATCTGCTTCATCAACTGTGCACCAATGGCGTTCGTAGCAGCCCCTCAGTAGAAAAGATAAATCACGCTTTCGGAAAAACACAGATAATTTATTGAAAGATCGCAGGTTAAAGTTAACTACATATGAACCATGAACGATGGCGGGTCGAAGCAATGTTATAATCCATTGAACAAAGCATCCTAACAACTGCCTGATATATGAAATTAGCACACATCAATGTGACGTTAAATTCACTGTTTTCCTGATGCTGCTGCTATTCCATATCAAGATCCTTGCAATCAGCACAAGCAAAATCTCACTTGGCTATGGGACTCATGAGACGGTCATGAGTTCGATGCCTACGGCATGCATCTGGCTTGGGTCTTTCCACGTTCAAATTTCTGTTTCATGTAATGCTTCTGGTATTCATTTTGTATCCTAGTATTTATGGTTCTGTCATGCTAAGAATTGATACGCACACTCGAATCTGGCATGAGAGCCTACTTGGGTGATCTGGGCAAGCGGTACACAAGCATGCTAGAGGATGTCAATCTTCACCATCAGTGGGTAACTTGTAAGCTTAAGGTGATTCCGTGGGTCTATAGTAATCCGTAGCCAAGTCTCCTAGTAGGTTCCTCGGAAAGCTCAGAAGAAGGTGCTATGAATGGTGGGTTGGAATGTGAGAATCGGAGAATTATAAAAAGAGGAAATCAAGAAAAAGAAGAAAGGCAATAGATGCTAATATGGTTATTGGATTGGGGGGCTGTTTGACAGAACTCCAGAGAAAGCTGCGCTTTTTGTTGCATGCTATCGTCAGATTGCCCTGACGAGCAGAAGTGGCCGGTTTGGACCCAGCCCGGCAGGTTGAACTGGACCCTAACTGCCCCTGGAATCAGTATAGGACCTCTGCAGTTCGGTTCCAGTTGCGCCTATTAGGGAACCGAACCCCACAGCTGAAACCGATGTTCATGGTTTTTCCAAATGAAACCAGTTTGTGGAAACAGCGAAACTGACGGGGGCCGGTTCAAGGTTACGGTGGAATGAAGAATTGTTGTCTTGGAACCGCCGTTCCCGGTAAGGTCAGCTCATTAGCCAGTGATGAGTTTCAACTTTCTGTATAGTCCATTATTATACATCAGATTTTGGTGATTGACAGATCAATTGCAAATTTAAAACTTTTTTGATGCAAAGCAAATAAAAGAAATGATAGGGAGGAGTTTTTCCTTTTCTGGGTAGGGATGCTAAAGCTAGATGCACATCCCGGGTATCGAATTCATGATCTTCAACTTGTAAGTCCACCCGCTAGCCAGGTCGTTCTGCAGGTTAGAACTTTTTTTTGTGACACTTAAGCATAACTATTCTTAATTCAGATTTTGGATTAAGTGGAGGTTTTGGAGTTGTTCATTGTTGATACAATGGGGAGGCCGAAGCCAATGCCACCCCCTGGAGTCGAACTTACGACCAGGATTTGGAGGATTTTGATTTTGGGTTCTGAAGTGGATCCGATCTATCTATAGCAGACCCAGTCCGGCAGTTCAGTGTGGAATACTCTACTTACATGGGTTCCATCAGTTTGTTCGTTTCTTATGATGGAGGAGAGCTTCGATCATGAGGAACACTAATAAATTAGTTGGTAAAGGAGGTCCCGTACAAGCATGGCCACCACAAACTAATTGGATCTTGGCATGAACCTCTTTTCCAAATATCCTTGCTATTTAAATTTAAAAATAATATATTTTTTGGAAATATTGCCAATTTTGAAGGTGCCACATTTTTATGCATTAAACTATTGCTTTTCTTGGTATTTCTTTTTATGCATGAAAATAACGTTTTCCCGGAGTTGATGTTATTCATATGTTTCTTACACGGTTATATAATAGTACATGTTCTTCAAAAAAAAAATATATACGGACATTTTCAATACCCCACCTTCACTGGTTCATCTTTAAGTGTAATGAGGGTGTCGTAATCGGATCCGAATGCTCGGATATTATTCCAACCCGAAGCGGCTGAGCCCCGGTGCGCTTGACATTTGCTGTAGGAAGGTTCATGGCTACCTTAGAAAGTTGAACCCCTGCCCAAACCAAGCGAAACTAAGGATATGAAAATTCATGGATTAAGAAAAAAGATATGAAAATTCATTATTTGATTTATGAGTTTAAATACTTTCCCTCATTGATGCTGCTGCATTTTTGTAGAAAAACACTTTTTAAGAAATTCTTCAAGAAATTAAGAGGCTTGTGACAAAGGGTGTGGGTTCGGGGCATGGGCAATATAACCAATCGTGGCGAGGGGACACCCTAATATATAAATATAAAATTTTATATTGTTTATATAGTTGATAATATCTTATACAATTAAAATTGATAAGCAGCCTTCAGACGAAAAAAGTGATCGTCGGTCAATATTCCCATCCATGTCCCTTTGAATAACAGTATATTATCCACACGTTAAAACTTTTAGATCAGACAATATTCAACAGGGGTGCATGACTCTCGTAGAAGTGTCCATGGGACATAGCTTGTGACCAACCCTTCGTGATTCATCGTGACCTCTACTGTTCATATTTTGCAAGAAAAAGCTGGCATTAAATTAAGAGTCAAGAAGGATCTCTCTCTCTCTCTCTCTCTCACACACACACACACACACACACACAGAGTGTGGTATATGTAAAACTGGATGTACACAAACAAACGGAAATTAATTTGAACAGTTTGATAGTCATGATCAAGTGCCCAGATCCAAAAAGCAAAAAAATTTATGCTTTTATTTTAAGATGAAGTAGTAAATCAAGTATACCCATTCATAAAATAGGAAATTACTTTGGTTGATGAATATGAATCCATGATCAAACGATCTGGTTTGGCAATCACAATTAAGTGCCTGGATTCAAAAAGCTAAAAGTAGCTTCTTGTTTTTCAAGATAAAGTCATAAATCAAGTACTTAACAAACAATAAGTTACTTTTGGTTTAGAAGGTAGAACCACACTCTCACTTTTATACATACATATATATATATATAAATCAGATCCTACCCACCTCCAAGCTCACTCATTGATTTTTGATGATTTTCAAGAACGATGAGAGACAATGTTATTATATTCATACTCTCAAAAAGCAATGGTCGGATATGAGTCTCTTTCTATATAATATATATAACGAAAACTCCACGATGCAAACTATTCGTATGCAAACTCTATTCATACAAATTTAACCATTCAATCTGATGATTGAGATTTAAAATAAAAAAGTAAAAAATATATATACTTTTAGAGGGTACTTGATTGTCTCTACTTTGCTTCACTTTTTGTTTTCCAATCTAACTATTGATGCCCCTTAATGATACGATTGAGATTTATTTGAATAGAGTTTGCATATAAATAGTTTGTATCCTTCACCTTCTCTCATTATACATATATATATATGTGTATATATGATTAGCAAGTTGGGGTTAGGCTGAACTTTAGCAGAGTACAAAGAATTTACAGTGTTACTCAAAAAGTATACCAGTTTTGACTTAAGGGTGCCTGACAGAGCTCCTTACAACTATACAAAGCCAAAACCAAGTAGCTTGAACTCTTGCCACAGGAGCATAGTTGGATTCAACACAGAGCCACTTCCAGAAGTTCATCAATATCATGTACACAAATTTTTTATGTACTGTTGAGACCTATATCTTCATGTGTCAATCCCCATGAACTGAGAAACATATGTTGGGGTTTCAAAAGCTGTCAAGGTGGAACTCATGAGCTATCTCAACTTGTCACTACTTAACCACTACCTTCCTAATTACTGCTTCAGCCAATGTTAGGTTTCACTTTGTTATTGTTATGTTTCCTGATTACTTCTCCTATCAAACATATATTTGTTGTTTCTATTTCTCTCTGAGCTTGAATACTGGAGTTGATTATGTTGTGCAGATCCTTCAACCGTCAAGAGAAGATCATCTGCCATAGCTTCCTTTTACAGTAACTGTTAATTGAGTGCAAACTAATTGTACTCTCTCCTTCTAATGAGCTTGCACCAACATTAAAGGCTAGTGTGTTTTTGCTTTCTGGGATGGAAATTAAAGCCCATCTAGAATTTATGGACATTATACTGCTGGCCACCAATTGGGAGGTTGATTCTTTCATGAGAACTTACTACCAACAATTCCTAGGCTCACTAAACGGACTAGAATTATATTGTTCCTTCTTGAGACACATTGGCATTGGAACTCTTCCACTTGTTGAAACACATAGAGCACCTCCTTTCTTATATGCAGTTGGCTCCTTTTCCTGCCATTTCTTTCCTGACTGCCATCAGCACATCGAGTCTAGAAGACTCCACCACCACCTCACTAAGTTGTAACATGTCGATGATCATCTTCCATGCTGTCCATTCATATTTGAGTTGATAATGCTCACGTGAAAACCACCCTGCTTCGATAAATCATCCTACATCATTCCGTATGGTAAACCCAATCTTCCAATTTTGGTATAACTTGCTGTAAATTAAGACTTTTATACGACCAGGAGGGGGCAGCAACCATCTATTTGCATATAGCCATCATTGTTTGGTTATGTGATCATATCTCTTTAGAATAAGAAGAATGTGTTCTCTCACAGCATTAAGTGTTTCAGTGAGCTGCCCCTCTTTTGTTTTCTGATTTTGTGAATGAAGGACATTGTTCCTAAACTCTCAAAGCTTCCTAATTACTATGTTTCTCTAATCTCTTTTTTGCAGAATTTGTACTTCTTTCATCTCGTAAGAGCTTGTTCTGAGGATGTGGCAGGACGCCATCTTTTTCCAAAAAAATAGCATACCTCTGATCATATGCTTTTAGTGAGGCTACACCATTGGAAAACATGGCTGCTTGTTTTTGGAATGTGTCCACACATACATGCAACACATATTTGTTACTCTTAGGCCAAGCCATTCTAGTCTTTTTATAGTTAGCAATTTGTTTTCCACGGCTAAACAGAGGGTCAAAGCTGCTCGTGGATAGTGATGTAAACACCATACCTGGTGGTAAAACTTAAATTCCAGCCCCTAGCTTCTTATGGCATCTATCAACTCTCAATTGGTGAACTTATTTCCATTGTTCCACACAAGAATATCTCTTTGTTGGAATACCTTGTAGCCTCCATTCTTAAAACATCCGTTGGTACTTCACTCATATAGTGGCGAAGGTATATGTCCAAATCTGGAAATGTGGAAAACACTTCTCACTGAAAGGGATCACATTTGTATATAGTGATTTTTAGTAATTGCATACTCGAGTATGCTTGCTAGGATTCCCATAGAGGGCCATGGTTCAAACCAGAATTCTATGTTGTCACCTGAGTTAATGTGCCTCCTTACTTGATCCACAATGACATGTTGATTTATTTGGATTGATTTTCATGTCCATGAGATTGTGCCTTCTTTACTTGGAGATATTTGGCACGTAGAAGTCTCGTGCAGGGGTCTTTCACTCTTTAAGGCCATCTTTGATGCTGCTTTTGCAAGTAATATTTCGTTTGTTTCTTCAATTGCAGGGATGCCCATGCCTCCTTGTTTTGGTTAGCATACTTCCTCCCAATTGAGGAAATGAACATTCCTGAAACTCGTGTTATCCCCCATAAGTATTTTCTCATACTTTTTTTTATCACAGCTACATTGACTTGAGAAAGTTTTATGGTTTGCATCCAATAAATTGGAACTGATGATAGAACATGACGGATCAAAATTAGCCGATGAGTGAGGGACAAGAGTTTTGTGCTCCATGTAGTCAACTTCAGTTGGTCCTTCTCCAACATGGCCTCACAATGAGTTAAACGTAGCTTTCCCTTCACAATTGGCATGCCTAGATAAGTGAAGGGCAATGATCCCTTTGGCCACCTTGATGAGTTGGTGATGTACCGGCATCAAGTACATGTTAGATTAAATGAAATGAACATAGATTTAGTAACACTTACTTCTAGTCTCGAGGCACTTTCAAACTTTTTTATAATTTCCAGTAAACCCTCCACCGACCTTCATGTCCACTATTTCTTGAGCGAGTGTGATATTTTCATGGATGTTGTGATCAAGGAAAGCCCTTTGATTTTTTACATTACTTTGCATAGAATCGGATTCACCAAAGTCCCTGTGACCTTTGTGATGACTTTGTTTATGTAATTGCACAAGCTTATGGGCCTGAAATCTCCCAGCATGTTAGCACCCGCCTTCTTTGGAAGTAACACCAAATTGGTGTTGTTAATGACCTTCAATATTTTTCCTTTACCACAAAAATCTTTTATTGCTCTCTCTACCGTGGTTCATAACATCGGCCAATAGAATTGGAAGAAGCTCCTAGAAAACCCATTCAATCCTAGGGCACTATCAACTTTCACCTCAAATATCGCGTTCTTGATCTCTGCATTCGTGATAATTGCTAGCATATTTTCATTGTTCGTTGTTAACACTTGCGGGAGTGGGTTACCTTCAAGGGGCATGGTAGAGTGATGTGTCATGTGGTATAACTCCGCAAAATAGTTCCTTCGTTGTAAAATTATATTGTGAACCATCTTCTCGTTGTAATATCTGAATATTGTGTTTGCCTATGTTCTTCTTAAACTGTGCAGGGAAGAACCTTGAGTTTTGGTCCCCATCTTTCAGTCATGAATGTCGGCTTTTTTGCTTTCATAGGGATTCCTCTAATTTGCGCAACTCTTTAATCTGCATTCTTAGTTATTGTTGTTGTTCTCGTAGATGTATTGCTCCTCCATCCGTTCGATCTTAAACTGAGAGGAGTTTGTGTTGGAGGCCAATGATCTTCATACTTATATTACCAACTTGATGAGTATTCCAGGCTTTGAGTTTAGCCTTTGTCTTTTGCAATTTTCTCACTGCTCTCAATATCACACAACCATCAACTTTAGTATTCCGTGCTTATTAGATGATCTCAACGCACCCTTACACCTTTGTCCACCATTTAAAAAATAAAAAAGGAAGTCTGACATTAGAGGTGTTGTTTTATAGGTTTAACAATAGCCCACTATGATAGCTGAAGTTCCTTAGCGTTGTCTTCATCCATGAGTTTGGGAAAGAGAGGAATCAATCGAGGTTCCCATCCCCCTATCCAATCTGCTTGCGATATAGTGTGTGCGTTTTGTTTATCTGACCATGTACAAAAGTTTCCTTAGGTCGGTACCTTAAAGAGTAAACATTCATCTATGAAGGTATTGAATTCTTCTGATGGTAGCAAATGTAGTCTCCTCCCTTCTTTATGAGGCAAAACAAACTACGTTCTAATCCCCATTAATAGCCAAGGTCTTGTAAGGTTGAGTTGCTTGAGTTCTTCCATAACACTCGATGATCATAGTAACGATTTGATCATAAATTCCCGTGAGAAAGGAGGGACTCCCACAATCGACCTCAATGGTGAGTTATTGTTCAGAGCTGCTACGAATTTCGATTATATTCATTCCATTTCACCAAATACAAATGATGCGTGCTATTGGGCAACTTTCATAGTTCCCTATGACATTGTATTGTGAAAACCTTAACATCGCCTTCTTGATTGCCTCTATAGATATTTTACATTCCAAGAGAAAGGCAATATCCACTTTTTTTGTCACCATCATATACTTAAGTTCTGCTCTTGCTCGTCTTCGGCCTAGTCTGCGAGTATTAATTGATAGGATCTTCATAAGCATGCTGTTATATCTTTCTCTTGCTCCAAACAGTTCACTGCACCTGTCGACACCCCCTTCAAGACCATTTGAGTTTTGAATTATGTCGACTAAGGCTCTCACTTTTGAATCACCCTCCACTGTTATTTGGTGATGGTGGTGGTGACAATGTTTGTTGGTGATCATTTGACACCATTGCCTATTATGCTTGAAGCCTGATGGGCCCTGAAGTAGAAGCCCCTTGAGGGGATGGGAGACCTAGCCTTGGGGGACTCTCACTTTCCTGATCACTCAAGTTTTGTTTGGGTTGATCTGCCTCCTTTTGGGCTAATGTTGGCGAGCATCTCCATCTTTTGCCTTCTAGAGACGCTTTGTTGTCGCAGTGGCCATCCATTTGAGACCTTATATAAGGGATCATTGTCAAGCCCGAGTTTTCAACATTTTTGTGGTGATAAAAACCTGGAGGTGGTTCAACCGACTCCTATCCCGTTATTAGGATAGTATTTGTGGCTTGTGGGACGCTATCCTTACCTTGTTTTGTAAGTTCCAAGGAGACCTGAGGCCTTTTTGTGTGGTTTCTTGGAGATTCCGACGTATGATTGTTTTGATCTATTTGTTGACGTTCGTAATTGGGGTTGAGAACCACTTTTAGATGGAAACTGTCTTACTGCCCATTTATTGGAGTGTAGAAAATGGATTTGGGGGCCTCTAGCTAAGAATTCTCTTTTACCTCCAGGTTTTCTATTGTTTAACTTGATACCATTCATTGTTCTTGGTAGGCTCAGTAGTTGGCCGTGGCTTGGGTTGTAAACAAGCCCCATCTTCATGACGTGTAGAACCACATACCTTGCAGAATGTAACTCGGGCCTCATATAGTAGAATTGTGAATGAGCTTGTTTGGTCTACCTCCACTTCCACCATCTGGACGGACTAGTTCACAATTGGTCGGAATTCTGATGCATATGCAGGCAAAGGCTGTCCTCTCTTGGGTTCTTGTTACATCGTCCATCATAAGTATGTTCCTCCAAGCTATGCTGCTACTCCTTGAAACAGTAGAATGTTCTATAAATACGGGCTTAAGTCTATGCCCTCACCCAAACTGGAATCGTGGATGTAGCTTCCAGTTTCCATTCACTTCTGAGACTCCATCGATTAACAATGAGCATTCGGCCGATAAGTTTCCAAACCGATCTTTTCAGAATGTGGTTCCTTTCTTATTCAGATGAAGTTCAGATTAAGAATAAACCGTTTTTGCCTAGGGGAATTTAATGTTTGGCATTGTTACTCACCGAGACTTCAGATTTTCAAAGATAAATTTATAATCCATGTGCTTGTATCTGTTCTCCCCCAAGAATCCTACAACAAATGATCATTGCCAAGGAGCTGCCCAGGAATCATACGTTTGCTTTGGAATAATGATGACCCTCTTATTTTCTTCCATTATGATCTTTAATTACCCTCTTATTTTCTTTTATATATATGTAAAAAATAGTCTTATACTTAAATATAAAGATGATTGCATTAAGCATGTAACCCATCACCAGTTCAAACCTTTTAATATGGGTGTGGGCTTTCCAGCACTAGTGCATTACATCTCATCAAAGCACCACGAATTAGGCATGCCTAGGTCGAGAGGAGCTTTAGGATCTATGACATTTTTGGATTCCCTGTTTTTCATACTTTAGCCAACCCTACATAATGGGGGGAAATGTATAAGGAATTGGATTGTGGATCCGTGCCCGAAATACCCGACCAGTTAAAGACTACTTGTATTACTGGTGGATTCTGGCATTCATTCCCATATAACGTGTCTCACTTGTATCTTCAAACGTGAAAGGAATAAATCATGAAGAATTGGGGCACTATGCTTGGTGATGACAAACACCACACAAGAGATTGATTTCTTCATCATGCTAGAGGCATGTATTCCACATTCCACTCACGCCCAAAATGCTTGGTGAATCTATAAGATTGGGCCGAAGGAGAGGCACCGTGTTTAGCGAATAATCCACGAGCACCATTCTTATTCCCATATCTGAAAAATATGAAGGGAATGATGATGCAACTCAAAAAGAACCAAACGGCGATCAATAACTCACTTTGCTAGTGGGTTTGATTCAGAAGTTTAAGAAAGAGAGAAATACTGTATGTATATAATTTTTATATATATTTTCGTGGATGTATATGCTAGAAAATCATGTTAGCTGAATGAATTGGATGGTGTAATGTAATCGGATGACAATTCTTCAAATTTTACAATAAAAATATATGAAAAATAAAATTTGTCTTAGTTCGTAATCAAGTAATTAAGTTTTCTACTAAAAATTATACATGTAAAATTACAATTTTAACTTTAGCTAATGTTCAGCTCATACTGGGCTGATGTTTTGATTGCTGAAATGAGCTGGAACGACAACGCACGCTTGGTTGGTTCAAATGGTTGGACACTCGTGCCCCTTAACTGAGGTTTTGAATTCGAATCTTGCAAATAGAGAAAACAAGCATCGAGAGCTTAAGCCCACCATAATAGTCCTGATTCGGCTCAAACCAGATCAGGCAGATCCTTGTTTGCAGTGGCAGACGTAGAAATTCCTGTAGGGTGAGGCAAATAAGATACGGAGCAGTTTAAGGTGGGGCAAAGTATGTTTGAACTCACAATATCATACATAAGTTACTATTTTTCTTTTGAATTTTAAAATTTTGGGTGAGTTACTATTTTTCTTTTGAATTTTAAAATTTTAGGTGAGGCTCAATGTAAATCTGCTAACGCTTGTGGGATTCGAGACACTGGAAGTTTAAGAGTGGAAATGAGCAGAAGGAGAAATCACAATGACATTTCATGATTTTTTTTGTTAGAATAGGAGGCCGAAGCCTAATATATGCACATGCATGCACCGCACCCCCTATCGAACTCACCACCTGCAAAAGAATCCGCTCGGTGAGCATGATTTTTTTTTTTGTTAGAATAAGAGGCCGAAGCCTAATATGCACATGCATGCACCCCCTGTCATCAAAGAATCCTATCGGTGAGCTTACGCTTGGGTGTGACATTTCATGATTTCCTTTTGGTTATAAGAGGATATTGAAACCTAATACACACCCATACATGCATTTTTTGGGAGTCGTGAACTAACGCTTGGGTGTCACATTTCATTATTTCTTTTTGGTTATAAGAGGATATTACACACCATACATGCATTTTTTGGGAGTCATGAACTAACGCTTGGGTGTCACATTTCATTATTTCTTTTTGGCTATAAAAGGATATTACACACCCATACATGCTTGTTTTGGGAATCGAACTCACACCACCAGCATTAGAGTGCACTGCCGTTAAGCTAACTCTTTTGGTGTGACACTTCATGATTTTAATGATGCAAGATGCTATTTTTGAAGCACCTTGAAAAGTGTGCTGCTGAACGAAAAAAATTTGATGCCCCAGGCGGCGAAATGTAAGTTTAACATAAATTAAGAAGTTAAACACAAATATTCCTTCGAGTGATTGGAGCCCCTTTGTCGAAGGTGAATGGGACGTTAAGGACGGTGATGAAACATTCGTTTTCTCGTTTCTCTAAATTCGGAGAACTTTTCCATATTTCTCTAATCATTCACCCTTTCTTGTTTTCAGATATATTCTGACAAGTACCTGCGATTGAAACTTACTCGTTTTTACTTCTTCAAGGCGTGACGACTTTTTTGTTTATTTTCCCCTCAAAACAGTTTTATTTGTATTTGGACATTTTCATCTGGCAATGTTTGTTTTGTGTTATTCGGTGTTTTTTGACTGAATTTTCGAAAATCTTGAGACCGTTTCCGTTCTTTCATGTCCTGATTTTTCCAAAGCAATGAGGTTAATAAAACTCCCTCCTCTCTCTCTATATATAGAGACTCGTATATGCTAACTGATATAGGTGCTAACAAATCTAAATGAATCCCCAAAATGGTTGAAATATAAATTTAAAAAGTAAATATTATACACGTGAATGAAATATACATGTAAAAGTAAACATATATTTTTTGTATTTTAAATTTAAATTTTATCATCCATTGTCAAAAATAGAGGTTAAGAATTGTGAGTACCTAAGTGTGTTAGCATACATCAATTTATATATATATATATATATATATATATATATATATATATATATATATATATATATATATATATATATATATATATAAAGAGAGAGAGAACTTTATATCCAAGTAAATCCCAACCATATATTTTGGGTTGATGGATGCTTGAAGGTGAATTAAAAAATAGAAAAGTATGATAAGAACAATATATAGCTGTAAAAAGTATATGTTTATTTTTTACTTTTGAAATCAAATTTAACCATTCATCACTCAACATAGCTAAGTAAGTTGTTTAGCTAGCACCTATTAGGTTCTTTATATATATATATATATATATATATATATATATATATATATATATATATATATATATATATATAGATGCATGTGCACACACACACACATTTATTTATCATGAGAGAGAGTGTGTGTGTGTGGCTGCCCATTGCTTCACGTATCTTACCATAACTTGTGGTGGTACCCACCTGATTTGCATCAATCAAATTCTCAAATCCACAAGCTAACCATTAATATTTTGGCTAAATAATCCTTTTCGTTAATCTAGAGCATCTCTTTCTGTACGGAATTTAAGCATCTGAAAAAATTAACATGCTTAAGCGATAAAAGCATCAGTGAGATTGAAGGTAGCAGTTGGTTTCTTGATTGACACAAATAAATACCACTATATATATATATATATATATATATATATATATATATATATATATATATATATATATATATATAGAGAGAGAGAGAGAGAGAGAGAGAGAGAGAGAGAGAGAGAGCTGCTAGAGAGTGTGTTAAATGAATGCCATGCGCGTAGATATGGACGAATGGCTTGATTTGGTTCAAATCTTCTAAGTCTCGGATCAAGCTCGGTTCTCTCTCTTTCTATATATATATACACGATATTTTGGGTATTTACGCAGATATGATGCAAAGAACAATACCGACAGCTACATTACGTCCTTCAGACAGAAAATCAAGCAACGACAAGGGAGATGAATTTATTTTGCAACGTAATAATTTTAAGCAACTGGTCATGAGAATCCTAAATAAGGGAATCCCGCTAACCAATTCTTTCCTATCACCCCCATATTTTGCAGTATATATACATTGAATAACAGTAATTCGCTGCAACCTGATTTCATCATTTGAAGGGCAAACACTCAGTGTGCAAGCCCCTCGAAGGCTTCACTGGATCTTTAAAACCAGAGATAAGCTCGCGGAGTGGCGGTCGCCGGTCGAGCCTTGCTTTAACAACCAAGTCTCATCATCCGGGTGCGCTTTCGGCGACTTGCAAAAAGAAAAATGATTGGATGGAAGGAAGTGTGGAACGTGATCTCCGGCACCTTTCCTTTATATGTTCCTCTGTTCTTAGGCTATGGCTCAGTGAGGTGGTGGAAGATATTCACCCCGGAGCAATGCATAGCTATCAACAAGTTTGTGGCTTTTTTCACCCTTCCCTTCTTTACATTCGGGTTTGCGTCGCATGTCGATCCATTCACCATGAATTATCGGTTCATCGGCGCCGACGCACTCTCGAAGGTGCTCATAGTGGTGGTCTTGGCTCTTTGGGCTAAGTGTAGTAGTAAAGGGAGCTATTGTTGGTCTATAACAAGTTTTTCTCTCTCTACACTCACAAACTCACTTGTTGTGGGTGTGCCTTTATTGAATGCTATGTATGGAAAGTTGGGGGAGGACTTGGTTGTGCAACTCTCTGTGGTGCAAGCCATAGTGTGGCTCACAGTTTTGCTCTTTGTGTTGGAGGTCAGAAAAGCTAGGAGCAGTGTCATTTCCGATATGACCACTGAAAAAGAACCCCAGGGAAAGGATTCCCACGTTGTTTCAGTTGATATGGAAAAGGAATCACAAGGAAATGATCAGATTGTGAAGGTTGAGAAGCCTTCAATGAGGACAATAATGAAGGTGGTGTGGCTGAAGCTTGCACTCAACCCTAACTCTTATGCCAGCATTGTTGGTGTTGCATGGGCCTTTGTCTCCAATAGGTAAGCTTGCTTCCTTTTCAAAAACGTTCTAACAAACTACAGTCATCGTGTTTGTTTCCAAGGACCCTAAGAACTCGATTTCCCCCTTGTGATTGGGCAGCCTCCACTAATTTTGCACTACATACTGGGGTGGCCTGAGCCAGAGTAAGCCGGCTTCTTGGTAGTGGAAAGCAAAATAGTATAACAAATTACACGCACACACATATATCACCAGGGAATTTCGAACAAGGTGGAGGTTCGGTGTATGGGGTTCCTATCTAGATGTCAAGTGATCTACACATTGGACCATACTATGAAACTAGATGAGAGAGTCGATAAAGTAGATCATTATTGACCATACTTACACATTTTTAGTTGTTTTTTTAGCTTTCTCAAAGAAGAATTTCAATGAAATACTTACTGAAATCTCTCCTTTTTCTTTCTTTATTAGTAGTTGACAAATTTTTGGTGCCATCGATCTGTAGGTGGCATTTTGGTATGCCGAGTTTGCTGGATGGTTCAGTGACCATATTGTCTAAAGCAGGCCAAGGAACTGCAATGTTCAGCATGGGTGAGTCTGATGTTCTCCTGCACAAGCTACATGGCTCTTCCATACTCTTTTCTTGTGAAATCAAACAAAATACCACATGCCTGTGCTGTGCTATATATGTGTGTGTGTGTGTGTGCATGTGAGCATTTGCATGTCTTCATCTCCCTAAATCATCCTAATCATGAAGCCATCATCCGTCTAATATTGATATTATTAATTATTTAGTTGCTTGTAATTGGCTTGATTTGCAGGAATGTTCATGGCACTGCAAGAGAAGTTCGTCGCATGTGGACCGAGCTTGGCAGTCTTTGGCTTGGTCTTGAGGTTTGTGGCAGGGCCAGCAGCCATGGCTATCGCATCCATCGTTGTGGGCCTACGGGGCACTGTTCTACAAATTGCTATCATTCAGGTGATTCAAAATCCACCCTCTCCCTAACATATCCTTCATTTCTTGTGTAGAAACGTCTAGTATTAGTATTGGGTTCAACAATTCACGACTATTGAAATAATTATCTGTTAATGAACTCAAACATGCACACACACACACACACACACACACACACATATATATATATATAGAGAGAGAAGGGGGTTGGGTGGGTCATATTCATCTATTAACTCATACTCAACTATTACTTTTCAAAACATATATGTAAAACCATTATCCATCATTCTTATATGAAAACTCTTTAAAAATTTTAAAATTACATTCATCCTATCAAAAAGTGAATGAATGGACATGTTAGAGGTGAACATGATATGGTTTATATATATTTATGTATATATATGTATATAGAGAGAGTGACTCGTGTGTATGTGAGAGTGCACACCTTGCAGCTCCAGTCCAAATAACCATGGATGTCTGATTTCTCATGGCAGGCCGCAGTTCCACAATCAATCACCTCATTCATCTATGCGAGGGAGTATAATTTGCATGCCGAGGTGCTCAGCACAGCGTAAGTGCTTGCTCATACATTTGATTTTGATACTTCTACAAATGAAAAAATTATTAACGTTGAGCATCAATACTCTTTCAGGATAAAAGCAAAATTTCAATTGTAATAGTGTAAAATCATGAAAAGTAGAGAACCAATTTTACTTTTTCCTTGGATAGGCTAAGCAAATTTACTTTGTAAAGCGATATTTAGATGCCGAAGCACCACATTTATACCGAATCTCATCCACTGCTTCTGTGTAGTAGGGATGGTAGGAAAACCCGCTCCATTGTGGGCAAGGTGGGAAAGACCCGCAAGTAGGGTAGTATGTACCGTAAAATCTACCCCACCTTGATATATATATATATATATAATGCGTGTTTATTTATCTAAAATATATATTATGATGTATATGTTTATAAGTATTTTCTATGTTTCTATGTATATATTTTTATATAAATATAACTATATATACATAAAACACCATAACAAGAATTTATATTTCATGTAGAATATATAATATTGCTTTTTACTTAAAAATATTTTTATATAGAAGTGGGAGGGGCGGGGCCAGATTGTGTAGCAAAAAATGGCAGAACTTCATATTTTGTGAAAATATTTCTCTTTAAATGAAAAAATGGTTAAATTCGTTTTCAAAAAGTTGAAAATGTTGTGATTTTTGAGGGAATATTTTTTAATGAAAATTTCTATTAATTTATTTCTCCTCCTGGTTTTGCAGGGTGATATTTGGGATGTTTGTCTACCTTCCTCTTCTCATCACTTACTATTTCGTTCTTGGACTTTTGAACTGATGATGATCAGCTTGTGAAGCAAGATTCGTGGTTGGCACTGCATTAAACAGTCTTTAACTGCAGGGCTTCTTCATTGAGAGATTTTTGATCATCTGTATCCCTCACAGTGAATCTTATTATCTGTTTCAAATGCTTGTGAAACAAGTTGATTTCATAATTTTTTATTAATCTCGGGGATGCATTAAATCGTCCAAATTAAGATGTATCGTAAAACTGCATTTGGGCTATCTCAGCTAGACATGGTTGGCTCGAGTTTTCCTGGAACCAAGAACTGAAACTGAATCGGGATGGGAGGGTCTAGTTCTGTTTCAGAACTACAGTTTTGCTTCCAGTTACAGTTCTAACCTTAACACTTGTCCTTATGAACGAGTATCATCGTACAGCTGGTAAATGCGTCCAACGAGCTGACAGTTCATGTTAAAAACAGGAGACAAAAAGATGACTCTTTTCTTGTTGGCGCTCTATATTACACAAACTTAACCGGTTATTTGTTTTAATTCAATTTTCAACCATCTTGATGGTTAAGATTTATTTGAATATGTTAACAACTATTATATTTTCACATGTCCCCTTCTTCTACATATGTATATATATACATATATAATGTGTTTCTTCTATATATATATATATACATATATAATGTGTGTATACGGCTTAATGCACCCTACCATATCTTATGGTGGTACCCACCAGATTGCATCAATCAAATGCCCTAGATCCATAAACTAACCATTAGATCATGTATATTGTCATTGTAGTTACTGTCAGTGTGTCCTAAATTTGGTTAAATATAATCCTTTTCATTATTCTAAAGCATCTTTTTTGTATGAAATTTGATTATCTGATAAGGCTAACATGCTTAAGTGACAAAAGAGTGGTGGATTGACACAAAGAAATATCACTACATTGTATCTCTCTCTCACACACACTATGTATATAAATATAGATGCTAGCACTTAGGTATTAGTAAATTCAAACATATATGAACCATTCATCTTTGATGATAGATAATTAAAAATTAAAAAATTAAAAACAAAAGTGCTCGTGTAAATAAAGTGTACCTCCAAAAGTACACATGTAATTTTTTCTTTTAGATTTAATTTAAACCATCCTTCATTAAAAAATGAATGATTTATATTTGTTTGTTTTTACTAATACCTAAATGCGCTATCATATATGAGTTCCTCTTTCTCTCTCTATATATATAATACGAAGAAGAACAATACTTTTCCTAATACTTAAATGTGCTAACATATGCTGGTTCCTCTCTCTCTAGATATAATGCAAAGAAGAACAATACTGATGATAATTGTCGTTTTCTCTCCTCTCCTCTCGCTCTAAACATATAAGCATTGAATAAAAGTAATCATTCGAGAATTGCAACGTGATTTAATCATTTAAAGGGCAAATAAATGGTGTGCAAGCTCGTTCAAGGCTTCACTCGCTGATACAAATATGATTTTTTGCGATAATTGGCGCAACAATTCCGGCAACAAAAATCCTCGACATATATCGGAAAACATTTTCGAGGATCAAACCGTCATAAATAGAACAAAAAAATGTTGGTATTTATATCCACATACTTCACCGACAGTCGTGCTCTTTTCCCAACGATTCTAAAAACCATCAGCAATGATCAATGGTAAACCTCATCACCCGCGCACGGTTTCGTCGACTTGCAAATAAAAAAAATTATTGGATGCAAGGAATGTGTCCAACGTGATCCCCGCCACCTTCCTTTATATTTTCCTCTTTCACATTTATTTATTTATTATGAGAGAGAGAGAGTGTGTGTGGCTGTCCACTGCTTCACGTATCTTACATAACTTGTGGTGGTACCCACCTTATTTGCATCAATCAAATTCTCAAATGCATAAGCTAACCATTAATATTTTGGCTAAATAATCCTTTTCGTTAATCTAGAACATCTCTTTCTGTACGAAATTTGAGCATCTGAAAAAACTAACATGCTTAAGCGATACAAGCATCAGTGATATTGAAGCTAGCAGTTAGTTTCTTGATTGACACAAATAAATAACACTATATTATACCACAATATATATATATATATATATATATATATATATATAGGGAGAGAGAGAGAGAGAGCTGCTAGACAGTGTGTTAAATGAATGCCATGCGCGTTGATATGGACTGATTTGGTTCAAATCTTCTAATAAGTCTCGGATCAAGCTCGGTTCTCTCTCTTTCTCTATATATTTACACACGATATTTTGGGTACTTATGCAGACATGATGCAAAGAAGAACAATACTGACAGATACATTACGTCCTTCAGACAGAAAATTAAGCAACGACAAGGGAGATGAATTTATTTTGCAACGTAATAATTTTAAGCAATTAATCATGAGAATCCTAAAAAAGGGAATCCCGCTAACCAATTCTTTCAATCACCCCCATATTTTGCAGTATATATACATTGGATAACAGTGATTCGCTGCAACCTGATTTCATCATTTGAAGGGCAAACACTCAGTGTGCATGCCCCTCAAAGGCTTCACTAGATCTTTAAAACCAGAGATAAGCTCGCGGAGTGGCGGTCGCCGGTCGAGCCTTGCTTTAACAACCAAGTCTCATCATCCGGGTGCGGTTTCGGCGACTTGCAAAACGAAAAATGATTGGATGGAAGGAAGTGTGGAACGTGATCTCCTGCACCTTTCCTTTATATGTTCCTCTGTTCTTAGGCTATGGCTCATTGAGGTGGTGGAAGATATTCACCCCGGAGCAATGCATAGCTATCAACAAGTTTGTGGCTTTTTTCACCCTTCCCTTCTTTACATTCGGGTTCGCGGCGCATGTCGATCCATTCACCATGAATTATCGGTTCATCGGCGCCGACGCACTCTCGAAGGTGCTCATAGTGGTGGTCTTGTTTCTATGGGCTAAGTATAGTAGTAAAGGGAGCTATTGTTGGTCTATAACAAGTTTTTCTCTCTCTACACTCACAAACTGACTTGTTGTGGAT
Organism: Brasenia schreberi; assembly: GCA_036023115.1. NCBI lineage: Eukaryota > Viridiplantae > Streptophyta > Magnoliopsida > Nymphaeales > Cabombaceae > Brasenia > Brasenia schreberi. The sequence goes on along the minus strand of JAYKKT010000079.1, from coordinate 19,720,462 downwards.
GTGCCTTTCTTGAATGCTATGTATGGGAAGTTGGGGGAGGACTTGGTTGTGCAACTCTCTGTGGTGCAATCCATAGTGTGGCTCACAGTTTTGCTCTTTGTGTTGGAGGTCAGAAAAGCAAGGAGCAGTGTCATTTCCGATATGACCACTGAAAAAGAACCCCAGGGAAAGGATTCCCACGTTGTTTCAGTTGATATGGAAAAGGAATCACAAGGAAATGATCAGATTGTGTCCATCTAATTCAGAAGCAGTAAACAACAACAACAAGAAGAAGAAGAAGAAGAAATTGGTACCGAGACTAAACATGGCCATTCCAAGACCAGCACTTGACAAAATTGTTATCGAGTTTTCCATTAACTTGGGTTTTTGAAATCCCCACCTGCATACATAGTTCCACAAGTTAAGAATCGAAAATAGTTTGCTTGTTTTGACATGCATTAGGTTCAAGGTAGTTTGAAGATCTGGAGGCGGAGAAAGATGGAGCTTTAACGCAAAGGTGTTAGAATTTGAATCGATAAGTACTTCAAAAGAGACAGATGAATCGCTTCGGTGCTTGTTTGGACATATAGAGACGACCAAATGATGGTCTAGTGAGAAGATATGTGGTAAATTACAGGATGTGGACTATGAAAGAAGTCACAGAAGACAGAAAAGGAAGTATGAAAGCATGATCTTGCTTTACGAATCGAATACAAGAACTACCGAAGATTGACATGATTAATGGCGATTTATGTTGGCGGTGAAAGCCAAGTGAATTCCCTGTGAGATACCAGAGCCCAAGTTGAACCAAACAGACTTGAATACGAATTTGGATTCCTGATGAGTTTAAAGCACACCATTCAAGATCAATCTCACCAAGTTTCGAGAAGAGGAGAGTTTCTCTGCGATCTCCTTATGAGCCTCTTTCACTTCAGACGTCTCCATTTCCTTGCTGCATACTTGCACAGAACGCTCACAAAACCCAGTGTGATTACAAGACATAACAAGAAATAAATGATAACAAGAATTCGTCAAGAAAATGGTTCCCAAAGCAGAAACGAGTATCCATGTCATAGTTTTCTTATTTCTCGTGCTTCACAAGGTTTTTCTGCTGAAAGACTTTCTAAAACGTGTGTTCTACTGAGAGCTGCATGGATGCTTTAAAGAAAAAGTAGATGTATGATACAAAAACAATAGATAATGATTTAGTAATATCCTCTTATGAATATTTAGAAAAATTTCACAAAGTGAAGCAAACAAAATCGTGAAAAATCTTAAAAAATGTCAACAATAAGATGATTAGATTTTGCAGCATTATTGCCATAAACCACATGAAATTTCTTTCTTTTTTAGATTTTAATTTTCTTAGAGATATTGCGATGAGAGGAGAGACACATGGTTGGATATTTCGAGAGTCGTCCATGTGAAGCTCTAAGAAAGCGAGGGAAATTAGAAGGTATGCAATTCAAAAGAAACAGAGGAAGGCCTCAAAAGAATAACAGTAGAACATGATTTACCGTTTTTCCAGCAAATGTTGAGATAGTGAGCATACATACATACATACATACATACATACATACATACATATATATATATATATATATATATATATATATATATATATATATATATATATATATATATATATATATATATATATAGGAGGAAACAAATAACATCAGCTAACAACACTTAGTTCGAGATAATGCTTAGTTTTGATTTTGGTAAAATTTCCTCTGATTTTTTCTGGAAATTTCATTAAAAGGTGAGAAATGATGCCTATTGTTCTAATAAAACTCTTACCCTGAGAAATTCAATAACCACAGCTCCAGATGAATTTGTGTATCTCTGTGCTATCTTCATCTAACACTATGTTCGAAGGCAAAGGTACAACATGAACTGCCTCCAAACCCTCTTCAATATCAGTTTCATTTGCATCACCATCCTTTTCTTCACAGATAACTCTCTGATCATCCTCTTCATTATTGCTGATAATTGTTTAAACCTCTGAAGGAGAGACTCTCTAGCTGCTCGATACTCGAACAGAAACAGCAAGTGTGTACCAAAGGATACATTGCAATACCACTGTTTGGATCATCAGCGTATGTTTGTCATCACCATACATGGATTTCAATGGCGGTATTCCCATAACAAGGGTGTTAGGAAGTGTAGAGAGAGAAAACATGGTGATCGTCCAATCTAGTCTGTCTTTGGAAGTGCATTTGGCCCAAAGAGAGAAAAAGAAAAGTATGGCTGCCTTCGACATCGACTGCTATGAAGAGAAGATTCATGGCGTAGGGATTGATTCTAGAGATGAACTCAAAAGAGAGTAAGGGAACAGCAAATACTGCTACGAACCTGATTTTTAGAGAGGGAGAGAGAGAAATCAATATTCACTAGTATAAGAGTAAGATAGGAGGCGCTTTTTTTATTAATTACCTACCTGTTGATGCCTTCACACTGTTGGGGGCTGAAGATTTTCCACCATTTTACAGAAGCATAGGCCAGAAAGAGGGCCACGTAGAGAGGAATTACTGCACTCAATACATTGTACAAATCTTTCAAACTAATCATTCTTCCTCTCCTCTTCCCTGTTTCGGTTTTTCACTGATCTTGATCCTTGTCTGTCGGAGAGAGAGAGAGAGAGAGAGAGAGAGAGAGAGAGAGAGAGAGAGAGAGAGAGAGAGGTGCTTGTCTCAATTGTACAACTCTAATGTCCATGCATTTATGGGCTCTAAGTCACTTCATCACACACACGAGAGAGAGAAAGAGAGAGAGAGGGGCTTGCATAATTATTTACTTGCCGACCTATAGCTCCTTTAGAAATTTAGAGAGCGAGAGCGAGCGAGCATTAGCATGGGAAATGGAGCATCTGGTAATACCCGCTGAGTTTTACCTGCTACCGGCTTTATGCTCTACCTGAAAGTTCAAAAAGAGGGAATGGCGAATGTGCCTAACCTTTTTTGGGGAATATTATGTTCACAAAGCTCTATGGTCCAAGTCGTAACATCTACAGTCAAATTTTCACGGGCACCCATTATTTCAACACACAAACTCTCTCTCTCACACACACAAACAAACACACACACATGCCAACACACATGTACAAAGGCTTTGTTAGTGTGTGAACAGGCTCCTTGATTTGCATCTAAAACTGGCCATTGGATTTTGTTTAACATTGTTTAAGACCCGACATGTAAAGATTGACTTGGTTTGGCATAGTCAGGGTCATCTTTTTAAGTTTGTTTACTTTTTTTCTTCATGGACGATGTTTTTTTCTTATATATATAATACACATGTAAAGAACATAGTTCATTATGACATCCATTTATCTCTAAATCTACTTAACTCAGCTACTCAAATCTGTTTAAAGATTTCAATTGTTCAATCACTAAAATCAATTTTTAAGCAAAATAAAATAAAATTAAATACAAAATATAATATTACTTTTATTTTTTAATTCAAAGCTCAACTGTTGATTTCAATAATTGAATAGTTGAGATTTTTAAGTATGTTTTCTCACACATACACATACACACACACACACACACTATATATATATATATATATATATATATATATATATGAGTCTGATTTTGAACGAGTTCACCATAAAACAACAATATATATAGGCCTTCCGTGTGAAGGAGACGAGGGAATCAGTGCTAGGGAAGTATCGCACGATCTTGTCAGGTGATTCTAAGATTCTTAGGCGTGAATTTCTTGTTCATAAGAAAAAAAAGCTCCTCTAGATCCGCATGACTATGACTAAAGTTGAGGTTTGTTGGATTGGGTATGGATACGTATCTGGATTGGATGCATGTGTACTCCATTGATCATCTTAATATGGTACTTATGCAAAGCCAGATAACTCATTTTTTTCGACTCAACCGGATGCCCGTCCTCTTATCTGCAGCTGGATACGACGTCTTCGACGGTGTATTCGAGTCTATTTGAACTTGATCCAGATCCGATTCGAGCTCCATGGTCAAGCATGCACACCATGAGATATATATATATATATATATATATAGAGAGAGAGAGAGAGAGAGAGAGAGAGATGTCCTGCCAGGTGGTCTTTATAGAAAGTCCTTTCGTTGAACCTTCTAGCCAATTCCATTTGAATTAAGAACCCAAGGTAGCATGAGCATGAGCATGCTTGGGTGAGAATAATACTAGTGATAGTATCCATGCACGCGCACACACACACACACTATGACCGAATCAAGTGATGCATGACAGCAGTTGAAGAACTGAAGTTAGCTGGTGGTGATTAAATATAAAAGAGAAAATTAATTTATCGGATTCTTGGGTGATTGATGAATAGGCCTATCTTTCAAAGCCAGTTGTCTATTATCTTGCTCTTCTCTTCTTCGACCGAAGGGCCTCTTTTCAGAAATTCTAGGCCTGCATGTGCCTCTTATACCATTATATGCAAAATGGAGATTCAAAATAAAAATAATTCTTCCCTTGCAAGATGGCAGCCCAAAAGGAAGCATCAAAAGGAAATTCTTCAACAAAATAGAAAAAATGCTTCCCTTTGGAAAAGGTGCAGTCCCAACATGGGCTTCCTTGCCCATAACGCAGACACACAAGTGCAAGGTTCTTCATGATGTAGTTGGGTAGACAATCTGAATCATTGAAAAGGACTCACAACAGCACAAAAAGTGGCTCTAAAAGTTTCTATAGTTGATCTGCCTTTCTTTTTGTTGGAAAAATCTCTCTCTCCCTCGTCTCTCTCTCTTTCTCTCTCTCTCTCTCTCTCTCTCTCTCTCTCTCTCTCTCTCTCTCTCTCTCTATATATATATATATATATATATATATATATAGAGAGAGAGAGAGAGAGAGAGAGAGAGAGAGAGAGGAATAGTATGGTATTGTGGGAGTACCTAGCTACTCTCTCATCTCAACCGTTGGGTCAAGCTTCATCAAGGGTTGCGGCTGGAATTGGAAAAAAAAAAAGTATTTACATACTTCCAAAGTATAAAATAAGTACATTTTTTTCTCTACATACTTCTCGACCGTTAATTGAACCCGATGCAACGGTTAGAAAACCAGAAGAAAATACTCCCAAATTACCTTAACATTCTATGCAATATATATATATATATATGTAAAAAGAGAGAATGAGAGTTGCTAAACTCCTATTGATACCGAACCATCATGTTAATCCAGACTCTTAGATCAAAGAAATGAATAATCTATATATATATGTATATATATTGAGAGAGATAAATTAGAGGAAGAAGATGATGGTGGTGGCAGCCACTAATGGCTGCATGGAGGGTAAAAGGGGGCTCTCTGGGGACGGTTAAAGGGAGAATACGGTGATTTGATGGGTGGAAGAGGGATGTAGAGGGCGGCACACAACCAGCGTACATGAAATCTTTTAGTGTATTACTTATATAGGTCATCATTTGATCCGACACCATGGATACATTCTTCATATTGGTTGTTCGCTAAGAATAGAAACGGTTTTTATTTTCTTGACATAGATTTAAGTTGTCATAAGGCAAAACTCTGGTCATATTCTGAGATGACGTGAATTGTAGTTTGGTTCACGTAAACCACTGGTTTCTTTGTGCCCTTAAAGTTCTAGCTCTTTCCATCAACTCAATCACAGATATATATACGCGCGCGCGTGTGTGTGAGAGAGAGAGAGAGAGATAATGACGTCATGTATGTGAGTATGAGGGAAGAAGACAAGCAGAATCAGGTACCAAAGACTTTGCTAGGAATGAAAATGGTTTGGTCTTCCTTTGAGATCACGTGAATTGTCGTGGTATCGAGATTAATTTGGTGCACTATAAACCAGTTATTGCTTTGTGTCCTTAAAGTTCTAGCTCTTTACACCAACTCAATCACAGATATATGCGCTTGTGTATGTGTGTGCGTCAGTATATGTGAGAGAGAGAGAGCGAGAGGCGAGAGAGAGTGATTCCATGCATGTGAATATGAGGTATTCTTCGTGCCCTTAAAGTTCTGCTTCTAGCTCTTTACACCAACTCAATCACAGATATATACGTGTGTGTGTCACAGAGTGTGTTTGAGAGAGAGAGATGTCCTACATGAGAATATGAGGGAAGAAGACAAGCAGAATCAGGTACTCTGGATTTTGCAGAGAAAAGAGAACTCGTATCTCCCCTTACTTTTCAAAGAGAGGAGATAGATGGCCTTTAAAGTCAAGGAAACAGCAAAAGGAATGAGAGTCACCTAACCAGTGACTTTAGGTTTTCTATTGCTACAATTCCCTTCACACGCCATACTTGTTTGTATGTCAAACCTAGCAGAGCTGGGTCTGTTCATGGTCCTTTGCTCATTTACAATGAGCTGAGCTCACGCCAAGCTTCCAATTTCCTATGACAATTGTTAGCGGCTTCGGATTTTCCGATCCGGCTCATGAAATTCCGTTAAATATTTTTTTCTTCAATTTTAGTTTATCCTTCAAATCCTGCATCCAAAGTAATTATATTAGTGCTTTAAGGTAAATAAAGGGTAATTTTGTTTTGACATTTTCATAAATGGAGGTTGAAGGTATTTAAAGAAATCTTCTCACAATCCAGTTCAGCTCGGCTCATTCGTATAGAGAACAAAATAAACAACAAAAAGAGGTCTGTTTATTCGGCTCATTTACGAGCCCCACGATGACGATTGCCTCCATGGACTACGGGGTTAGAACGATTAGATTCTGGACCCACAAAAGTAGCATGGTACAAATAGAAACCTTTGTGGGACGTGAAGGCGTCGAATCTTAACTTTCTGGATCAATATGATCCGAACTTGGACTGGATAAGAAAAATCAACTGAAAACCAGATTTGATCAATTAATTGGATATAATAGTGGGGATGGAATGCATGATATAGATTTTGGTGCATACATATGTATGTATATATGTGTGTGAGCATGCACCTGCATATATATATATATATATATTGTTTATTCGGCTCATTTACGAGCCCCACACGATGACGATTGCCTCCATGGACTACGGGGTTAGGCCGATTAGATTCTGGACCCACAAAAGTAGCATGGTACGAATAGAGAGACCTTCGTGGGACGTGAAGGCGTCGAATCTTAACTTTCGGGATCAATATGATCCGAACTTGGGCTGGATAAGAAAAATTAACTGAAAACCAGTTTTGATCAATTAATTGGGTATAATAGTGGGGATGGAATGTATGATATAGATTTTGGTGCATACATATGTATGTATATATGTGTGTGCGCATGCACCTGCATATATATATATATATATATATATATATATATATATATATATATATATATATATATATATATATATATATAGAGAGAGAGAGAGAGAGAGAGAGAGAGAGAGAGAGAGAGAACTGTTTTGGCAGAATAAAAAACAAAAACACACTTGTGATTCTTATATTAAAAAAAACATTTTTTTTGTTCCTTTTTTTTATCTTAGCCGTTGGTCACTTTGATGGGATGGTTGGGAAACATTTAGTACAATTTTCTTTGTCAGCATAAGCTAGTTATACTCAATGAGTACCTTACTTCATAGTTTTAAGATGATGTAAAGTAAAATGTGATGGACCACCATTTGAGTACAAAACTTGTATAACCTAGCTTCTTTATACATGTGTGTAGAGAGAGTGATTGGATCCTATCAACTACAGATATTGTTCACTCGTGTTCGATCCTTACTTTTTGGAAGGATTAATGTAATAACATTGTCTTTTGTTTTTTTAAAAATCCTTGGAATCTTTTAAATTACACTCATACTATAAAAAAAACAATGAATAAACGTGAGCATGCATGTTAAAGGTTGGATTTACACACACACATATATGTGTATGTGTGTGTCGAGCAAAATAATGAAGGCAAGAGTCTATGCAGTTGATATCACTTAATTAGCGATGCACAATGCTTCATAAATTTTCCTCTTGTTCTTTTCTCGGAAATGTGAATAAAAGTAGGAGAAACGATTACTCTGATTTAGATTGAACTCTTACCCTGAGAATTACAGCAATCGCAGCTGAATGTGTGGATATCTTTCTATCTTGTTCCGCTATTATGTTTGAATTCACTGTGTGAATTCACTGTTTGGATTGTTATTACAAACAATCGCAGCTTCTCGACACTCCAATAGAAACGGCCACAATGTGTACCCAAATGACAGTGTGAATTCACTGTTTGGATTGTTATTACATTCATGGCTTTCAAGGCCAGTGAGACAAAATTTATGAGTCTGTCACTATATATAATGAAATACAAGTAGATTGTGAACTAGAAATTCAAGTATACCTCATTAGAAATACAAGTATGCCTCGTCTTAAAAAAAGTACACCTCACCCGAAATACAAGTATGTCTCACCCTGCAAAAATTCTCATACCAAAGGTGTTAAAATGTATATATAGAGAGAGAACATGGTGATTGTCAAATTTAGGCTGGCTCTAGAAAAGTGCATTTGGCCCATAGAGAGAAAGAAAAGCATGGTTGCCATTGAGATTACATCCGCGGCTAAGAGGAGAAGATTCATGGCGTAGGGATTGATTCTAGAGATGAACTAAAAGGAGAGCAAGGGAACAACAAAGACTGCTACGAATCGGATTTTTGAAGAGGGAGAGAAAAATATTCAATATTCATTAGAATGTATAAGATAAGAGGTGCTCGTTGGATTAATTACCAACCTGTTGATGCCTGCAGACTATTGGGGTTTAAAGATTTTCCACCAATTGACAGAGGCATAGGCCAGAAAGAGGGTCATGTAGGGAGGAACTACTGCATTCAACACATTGTACAAATCTTTCAAACTTATCATTCTTCGTCTCATCTTCCCTGTTTCGGCTTTTCACTGATCTTGATCCTTGTCTGTCACACACACAGAGGGAGGGTATCAACAATCATGAGATAGACACCACACTCTAACATTTGAAATTTTCGCCGGCAGAATGTCCTTCTTTCTCTGCCAATCAAAATACCCTTAGCAGATAAAATCTAGATAAATAGCACTAACTACATCTCTAATCTAGCCACAACTACCTGTACACCCTATTAGGGAGTGATCTAATTTTCTCCTTCATCTCTGTTAACCGAGGAAACTCTTGATGAGGCAACTCAAGTCGAGATTCTGTAACCTCAATCTTGACAATCACTTCAAAAGCCCTTCATGGGGAGGCCTTTGTAATCCCAAGATTCAAGAGGGCTCTTGTTCATGTTTCTATCACTCTCTCGCTTGTATAGTACGTAGCAGCCATACAACTACTTGGCTAGAATTTGCTCTTAGAGTGGTATTGTTGAGGCTCCTCGAAAGGAGACTCCAATCAATAATAGAAGAAGTCATATCCCTGCCACCCTCAATAATCAATATTGATATAGAGTTCACTCGGACTATACTCAATAAGGATTTTGAGGAAAGGCTGAGTCTTTAAGACACTCTTTCTTCTACCCCTTACAAACTAGGTATAAATCTACGTATATCTCCGTATTCGACAAGTTTGCTTTGATCTCTAAAAGATCATCAATTATCAATTCCCAAGGACCTCTATGAGCCATCAATGCCGTTTAGATTTCTGTTTTAGGTTAGACTATCTTGCATAATAATGAGCTCAATCGAGGATGTCTTATAGTAGATTTTAATCTTATGCTTTCAATTTACCATATAACACAGACAGATGTCAAGAAGCCCGCGAGCAAATTAGCCTCCTCGAATACAACTCTCCCTTTCGAGAAGTTGCTTCCCTTACTAAACAACTTGCCTCCCTCAATGACTGCTTGACCCTATAATACTAATAATTAAGAGAACCTATTAGAGCTTATAAAGAGGAACAAGGAGAACTGCAGGATTTAGAGGAGACCTATTTGAATGCCCTCTCAAGAAACCAAGTGCCAAAAGAGTCGTTAACAATCGAGAATCACGTAGCTCTCGAACGGGAGTATGAGGAGTTTCAAATGACCATTGTCCAACATGAACTGACTTGATCGGTAACTTCTTCTGCCTTTAATAAGGTTTTTACTTCACGATATTTTACTTAAAGATAGACAATCATGCTTATCATACTTTTATAATTCTTTTGACAATTATATGTACACCCATTTTTTATTCATCAAATTCACTAAATAAAATTCACTAAATAAACTATCATTTCAAGATGGAAGGATAACCTATAAGCTACTCGAATGTTCAACTTCAATCTTTTCTAACCTATAAGCTCTCCTTCGTAGAACCATCGATACTTGTTAGACCACTTTCCAAACTGCTTATCTTTGAGAATTATTGATAAGATAGGCTTCCAAAATAAATCCCTTTCTCCATATTGTTTTAGTCGAATATTATACATGAGATTTAAGTTATTCGACTCATCCATCCATGTTTTGGTCTTTGATGATAAGGGATCACTATGAAAGTGTGTGATTTAAGCAGCATTTTTTGAAATAATATTACAGTTTTGACCATCGTTTTCTTATGTAATGAAGGCAATGCAAACAATCGTAATTTTTGGTGCCGTGTAGTATAAAATGGCTATTGCGGCTGTCTAAAATAACTGCAATGTTGTGATAAATACAACGATTCCAAAGACCATAATGCACAGTACTATTGTTTACAAATATTTGTTCTTTTTTCTACTCTGTTTATGTGATAATCTTGAATATAAGCATTCATAAAGTAATTTTAGTTACTATTATATATGTCTAAGACATCATACAATTAAATGTGCCAAACAATTATATTTTGCACAAGTTCCCAAAGGAGTCGAAGTTAGCATACAATTTACCTTTCATATAACTTAAACATCAAAAAGATTATGAATGGAGGTCAAAAATTATAGGTTAACGCAATAATAGAAAAAACAAAATCACACGTTAACATTTTTCGTAAATCTGCAATCGTATATGGATACGCATTCTGGGGAACAAAATTCATTGTTACGCCCTCTTCACACCACCAACCTTTGTGCGAGTCATTTATGTTTACTTGCGATTCTTTTTGACCAAAATCTCTCTCACTAACTTGAATGCCATCTTTCTATTCTAGATCAACCTGACAACTCCACAACTACAAGCAATGGCAGCTCTCTCAAGCCCCGTTACACTCAATGCTCTAGACGCACTTGTAGCTTGGTCCAGCAGATCTATGCTTCTTAGATGATACAGCCAAGAGCGAGTTATGAACATGAAAACGGCAACAACATAACATATTTATAATATTTTAGGGTCAAATTTAACCACGCATACGTGCATGCTTACGATGCCTAAGATGTAAGAAGCTCATGGATTTCCCGATTAAACATATTCCACTAGCAACCACCACGATTTACGGTCGAACAACCAGCTCAACATGGGCCATTGATTCAGGATCACAATGCGGCTAAGCACACTCGTCTTCACGTAGCATATTGCATCTGTCCTGAAGATCATCAAGTTCATTAACTAACTAAATACTATTATTAAATGTATATGGTTGAGTGCATACATGAATTTGTGAAGTATGACTACACCTACCCAAATTTCATGTTTGAGATAATCGAAGAAGGCGACTGCATATCTCAAACTTTAGATCGACAGAAAGCACAAAATATTGAAAATCTCTTCAAGCTTGATGAGTTCTTCATTATCTTCTCCCTTCTGTTCAGCTTTATCGTTTGCTCTTTCTTGACCACACTATAGGAAGTCCGGCCCGGCCGTTGTACGTAGTCCCCTTCCAGTGATATTAAGCTGCATTAGGCAAGGCGAGGCAATGCCATATATCAACCAGCTTCGAGCTCATGGGTCCTTGTGAATCCTTTGGAACAGTTGCCCGACAGAGAGACTGCAATCTAGCTTCATCTGACCTGAAACAATTCAGCTACCACAGATGGGACTTCGGAAGAAGGAATAAGGGTCTTTTTGACTTGTTATGAATTATTTCTTATAAGATCTGGAACAGAATCCGCAATGTTCACGAAAGGGAACTAATTAAAAGAAATGCTACTTCCATACGGACCATACCAATCTAAAACTAAGGAACTACTCAAAAGGAAACATTAGCTAATCTGTGGATGGAGGGAAGGGCGCTGAACCCGTTAGTTCCGTCCTGCTAGGAGAGACGAGATTAAAGGGCCGTAGTTTTCTTATTTATTGCTCGTCCCAAACTGTGTGCTGTGTTCTTTAATCGGGATCACATTTCGATTCCCTGATTAGAAGCATAAGCTAAATCCTTTTTGTCCAAAAACTGTCTGCTTCTTAGAACTCTGGAAATCTATCAGGATGACGAGTCTACGTGGAGAGGTTCATTCCCTGATTAAAAGGCTTGAAATAATGTTCATTCCCTAAGTCACAGAAGGTAGCATGCAGTTCTTGACGATGTTCTTGATAATACCTTCAATTTTTATTTATTGAGGTTTGGGGGTTAGACCTCTCCTGGGTCTCTTGATAAAACTTACATCTCCGATAATCTCATATTTGTCCAATAACTCCATCCCATTTCCCCAAAAGTCATAATGCTATTTGTTTATTTTACTAGTTGCAAAACGTTCCTAGCTTTAGTTCAATTAATTTGTTCAAAGATCACACAAGTTGGCACAACTCTTCTTGCTTGGGGTCAGCTCCATAGTCTGCCGTCTTCTAAGGGTTTGCCTAATCCATCTTGGGTATCAGGAAAAAAAAACTAGTTATCTATCAATCCTAAAGGACTAGGTCTTTTTTCCATTTGTTGACAAGCTGGAGTAATTGTATTCAATATCATGACGCCCACCCAACGCTTTACATATGGATTTTTTGTTTCCACACAGTCCTACTTTTGTGGTCTTCGAATGTCACTTTCAAAATTTAGTTTAGTTTTTCATACCTGTTTCTTTCCAGGTATTTGTTGTGAACTATTTGTTGTGGACACTTGGTTTTCACGTCTCTTTTTACGTCTCGGCTTTTTGCTATAAGTATGCCCCTCCGCTTCACCCTTCTTTAAGCGGAATCCAGTCGGATCCCGGCGAACAAGGGCGATTCTCTCTTTGAAGAAGGGAAAAGGTAAGTTCCTCTGCGCAATTTTCGTTTCTTTTCCTCTTCTTGCTTCCAAAGCTGAAGAAATTCCCGATTTATTCTACTGGTATCGTGCTTTTATGCTTAACGCGAGATGTTCCGCTGTTTTAAATCCTTATGTGACTAAAATCGCGATTCTGTTTATCGGAGGTCTTCCGCCTGAATTCACAATTTTTTTGTTATTTTAACAAAAAAATACAATTTATACCCACCCTAACTCTGTTGGTTTTGAGATCATTATGGGGTTGTTGATGTGAATCCTGCCCTAACTTTCGTGCCTTGCAGTTTATTCAGATTGATCATATTCTGCTGCCCCTGGCAACTCTTTCTAGAGTTCTGGTACTCGTGATCTTCAACTCCACTAGCCTTTCAATTCGTCTCCTAATCATTGGTATGGGTGCCGAAAGTAGTTTGTGGACGAAGTTTTTTTTAGCTTACTGTTTTACGATAGCAGATCTCATTTTGATTGTTTGATCAGATATTAGTGATTTCTATTTCCTTATGTTCTCTTAGACTTTTCTAGGGTTCCTATGATCACAATCTCCCTCATCTATCGTTTTCCATAATTTCATAGATCATCATTATTGGAGTGATCTTGAGGTGTAATTGTAGTCTGTGCCTTCTATTCAGGTTCTGAACCTGATATGCAAGGTAAGCCCTTACCATATGGACGTACATCTCCGTGCTTGACAAGTTTGCTTTTATCTCCAAAGGATCAAGGACCTCTACGAACCATTAATGCCAGTTAGATGTCTGTTTTAGGTTGGATAATGAGCTCAATCTAGGATGTCTTATGGTAGATTTCAATCTTATGCTTTCAATTTATGATATAACATAGACCGATGTCAAGAAGCTCGCCAGCAAATTAGCATCCTCGAATACAACTCTCTCTTTCGAGAAGTTGCTTTCCTTACTACACAACTTGCCTCCCTCAACGACTGCTTGGCCCTATAGTACTCATAGCTAAGAGAACCTATTGGAGCTTATAAAGAAGAACAACGAGAACTACAGGATTTAGAGGAGACCTATTTGAATGCCCTCTCAAGAAACCAAATGTCGAAAGAGTCGTTAATGATCGAGAATCATGTGGCTCTCGAACGGGAGTATGAGGAGTTTCAAATGGCCATTGTCCAATATGAACCGACTTGATCGGTAACTTCTAATGCCTTTAATAAGGTTTTTACTTGGACAGATATTTTTGTTGTTGTTGTTGTTCAAGATCAAAATGTCCACAATAACAAAAGTTATGAAAGCATTTCAATCTGTTCTATAGCACAGAGAATTCACCATGATATTCTTTCATGCGCTTAGCCGACCCATCTAGTAAGGTTTTGTTGTTGTTGTTGTTGTATAGATGTTTTTACTTAAAATAGACAATCATGCCTATCATACTTTTATAATTCTTTTGACAATTATATGTACACCCATTTTTTATTCATCAAATTCACTAAATAAACTATCATTTCAAGATGGAAGGATAATACTTAGTTGAAGTATTTTTCATTTATGCTACTCGAATGTTCTTCAACTTCAATCTTCTCTAACCTATAAGCTCTCTTTCGTAGAACCTTCGATACTTTGTATGGATCCATCTCAATTGTTAGACCACTTTCCAAACTGCTGATCTTTGAGAATTATTGATAAGATAGGCTTCCAAAATAAATCCCTTTCTCCATATTGTTTTAGTTGAATATTATACATGAGATTTAAGTTATTTGACTCATCCATCCATGTTTTGGTCCTTGATGATAAGGGATCACTATGAAAGTGTGATTTAGCAGCGTTTTTTGAAATAATATGCAAACAATCGTAATTTTTGGTTCGTTTTCTTATGTAATGAAGGCAATGCAAACCATCGTAATTTTTGGTGCCGTGTAGTATAAAATGGCTATTGTGGCTGTCTAAAATAGCTGCAATGTTGTGATAAATACAACGAACTACGCCTATGTAAGGGATCACTCTTACATTGCCGGTCCCAAGCTCAGATAAAGGAGGAGGGTTGTGTTAGGCTTCCAACAACCAGCGTAAAACTTCATCGGATTTTTATAACATGGATTACAAAAATTATGAGATTGCTTTGGGGGCGTCCCCGCCTAGCGACGTGCTGTAAAGCCTGAATATAGTAAGAAGTAAGCAAGGGTCACTACATTTTCGCCCGAATGTAGTGAATCAATTGCAGAGAGGGTTCCCACATCATGGACGGGTGTGGGTAAAGAAGTAGTCCCGCTACATTGCCGCTTAAATGTAGTGAAAATTTTTCAAAGAAGGTCTCCGCATTTTGATTATGGACGGATGCGGGGGGTAAGGAAGCTAGTCCTAGATAATAAGATTCGTATTGGTTCTTGGAATATCGGAACATTATCGGGTAAGCGAACGGAGGTGGTAGATACTATGATTCGGAGAAAGATTCATATTCTATGTTTACAAGAGACAAAATGGGTTGGAGAAAAAGCAAAGGAGATAGAGGATACAGGTTTTAAATTATGGTACTCAAGTAAAGAAAAGGCTTGAAACGGAGTTGGTATTATCATAAATAAAGATTTAAAGGAGAGTGTAGTAGACATACAACGATATGGTGACCGAATCATGACGTTGAAATTAGTGTTAGAAGCAGAGGTTTTGAATATAGTTTGTGCTTACGCACCCCAAGTAGGACTAGAAGATAGTATAAAGACTGTTTTTTGGGAAGAGTTAAATAAGGTGTTTTAAAAGATTCCACAAAGGGAGATGATTTTTTTAGAAGGAGATTTAAATGGCTCTCTCTCTCTCTCTCCCCCACACACACACACACACGTGTGCATCTTGATAGCATTGAACAAGCATGTGTTTAAAACTAGGGCTGGTCATACTAAAATGTATCTTTTGTTAGGCTTTCTTGACATATCAAAACCAAAACAGGTTAGATTACATGGATTCTTAGAACCCAGTTGCTTTATCTTATCTGATATTAGCATTTAAGTCAGTAGAAGATCTACAATTTTTTTAGGGCAAAGCAAATAGCTCAATATGTTTAGGTGAAGCGAGCTAGTATTATATATTCAACTTGGCATGTCTTTTTTCCTTAAAATTTAGGTGGGGGAGTGCCCCACCTGAACTAAACGTAGATCTGCCACTGACTCTAAGTTAAAAAAGCAAGATCATGGAGCTGTCTTGACACGTTTTCGCTATGATCCGAAAATCTTATTGTGACTATACTGAGAAAGGAACAGTGCATTTTCTTGAAGGTAATGATTCTCAAAGAACTTATCGGATTATGCTAAAGCTGTCATGGTCTGAATCTAGTGAGCCTTTTGTCATGGTTGAAGGAAGAAAGCTACTAAGATTAACCAGGAAAAATTACTGTTTGGAATTATAGTGAATGCATAAAGCTTTAATTCCTCGCGCTTTTGTGGTTCGGCATTAGGATATAAAGGGATTCATGGAAACTTTGGTTTTGGGGATATAAACGAGGAAGGTAGTGAGATTTTAAATTTTTCTATGTCATTTGATCTCTTTATAGTCAATACAATCTTCAAAAAACGAGATGAACATTTAATTACTTATAAGAGTGGCTTATCACAAACACAAATTGATTACTTTATTTGTAAAAAAAAAAAGATAGAGCGTGTTGTAAAGATTGTAAGGTAATTCTTGGAGAAAGCTTAACCACCCAACATCGACTTTTAGTTATGGATTTACAAATAAAAAAATGGACAAAGAAGAAAAGAGTGTATCGAGCTATTCAGACTAAATGGTGAAACCTCTAAAGCGAGAAAGAAGATATATTTAACCAGAAAGTCCTTCAAGGAGATGTTTGGAATTATGTTGGCACACCCTGTGATATGTGGAACAATATGACTATACATATTAGGAAAGTGGCGAAATATGTGTTAGGGGTATCTAAGGGAGGTGTACCGGCACAAAAAAGAAGCTTGGTGGTGGAGTGAAGTAGTACAAAATAAAATCAAGGCAAAGAGGGCATGTTACAAATTACATTATGCTAAGAAAACTAGTGAAACTTTAGAAGCTTATAAGAAAGCAAAGAAGGAAGCGAAAAAGGCCGTTAGTGAAGCAAAAGCTAAGATTTGGGAGGACTTATATAAAAAACTCAACTCAAAAGAGGGTGAAAGAGATATTTTTAGGATAGCTAGGGCTAGAGATAAGAAAACTAAAGATCTTAATTATGTTAGATGCATAAAAGACGAGGATGAAAAAATTCTAGTGCAAATGATGATATAAGAAATAGATGGAAAACTATTTTTATAATATTTTTAATGAAAATAAAGATGTTAGTATTAGTTTAGGACATTTAGCCAAGTCAGAAAAGTATATAAACCACAATTTCTACCGACGTATTCAAAAGAATGAAGTCCAAGAGGTTCTTAAACATATGAAGGGTGGTAAATCGGTAGGACCAAGAAGTTTGGAAAATACTAGGAGAAATAGGAATCACTTGGCTCACAAGACTATTTAATGAAATATGAAAAAACCAAAAGATGCCCGAGGAATGGAGAGCAAGTTCACTTATACCCATATATAAGAACAAGGGAGACATTCAAAATTGTGCGAATTATCGAGGTATCAAGTTAATGAGTCATACTATGAAATTATGGGAAACAATTATCGAACGTAGGTTAAGACAAGTATCAAGTATAACAGAGAACCAATTTGGATTCATGCCAGGCAGATCTACTATTGAAGCGATTCACCTTTTGAGACGCTTTATGAAACATTTTAGAGCAAAAAAGAAAGACCTTCACATGATATTTATTGATATAGAAAAAGCTTATGATAGGGTACTGAAGGAGGTTCTTTGGAGAACTTTGGAAAAAAGAGGTATCCCATTGACATATATTAACCTTATAAGAGACATGCATGATGGTGCAAAAACATGTGTGAAACTCATGAAGGAACGACAGACTTCTTTGAAGTTAATATTGGGTTACATCAAGGATCAACTTTAAGTCCATGCTTATTTATAATGGTGATGGATGAGTTAACAAAACATATTCAAGATGAAGTACCTTGGTGTATGTTATTTGCAAATGACATTGTATTAGTGGAGGAGTCTAAAGAAAAAGTTAATAGAAAATTGGAACTATGGAGAGAAACATTAGAAAGCAAAGACCTCCGACTTAGTAGAACAAAGACAAAATATATGGAATGTAAGTTTGATCATTTGGTTACTTCAAGGGACATAAAAATTAAAATTGGCACACATTACATTTCCCAAAAGGAAAGTTTTAAATACCTAGGGTCAATTTTTCAGAGTGATGGAAGAATTGATGGAGATTTTACACATAGAATTAATGCTGGTTGGTTAAAATGGAGAGGAGCATCAGGTATTCTTTGTGATAAGAAGATACCATTAAAGTTAAAAGGTAAATATTATAGAGCAGCAATTAGGCCTGCCATGTTTTATGGTTCTGAGTGTTGGGCAGTTAATCATTAACATGTACAAAAGATGTCTGTGACAAAAATGAAGATGTTGAGATGGATGAGTGGTCATATAAGAAAAGACCGTATACATAATGAGGTTATTAGAAACAAATTAGGAGTGGCACCAACAGAGGATAAAATGAGAGAACATCGTTTAAGATGGTTTGGACATATAGAAAGAAGATCAAAAGAAGAACATGTAAGAAGGTTAGAAAAACTAAATTTGGAAAGTATTAAAAGAGGTAGAGGACGACTACAAAAGTGTTGGAAAGAAACAATAAAGAATGATCTAGCTTATTGGGAGTTAACTGCTAACATGGCACACGATAGGGATCTATGGAAACAAAGAATCCATGTAGCCGACTCCGTCTAGTATGGGAAAAGGCTTAATTGTTGTTGTTGTTGTTTGTTGTTGTTGTGATAAATACAACGATTCCAAAGACCATAATGCAGAGTACTATTGTGCACAAATATTTGTTCTTTTTTCTACTCTGTTTATGTGATAATCTTGAATATAAGCATTTGTGAATTATGACTAGACCTACCCAACCTTCATGTTTGAGATAAGAGAAGAAGAGACTATAGTGACTGCATATCTCAAACTTTAGATCAACAGAAAGCACAAACTATTGAAAATTTCTTACTTTAAGCTTGATGTGTTCCTCGTTATCTTCTCCCTTGTGTTCAATTTTATTGTTTGCTCTTTCTTGACCACACTATAGGACCACATTATCTCTGCCCATATAAGGGATCACTCTTGCATTATCGGTCCTAAGCCCAGATAAAGGAGCAGGGTTGTGTTAGGCTTATGACAACCAGCATAAAACTTTGTCATATTTTTATACCATGGATTACACAAATTATGAGCATTGCTTTGGGGTGTTCCTGCCTAGCGACGCGCGAAAGAGCCCAAATGCAGTGATAAGTAAGCAAAGACTAGTACATTTTCGCGCAAATGTAGTGAATTAATTGCAGAGAGGGTTCCCACGTCATGGACGGGTGTTGATAAAGAAGTTAGTCCCGCTACATTGTCACCCGAATGTAGTGAATAATTTATAGAGAGGATCCGCATTTTTAATATGAACGGATGCGGGGGTAAGAAAGTTAGTCCTAGATAATAAGATTCGTATTAGTTCTTGGAATATCATAACATTATCTGAGAAGCTAATGAAGGTGATAGACACTATGATTCGAAGAAAGATTCATATTCTATGTTTATAAGAGACAAAGTGGGTTGGAGAAAAAGTAAATAAGATAGAGGATGGAGGTTTTAAATTATGGTACTCGGGTAAGTAAAAGGCTCGAAACAGAGTTGGTATTATCATAAATAAAGATTTAAAATATAGTGTAGTAGACGTACAACGATATGGTTACCGAATCATGACGTTGGAACTAATGTTAGGAACAAAAGTTTTGAATAGCTTATGCACCCAAAGTAGGACTAGAAGATAGTATAAAGACAACTTTTTGGGAGGAGTTAGATAAGTTGATTCAAAGGATTCCATAAAGGGAGATGATTTGTTTAGGAGGAGTCTTAAATGGACATGTTGGTAAAGAGGCATAGGATATCAAGGTATTTATGAAACTTTGGTTTTGGAGATATAAATGAGGAAGGTAGGGAGATTTTAAATTTTGCTATGGCATTTTATCTCTTTATAGTCAATACAATCTTCAAAAAACGAGATGAACATTTAATTACTTATAAGAGTTGCTTATCACAAACACAAATTGATTACTTTATTTGTAGAAAAAAGGATAGAGCGTGTTGTAAAGATTGCAAGATAATTCGAGGAGAAAGCTTAACCACCCAACATCGACTTTTAGTTATGGATTTACAAATAAAAAATAGATAAAGAAGAAAAGAGTGCATCGAGCTATTTAGACTAAATGGTTAAACCTCAAATGCGAGAAAGAAGATATATTTATACAGAAAGCCCTTCAAGGAGATGTTTGGAATTATGTTGGTATACCTTGTGATATGTGGAACAATATGGCTATACATATTAAGAAAGTAGCGAAAGATATGTTAGGTGCATCGGTGTACCGGCACAAAAAGAAGCTTGGTGGAGTAAAGTAGTGTAAAATAATTATTACAAACTACATTATGCTAAGAAAATTAGTGAAACTTTAAAGGCTTATAAGAAAGCGAAGAAGGAAGCGAAAAAGGCCGTCAGTGAAGCAAAAGCTAAAATTTGGGAGGATTTATATAAAAAACTCAACTCAAAAGAGGGTGAAAGAGATACTTTTAGGATAGGGCTAGAGATAAGAAAACTAAAGATCTTAATTATGTTAGATGCATCAAAGATGAGGATGAAAAAATTTTTGTAGCAAATGATGATATAAGAAATAGATGGAAAATTTATTTTTATAAGCTTTTTAATAAAAATAAAGATCTTAGTATTAGCTTAGGAGAGTTAGCCAACTAAGAAAAGTATATAAACCACAATTTGTATCGACGTATTCAAAAGAATGAAGTCAAAGAGACTTTTAAACATATGAAGGGTGGTAAATCGGTATGACGAGACAATATTGCTGTAGAAGTTTGGAAAATCCTAGGAAAAACAGGAATCAATTAGCTTACAAGACTATTTAATGAAATATGGAGAAACCAAAATATGCCCAAGGAATGGAGAGTGAGTACACTTATACCCATTTATAAGAATAAGGGAAACATTCACAATTGTGCGAATTATCGAGGTATCAAGGTAATGAGTCATACTATAAAATTATGGGAAATAATTCTCGAACGTAGGTTAAGACAAATATCAAGTACAACACAGAACCAATTTGGATTCATGTCAGGCTGATATACTGTTGAAGTGATTCACCTTTTAAGACGTCTTCTGGAACATTTTAGAATGAAAAAAAAGACCTTAACATGATATTTATTGATCTAGAAAAAGCTTACGATAGGGTACCAAGGGAGGTTATTTGGAGAACCTTAGAAAAAAGAGGTATCCCATTGACATACATTAACTTTATAAGAGACATGTACGATGGTGCAAAAACATGTGTGAGGACTCACGAAGGAATGATAGACTTCTTTGAAGTTAATATTGGGTTACATCAAGGATAACTTTAACTCCATATTTATTTATAATGGTGATTGATGAGTTAACAATGTAGAAATCCAGAGACGCATTGCACAAGATTAAAACAAGAATGTCTCTAGTGATTGATGAGTTAATATTGGGTTACATCAAACACTAGACTGCATACGTACGCTTTCGCAATAATTCTCTCGCTGTTCAGATCTATGTCACCCATTTTATTCATAGTGCGTTTTTGTTGTCTTCAATTCCAATGTGTGTGGGCAGTTCTGTCTACAACTGAATATACTGAAACCAACGTAAATTTTGGTGTTGTATGTGGCACCCAATCACTCTTCGCACAAAACATATGTGCCCCTCAATTCCCTCAATTTCCACTTCCTGAAAACATATGGCAAATAAGGCACACGACTCAGGTTCACAATGCATAGTCATACTTATGCAAACAGATTCGGCCATTCTGCTCTAAGTAGAGCGCACATGTTCTCTTCTATCAAAAAGTACATAAGAGATTCAAACTTTTCAGCATGATCAGAAGGTCGACCATCCATCACATGTCCCTTTCATGAAAAATTACCAGTAATTTGGATTGATGTACCTGGAACAGAGTATGGCAATCACTACATACTCTAAGGTTCTTGATTATTTGGATTGATGCACCTGGAACAGAGTTTATGATTCCTAAAGCAGCAGCTAACTTTTTGCTGTGAATACGCAGGCTAGTTACCTTTTCTTCTTCTTTCACATCATGCAAAACAGATTAACCAGCTTCCTGCTATCTTGTGCTTAAACCATCTAAGAATTTATGGATTTTTTCATTTTGTGGGTGATCCTTGTCACCAGCTAAAAAACATATTAATCTTCCCATGCAACTCAGTCGAACTATATCCTGGTGGCTTCACTTCATCAAAAAATCTCATCTTTTCCACCATATGCAGAATTCCTTTTCTTATCACCAATCACACAATTCCTCGTCACTAAAGTCCACTCATTACTCCATTCTTAATTGCAGCCACCAGCACCTTTCCACATCCTAGACGGCTTGAACAACATATTTCACTCTCTTAAAATATTTTATCAAACAGTACAATAAATACAACAGCTAGTCAGCTACCATGCAGTAAATACAGTTCCCTTTCCAATAACTACAACCATATTCATTAAATGCATCTGCCAAACTGCTCCACTTTTCCATTAAATGCCGTCTTTCTCTGGTCAAGCCTTCACTGCTCCATCATAATTACCTCTTATATTCCCTGCCCAACATATTATTGCAGCTACTAATATGCAATTAATTCAAACACCACAACTAACTTTTCCTAACACATTTACTGCTCAATAAATCCAGCCATCATATGCAATAATTCCAGCCACCAAACTGCACCTGTAACTTCTTCCTGCTACACTTTCCAGCACCACTTTCTTGGGAATTTAAATATGTAATAATTGTGCTGCCAAATCCAATGAATGTATTTAAATCCAACAAAGACAGCCACCGTAATCTTTTCAACATTAAATTCTCTGGTACGTTGTCTATCTTGATATATTTTGTTATTTTGAAAACACACCAAACAGTTGCTAGGAGAATGTCAGAATTGCTTGGATTATGTGACTCCTCAGATCCCAAGTTTGATTGGCCATCTGTCTTGCTCCACCTTCATCTTCTGGCCGTCTCAAAAAACAAGGCTCTCTCTATGGATCCCGTCAGTTAGCTTCCATGTTGGTTTCAACTGGCCATCGACAATCTTTGTTCCCATGGCATTGCATACAATATATGTAATCCTCACAGGCAAATCAAACAGTCCATGTAAATGAGTAGAAACAATTCCAAGGTAACTAATCTTGTCAAGATTTTCTACGATGCTAGCAGCAATGCAAGTCCCTTTGGCCATTTCCGTTCCCCTACATATTTCATCCAAGAGCACAAGGCTTTTTGAGGTTGTTGCGCTCAGTATTGACTTGCAGGTTTGATCAGACATGATGCTAGAATATGAATTAGTAACAGTTTCTTCAGCTCCAATTCTTTCACCCCAAATTGAGGTATAAATTTCCTCAGTTCTGCTGACTATGTGATCAGGAACACACTATGTGATCAGGAACACCTTCACTTCTGGCAGATCATCATCAAGGCATCGTCTTCTCCATAAAAGATCATTTCCTTCTTGTTCAAACCTTTAACAACATCTCTGGGACATCTGAAAGCCAGATCCTTAGATATAAACCTAATTTCATCAAGGTGGATCAGTGTTTTTTCATTCTCATCAACAATAGTCAAGCCATTCTTATCCAAGCAGGGTGTATCATCAATAATTTCAATATTCACAGACTTGAGGTCAATATCTAATTGATCACTAATCACTTTATCAATAACAGTATTTCACCTTAAAGTCTTGTTCTTCCAAGTTAAACTCAAAACTAGATAACACCTCTCTTAATAGTAAGCACAGGATATTGAAACAACAAAACATTGTTCTAACTGCACAGTCTTTGACAGAATGAGAGAAAGCCTAGCCATATACTTTGACATGCTAGAAACTATTGTAAATAATCAACTTTCTTGAGTAGATTTAATGATAATCAAAAAAAGATTCAGTATTACTTTGCCAAGAATCTGCAACATAATAAATATCCCAAGAAGAAATTTGCAGCCCAAACTCAAACTGATTTTAAGATTAAATCCCAAGAGGAAATCGATAACTGAACCTGATTTGCTGATTTTCTTCTACCTAAAATCAGCAGTCTAGTTGGCAGCAAGAAATTCCGATAATAGTTCAATCGGCAACAAAAAAATTCCAAGAAGCGTAGCCTAATCTGATTTGAGGATTCTCTTCCACACATCAATTTGAATCTTCTAATCAAGAAATCGCAATTTTTCAAGCCTTCTAGACTCTGATACCATGTAGAAATCTAGAGACGCATTTCAGAAGATTAAAACAAGAATATCTCTAATATTACGGAGGAAAGGGGCGGACCTCCAATGGAGACAACCCCCCTTCTTCTCCACACTTTCTTACAACACCTCAAATCCTAATACAACCTACCAGCCCTTATATAAGGAGTTGTAAAACGAAAATTGACCAAAATGACCAAAATACCCCTAGTACAAAAAATTACCAAAATACCTAGTATTTCGTGCAAGTACAATAATACCTAAAAACATCAGGAAATATAAAACTAACACAATGAACACTAGATCAACGTATTCTTCATCAAACAAAATATATTCAAGATGAAGTACCATAGTGTATGTTATTTGCAAATGACATTGTGTTAGTGGAGGAGTCTAAGGTAAAAGTTAATAGAAAATTACAACTATGGAGAGAAACACTAGAAAGCAAAGGCCTCTGACTTAGTAGAACAAAGACAGAATATATGAAATGTATGTTTGATCATTTGGTTACTTCAGAGGACATAAAAATTAAAATTGGCACACATTGTATCCCCCAAAAGGAAAGTTTTAAATATTTCGGGTCAATTATTCATAGTGATGGAAGAATTGATGGAGATATCACGCATAGAATTAATACTGGTTGGTTAAAATGGAGAGGAGCATAAGGTATTCTTTGTGAAAAAAAATATCATTAAAGTTAAAAGGTAAATATTATAGAGGAGCCATTAGACCTGCAATGTTTTATGTTTCTGAGTGTTGGGGCAATTAAACATCAATATGTACAAGAGATGTGTATGACAGAAATGAAGATGTTGAGATGGATGACTAGTCATAGAAGAAAATACCGTATACATAATGAGGTTATTAGAAACAAATTAGGAGTGGCACCAATGGAGGATAAAATGAGAGAATATCGTTTAAGATGGTTTGGACATATAGAAAGTAGATCAAAAGAAGAACCTATAAGAAGGTATGAAAAACTACATTTTGAAAGTATTAAAAGAGATAGAGGACAACTACAAAGTGTTGGAAAGAAACAATAAAGAATGATCTAGCTTATTGTGAGTTAACTGCTAACATGGCACATGATAGGGCTCCGTGGATACAAAGAATCCATGTAGCCGACCCCGTCTAGTATGGGAAAAGGCTTAGTTGTTGTTGTTGTTGTTGTTGTTATACTATAGGAAGTCCGGCACGGCCATTGTATGTAGTCCCCTTCCAGTGAAGCTGCATTAGGCAAGGCAAGGCAATGCCATATATCACCCAGCTTCTAGCTCATGGGTCCTTGTGAATCCTTTGTTACAGTTGTCCGACAGAGAGACTCCAATCTAGCTTGATCTGACCTGAAACAATTCAGCTACCACAGATGGGACTTCGGAAGAAGGAATAAGGGTCTTTTTGACTTGTTATGAATTATTTCTTATAAGATCTGGAACAGAATCCGCAATGTTCACGAAAGGGAACTAATTAAAAGAAATGCTACTTCCATACCAATCTAAAACTAAAGAACTACTCAAAAGGAAACATTAGCTAATCTGTGGATGGAGGGAAGGGCGCCAAACCCGTTAGTTCCGTCCTGCTAACAGAGACGAGATTAAAGGGCCGTAGTTTTCTTATTTATTGCTCGTCCCAAACTGTGTGCCGTGTTCTTTAATCAGGATCGCCTTTCGATTCCCTGATTAGAAGCATACGCTAAATCCTCTTTGTCCCAAAAGTGTCGGCTTCTTAGAACTCTGGAAATCTATCAGGATGACGAGTCTACGTGGAGAGGTTCACTACCACGAAATAATTGTAAATTAAAAACATGTTACTCGTAGTTGAATCCGTAGCCTAAAAGAACGTTGTCAGCTTAAAAAAGTGTGTTTAGCCGAACGTAAAACTCATTTCCCCTAAAAGGCTTGAAATAATGTTCATTCCCTAAGTCACAGAAGGTAGCATGCAGTTCTTGATGATGTTCTTGATAATACCTTCTACTTTTATTTATTGAGGCTTGGGGGTTAGACCTCTCGTAGGTCTCTTGATAAAACTTACATCTCCAATAATCTCATATTTGTCCAATAACCCCACCCCATTTCCCCCAAAGTCATAAAGCTATTTGTATATTTGACTAGTTGCAAAACGTTCCTGGTTTTAGTTCAGTTAATTTGTTTAAAGATCACACAAGTTGGCACAACTCTTCTTTTTTGGGGTCAGCTCCAAAGGATCTTCAAGTTGAGATGAGTCCAGACTTTCATATAAGCCTAGAGGCATGAGCATCTTACGTGGATAAGGCCTAACAAACCTTGCCAATCTCACAACAACAACAACAACTAAGCCTCGTACTGTACTAGATGGGGTCGGCTACATGGATTCTTTGTTTCCACACAGCCCTATCATGTGCCATGTTAGCATTTAACTCACAATAAGTTACATCATTCTTTATTGTTTCTTCCCAACACTTTCGTGGACATCCTCTGCCTCTTTAATACTTTCAAAATCTAGTTTTTTATACCTTCTTATAGGTTCTTCTTTTGTTCTTCTTTCCATATGTTTAAATCATCTTAAATCATATTCTCTCATTTTATCCTCCGTTGGTGTCACTCCTAATTTGTTTCTAGTAATCTCATTTGTATACGGTCTTTTTTTTATGGCCACTCATCCACCACATCTTCATTTCTGTCACAAACATCTTTTGTACATGTTGATGATTGGCTGCCCAACACTCAAAACCATAAAATATGGTAGGCCAGTCCATACTTATTTATAATGGTGATGAATGAGTTAACAAAACATATTCAAGATGAAGTACCTTGGTGTATGTTATTTGCAGATGATATTATATTAGTGGAGGAGTCTAAGGAAAAAGTTAATAGAAAATTGGAATTGTGGAGAAAAACATTAGAAAGCAAAGGCCTCCGACTTAGTAGAATAAAGACAGAATATATGGAATGTAAGTTTAATCATTTGGTTAATCAGAGGACATAGAAATTAAAATTGGTACACATTGCATCCCTCGAAAGGAAAGTTTTAAATACCTAGGGTCAATTTTTCGGAGTGATGAAAGAATTGACGGAGATGTTACACATAAAATTAAGTTGGTTTAACCCAATATTAACTTCAAAGAAGTTTTCGTTCCTTCATGAGTCCTCACACATGTTTTTGCATCATCATACATGTTTCTTATAAGGTTAATATAGTAAATGGGATACCTCTTTTTTCCAAAGTTTTCCAAAGAACATCCCTCAGTACCCTATCATAAGCTTTTTCTAGATCAATAAATATCATGTGAAGGTCTTTCTTTTTTGCTCTAAAATGTTCCATAAGGTGTCTCAAAAGGTGAATCGCTTCAACAGTAGATATGCCTGGCATGAATCCAAATTGGTTCTCTGATGTACTTGATACTTGTCTTAACCTACGTTCGATAATTATTTCTTATAATTTTATAGTATGACTCATTAACTTGATACCCCCATAATTCACAATTCTGAATGTCTCTCTTGTTCTTGTATATGGGTATAAGTGTACTCGCTCTCCGTTCTTCGGGCATCTTTTAGTTTCTCCATATTTCATTAAATAGTCTTGTGAGCCAAGTGATTGTTGTTTCTCCAAGGATTTTCTAAACTTCAATAGGAATATTGTATGGCCCTAGCGATTTAGTGTCCTTCGTATGTTTAATAGTCTTTTTGACTTCATTCTTTGGAGTATGTTGGTAGAAATTATGGTTTATATACTTTTCTAATTTGATTAAAAAATAGTTTTTTCATCTATTTTTATATATCATTTGCCACTATAATTTTCTCATCTTCAATGCATCTAACAAAATTAGGATCCTTTGTTTTCTTATCTCTAGCCCCAGCTATCATAAAAATATCTCTTTCACCCTTTGCACAACCTAAATAAAAAGTTATTGAAAGAGCCGAAGTCAAGGAATGAGACTCATTTTCTAGAAGGAATTGAAGAAACGAACTTGCCATTTCTCTCGTTTCCTTATTGGTCCTCCACAATGGGTAGACATCAAAAGAGTTTAAATAGAGATGGCCACATCCACAAACTTCAATTATGATCTAAACCTCTGTGCCATGTCCATCCGAATTGTGAGAAACCTTATTTCTTTCATAGAAATTTCGAATTTAAACTGTTGATCCTCCTTCTGTTTTATCTGCAGGAAATGGAGTTCGAATTCCAAGGATCTGATGCAGTAATTAATATTCTGGATGACGAGAAAATCAATTCCATCACTTCACCAGATTCTTCCAGTGATCTTCTAGTCTTTACAACAACAACAACAATAACTAAGCCTTTTCCCATACTAGACGAGGTCGGCTACATGGATTCTTTGTTTCCACAAATCTCTATCGTGTACTATGTTAGCAATTAACTCACGATAAGCTAGATCTTTCTTTATTATTTCTTTCCAACACTTTTGTGGTCGTCCTCTACCCCTTTTAATAATTTCCAAATTTAGTTTTTCTAACTTCTTACCGGTTCTTCTTTTGATCTTCTTTCTATATGTTCAAACCATCTTAAACGATATTCTCTCATTTTATCCTCTATTGGTGCCGCTCCGAATTTGTTTCTAATAACCTCATTATGCATACAGTCTTTTCTTGTATGACCACTCATCCATCTCAACATCTTCGTCTCTGTCACAGACATCTTTTGTACATGTTGATGATTAACTGCCCAACACTCATAACCATAAAACATGGTAGGCCTAATTGCTGCTCTATAATATTTACCTTTTAACTTTAATGGTATCTTCTTATCACAAAGAATACCTGATGCTCCTTTTCATTTTAACCAACCAACATTAATTATATACGCAACAACTCCATCAATTCTTTCATCACTATGAAAAAGTGACCCTAGGTATTTAAAACTTTCCTTTTGGGGGATGCAATGTGTGCCAATTTTAATTTCTATGTCCTTTGAGGTAACCGATGGATCAAACTTACATTCCATATATTTTGTCTTTGTTCTACTAAGTCAGAGGCCTTTGCTTTCTAATGTTTTTCTCCGTAGTTCCAATTTTCTATTAACTTTTTCCTTAGACTCCTCCACTAATATAATATCATCTGCAAATAACATACACCAAGGTACTTCATCTTGAATATGTTTTGTTAACTCATCCATCACCATTATAAATAAGTATGGACTTAAAGTTGATCCTTGATGTAACCCAATATTAATTTCAAAGAAGTTTATCGTTCCTTCTTGAGTCCTCACACATGTTTTTACACCATCATACATGTCTCTTATAAGGTTAATATATGTAAATGGGATACCTCTTTTTTCCAAAGTTCTCCAAAGAACCTCCCTCGATACCCTATCGTAAGTTTTTTCTAGGTCAATAAATATCATGTGAAGGTCTTTCTTTCCAACACTTATAGGTTCTTCTTTTGTTCTTCTTTCCATATGTTTAAATCATCTTAAATCATATTCTCTCATTTTATCCTCCATTGGTGTCACTCCTAATTTGTTTCTAGTAATCTCATTAGTATACGGTCTTTTTTTTATGGCCACTCATCCACCACATCTTAATTTCTGTCACAAACATCTTTTGTACATGTTGATGATTGGCTGCCCAACACTCAAAACCATAAAATATGGTAGGCCTAATTGCTTCTCTATAATATTTATTTTTTAACTTTAATGGTATCTTCTTATCACAAAAATTACCTGTTGCTCGTCTCCATTTTAACTAACCAACTTAATTTTATGTGTAACATCTCCGTCAATTCTTTCATCACTCCGAAAAATTGACCCTAGGTATTTAAAACTTTCCTTTCGAGGGATGCAATGTGTACTAATTTTAATTTCTATGTCCTCTGATTAACCAAATGATTAAACTTACATTCCATATATTCTGTCTTTATTTTACTAAGTCGGAGGCCTTTGCTTTCTAATGTTTTTCTCCACAATTCCAATTTTCTATTAACTTTTTCCTTAGACTCCTCCACTAATATAATATCATCTGCAAATAACATACACCAAGGTACTTCATCTTGAATATGTTTTGTTAACTCATTCGTCACCATTATAAATAAGTATGGACTTAAAGTTGATCCTTGATGCAACCCAATATTAACTTCAAAGAAGTTTGTCATTCCTTCATGAGTCCTCACACATGTTTTTGCACCATCATACATGTCTCTTATAA